>JACEIK010000110.1:0-61798 GCA_018107945.1 Datura stramonium | reverse complement strand
AATATATAAAAATTATTATTTAAATTAATATTTTTGAAATTCTTTAAATTATCCCGAATAAATAAATAAATTATGTGGGATAGGTTTCTGCGAAATGGGTTGAAAACAAAAAATATTGGCTACAAGGGATGAAATGAGTTGAAATCTTCAAGAATTTATACGGGTTTAACCCCAACTGCTCCGCCCTAATTCATTTTCTATTACTACATGGCACATCCTGGTCATTGTTCGATTGTTTTTTTTCTTTTAGAAAAGTTTGTAGTTCGGACAAAGAAAGAGAAATAACTCTCATATAAAATTCATAATCATTGACTAAAGAGTGTCCCCAACTCTCCGCCATCGGCCAAACGCTGAACTAAGTGCATAATGGCGGTTAATCGACTTATTACATATTCATTTAAAGCTGCAAAATATCTCTCTTCAATTTAGTGCAAAAAAAAAGCCATAAATCTTCTCAATTATTACTTGAGCTTGTAGATAAGGAAATACAACTAATACACTAATCATCTGAACCACACAAGAAGTCGTTAACTATTTTGTTGAACTTGGCCCCATGTTCTAGTTGGGGTACGTGAGAGGCATTCTTAATAACTTCCAATCTAGCCTTCTCTCCAAGAAGCCTGCAGTTTATATATATGAATCAAAGATTGCCATGAAAAAAAAACCTTTGTAATTTTTACCTTTATTTTTGTAAAAACGTCACACGTCTAATTAAAAATATCAAATCCAAGTTCGAAGTTCCAGTGCAATTTTAATTTCTTAGTAGAAACTTATATTTACTATCGAGCGTCATGTATTTGACAAGAATACAACAACTACTTAACAGCCTCAATTAATTCTCAAGAGTGTTAAAAAAAAGTCTTTTAGGGGCATGTGCTTGGTAAAAGGGAGATTGATACAATACTAAGGGTCATGTAAAACCAAAATGAAACTATAAAAATGAAGTTGATAATAAAATTCAAAACAAATTGTACTCATAGTTAAAATGTGATTTAGGAATAGCAAATGAGACAGGATACGTGAAGCCTTAACCTGCAAAAGTTCTAACATATAGGCCTGCCTCGTTGATCAGCTTAAGCTTTCTTATGTTCTTTTTTGCTTTCTACCACATTTATTTTGCTATATATAGCCGACGAGTTTAACAAATTATTATTCTATAAGCAACCACCATATACTATTAGTGGTGATAAATATGTTATAGATTTCATAGTTTATTGTATATTAATGTATATATTATTTTCATACAGAAGTCATGCATATATAATTCATCAATAAATGTCAAGATAAAAATAATATGAAGTGGTTGAGAGAGAGAGAGAGTACATACTCTTTGAGTTCAGTTGCCTTGTCAAGTAAAAATATCTGGTCATTCTCTCCCCACACAATTAATACTTCCTACGTACATCAATAAAGCTATTAATACTCCCGAAAGAAAAAAAGATAATTAACCACTTGATATTATTATATTTGCAAATAAAATGAAGCTTTTTAAAAAAATATAAGGATGTACCTGTTGAAGTGGAGTTATATGATCTACTTTGTCATTTCTTCCAAGGCTCAACCCTTTTAACAGTTCCAACTTCTCCTTCCTGTTTTCAACATATAATTTCTGCATCCAACTTTTTGTTTCAAAATTATTACCAATAATAGAGTTTTATTTTATCCTTTTTTGGATACCAAAACATTACGTAATTCCTTTAGAGACTATAAATTTTATTTTTTCAAATTTTATAGAAATTTTAAAATTTATGTTTTTACGGATCATTCATTTGTCTTGACGCGGGGAGATGGAATACTTTTTTGCAAATCTATATCTATATTATATTAAGGATAAAATTCAAAACTAAAAGTTAAATTATCTAACTACTTCTTTTATTAGTCTAAATATCTTGTTTCTACTGAAGAGCAAGAGACTATAAGCTGTATTTGGGTTTTCCATGATACAGATGAATATTTAAATGTAATAAACCACTTGATAAGTAATCTCCGGGTCACTGGGCATCCTGCTCAGTCTGAGTCATACCATCCATACAACAATAGGTCACAATCCCTTTGCATTACATTTCTTGTCTTGAATTCTTCTTCAAATAACATACTACTCTCAAGGTCACATTCCAATAAGGCTTTTTTGGCTGCTGCATGAATCGAGATAACATGTGCATACAGTATGAAAACTCCAATCGGTTGAAAATAGATAGATAAGGCAATCAACCAATCTACTATACCACTCTGAGACCGCATGGTCTTATTCATCTGCCAATGTCAACTGATAATTTTGTTCCAATGGTATAATTGACCTCAAAGATGATATCCAAATCATACTTTCATTGACACAAAAAATTTTGGTAGGACCCCTAGCAACCTCAATGCTCAAAAAATCTTTCAAAGTACCCAAATCTTTTATGTGAAAGCACCAGTGAAGATAGTCTTTAACTTATTCAAGGCACTATGCTCAAGGATGTCCTTTCACAAATATTCAAGCAATTCACTCCTCATNGGTGCACAAGGAACCTTTCAATAAATTCAGAATCAATATAAGATAGTCTTTAACTTATTCAAGGCACTATGCTCAAGGATGTCCTTTCACAAATATTCAAGCAATTCACTCCTCATACTTATTAGACTCTAGGGAGTCACTTTCTTATGATCAACCTGGCACTATGCTCATATTTTAATATAATCAAGTCGTCCAATATAAAATAGTACATTAATTCGCATGTTACCTAATTGCAAGATAAACATCAAATATTCAAATATGATTGTTCAAAATCATACGTAGTCAAAGTATTAGACAATTTCATAAACAACACTGTGATGTTTGTTTCAACCCATATAGAAATTTTCAAAAGCCGACATACCTTACTCGGAAAGTCAATCTGAAATTCTGGCGGTAACTTCATATATACTTTTCCCTCGAGATCATTGTGCAAAAAGTTATACACATTCTTTTGATGCAATTCTCAACTTTCTATTACGGCAACAACCAAGCATGTTCGAACCATGACCATCTTAGACACCAAAGTAAACGTTGTGTTGTAATTAAATCCTTTCACCTCATGATTTTCAAATATAACCAATCTTTCTTTGCATTGCTCAACTACGTCGTTTAAGTGATACTTGATCTTGTAAACCCATTGGCACCCAAGTGCCTTTTTATCTAGAGGCAATATCTCTGCCTATGTTTTATTATTCTCTAATATTGAATCTCTTTTTGCACTGTTTTCCTCCACCGATCATCTTCCATAACTCACAAGAAACTCTTTGATTCACCCTCGATAGTAATAGCTGCAATAAAATTCATATTCCACAAAGAAAAGTTATCACAAGTCACAGAGTAAGCTCAAGAATAAGGTCCACTTGTAATCTGCTGCTGAGCGAGTGTATTATTAATGAACTTTAATTTTAGACTGTTTCAATAATGTAATCTCTTAATTTAACTGACTCCTACTTCTGATGTTTATATCGACCCATCTGATCCTCTATTCAAGATTCGATTTGAACTTCCCTTGTCCAAACAATTTCATTTCGAATATTGCCTGTTCAGACTTCTTTAGTGTGTTCTTTTCCTATCTTGGATTCCTCATTCCGAACATCATCCAAAAGTTTTTTCACCGTATAAAATTTTGTCTGGTTTAATTTAACTCAACCAATTCTAATTATCCGAACTTCCTCTAGTTCTCCTCCTTCAGTGTTCAATTCCTAACCTTATTAAGAGTCTAGGGATCTCATCCTGATTCGATGTGAAATTTCATTTCATTCGTCAACATCCCTTCTCACGCTCGAATTCAAATATTTTTTATTTGAGGTACCACTGTCTGATCTGAAGCGTGACGACATTCAAGGACTGAGAGTATATTCACAACTCCCCTGCACGATCTAAGGCGCTGACACTAATCTTAATCTTTCAATTTGTTGAAGCAATTTCTCTTCAACTTTCATTGATGTATTTGTCACCAACTTTCAATTTGTTGAAGCACTTTTTCATCAACTCCCCATAGATGCACTTGTCATCAACTTCTAATTATTGAAACACTTTCCTCAAATTTTAATTATTGGAACACTTTCTCTCTAACATTCCAACTTTTGATGCACTTTCTCTCCAACCTTCAATTTTTGGAGCACTTTCTCGCCGACATTCAAATTGTTGATACATTTTCTAATCAACCTTCAATTATTGTTGATTCACTTGTAATCAACTTTCAATTTTTTCCCACGTTCTCTAACTTTCAGAGAAAATTTTCTTCTTGTTGTGCTATATTTGCTTGCACCTATTTAGATCTGCAATATTTTTAGCATCATCCTCCCAATATGATTTTTTTTCCATGTATATATTATTAGCTAAACGGGCGACTGACATTGGTTGGCACCAGTCGCCGACAGCTAAAGTTATTTGATTCTCTATCAAGATCGTAGAGGCTCTGATATCATGTCAAATTAGGTTTTGGGCCTAACTCACACCCTAAAAGCTAAGCTCAAAGGAAATAGGAGAAACCTTATAAGGAATCGGATCGGACAATCTTTATCTGGGATTCTACTGTCCATTCCGGTGCATGCACATTCATGGACAGGGGGTGTTTTCACCCTCGCAACTATACAATTTTATGGGGGTCATATTTGGTATGGCTCTAATACCATGTTGAAATCAACATGCATAAACAAAGAACAAGAGAGAAACCTTATAAGGAATCGGATCGGACAATCTTTATTCTGATTCTACTGTCTCATTCCGGCATGCACATTCATGGACAAAAAGTGTTTTCACCCTCGCAACTATACAATTTTATGGGGGTCATATTTGTACGGTTTCTAATACCACGTTGAAATCAACATGCATAAACAAAGAACAAGAGACACCATTTGGAAAAATTCGCTTCCTTCTTGTTATTTAACAATATCACTTTCTTTTTAGGTATGTTTGGAAAGCCACCTGATAATTGGAATTGGTGTAAGTACTATGGTAGTAATTACATAACCTAGTAATTACACAAGATGGTAATTACGATGACTTATTTGTTTGTCATGATGTACTGCGCTTAATTACAAAGTGGTATCGCTTATTGCACAAAGTTGTACTACGCCGCTAGATTAATTTTTAAAAAATAAAATTTAATTATCAAAATTAATATTTGACAATATATGTCTTTATAAATTATATTAAATTAGTTATTTTTTTTATTTTTTTTATTTTTTTTATTTTTTTTATTTTTTTTATTTTTTTTAGTTTTTTTAATATTAAAAAATAATAGTTAGATTAATTTTAAAAATAAAAAACCAATAAAAAATTAAAAAAACTCAAAATTCATAAAAAAAAAAAAACCCCAAAAACAAAAAACAAACAATATAAAAAATATAAAAAAACTAAAAAAAATAAAAAAAATAAAAAAAATAAAAAAAATAAAAAAAATAAAAAAAATAAAATATTTTAATTTAATTAATTATAAATTTTTTTATTTTTTTTATTTTTTTTATATATATTTATTATCGTTGATTATTTAAAATATTAAATTCTTTGTTGATATAATATCATAAAATTATTCAAATACTTGACAATATAATAATCTATCGATCCTAACTAAAAAATGAATGGCATGTGAAAGAACAAGTCAATACTACTAAAACAAGTAAATTAGAATCGAAATAAGAATATAAATTAAAAAAGGTAAACATAATACTCTTGTGTCAATTTCAACAAAACTTAAAATAAGTTCCAATATAACTTAAGTAGATATAATTCAAAAGAAAAAAAATCTATAACATAATTAAATAATGAAATTCTACATTAATTCAAAAATTAGAATTAAAAAAATAAAAAATTAAAAAAACTCAAAATTCATAAAAAAAAAAAAACCCCAAAAACAAAAAACAAACAATATAAAAAATATAAAAAAACTAAAAAAAATAAAAAAAATAAAAAAAATAAAAAAAATAAAAAAAATAAAAAAAATAAAAATATTTTTAATTAAAAATTTTATAACTTAATTAATTAAAATGTTTGTGAAAATAGTTTTATATTGTTTGAAAATAATAACAAAAGAATAAATTAAAAGTGATCCTTGTAAAATTCTCATCTCCCCCTAGAATTGGAGACCCTCCCAATTACAAATCTTCACCCCTAAATGATCACAATTACCCACTAAATATAGATACAAACTCGTGTAATTATATCCAATTACACTCAAATTCAATTGTCATGACTTTTCAACAAACTTTTATAGTCTAGGCTTGACTTTATCTAAATAGGATTACAATAATTGTTTTCTTATCCCAATAGAACTACAATAATTTGTTTTCATAATTATTATATTAACACAACTACCATATTTACTTGGTTAGAACTTAGAGGCTGTCATTTTTATGAAATTTGATATTTCCAAACCCGAGTTTTACATGAGAAGCATTGTTGCAGTTGTTCAAGTAAAAGTGGGAGCATGTTTTTGGAATCAATAATGTTAAGGATCTTATTTTGGATGACCATGTGGTTGTACCAATAACTTTGAAAGCTATGTTCGTTTCAATTTAATTACTTGTCAAAGTAGTCCACATATAGGTATACCTACCAAACTATAAACTTCAAGCTCTAAAACTTGTTGACAGATCCAACTGCCCCTTGCTTTATTAATAATAGTGATTAAAATAAAATCATCGCTTCTTGAGTACTATCTTCTTTCCACTAGAGTACTGATTCATTCATTATTTTTTCAAACTAAACTATCTTTATGCAAGAATGGAAATAGTTTGATGCCTACACCACTAAATAACGATCTTCCAATTAATTGTTTACTAATATTAAACGCAAAACTACTAGGCAAAAATTTAGGAAATTTAAACCAAAAGATAAATCAATATCTTTGCCTAGAATGGAAAAGGTTAAACATAGCATTACTCACACTATCCCAAAAGATTTACCACCTTATATTTTTCAAGAGTTAATTAAACAAAAAATTTAAAAAGAATTAGAAACACTTTTTTTAATATCCAAGGTAAATAATTTCTCCATCCATTTATAACTATATTTTCACGCAAATTTTAGTAATAAACATTCATATTTAACTTTTACGTCAAATTTTAATCCAACAATTGGTTAAAACAAACTCCAAAAAAATCATCAAAAATAAGTATTTCCGGAGGTAGTATAAGGTATTTTTGCTACCTCTTAATTTGTTATTGCAAATTAATTGTCTTACTTTAACTAGTTGATAGGTATAAAGTGGTGTACATTTTCTCGAGAGTCAAACTATTTAAATTTTTAACCAATATTTTATTTATTTTAAAAAAAATAAAAAAAATAAAAAAAATAAAAAATTTTTAATTAAATAATTTATCGTTTTTTTTTTTTTGTAACTTTTTATACTTTTTACTCATAAATTTTTAAATGTGAAATTAATGTAATCAAATTTAGTCGGAAAAACTAGTCAAAATTAACTTCGTGAGAAACAAAAACATATAACTATTTTGGAAAAGGAGTAGTAGTAGAGGGACTAGTAATAAATCCTATGCTGATGAAATCATTGAACAAGAAATCCGGCAGATATGGAGGACGCCAGAACAGAAAAAGTAATCAACGTCCGGAGCTGACTGGGCCGTCACCGGCAACATCAAATCTCAATCTTGTCTACTTTAGCCCTTTCCAGTAGGCCATCGACATTCTTTTCTAATAGTAACCAGCGAACTTGCTATAATTACCTTTTGCACCTTTCCTGGCAACATATTTGCCATGTGATACGCTACAAATCCACCATAACTAGTCCCAATGACGGAACACTTTTGAACACCAAGTTTCTCGAGAAACTTGACGATGCAGGTTGCTTGAAAAACCTCAGACCTGTCGTGTGTGTGTGGAAGACGGTGGTAAACGCCGAAGAATAGGCTAGGAATGTATATATCGAAAGCATGAAAAGAATGTTATTCTGTGGACGCCATTGCCAAACTCCGTGAGGACCAAAGCCGTGGATTAAGATAAGTGATGGTTTAATTGATGATTTTGGACCCCAAAAGTGGATGGTGGTTTCCTCACGATTTGCATGGTTTATAGTTAGCCGGCGCCGGTGAGGCACCGACGGAGGAAGCCGCCGTATAAGGCGACTGGGCTTAGCCAACGAAACATAACTTGGTGTTAGTGTTAAGGTTTCAACTGTTGTTGAAGGAATGCGGAGCGTTATGTTAAGGTTATTTTTGCTCAACTTTCTCCGCCCTTTTTTTTTTGTTTTTTAGGAGTCTAAACTATACATTTTTAGGATAATCATCATATATCATATCATACTATTCGGAAGACCTAAGTGAAAATTTTAATCATTAAAATAACCCTATAATAATTGGAACACGATAATACCCTTTAAAAAAGTTATTCATTTATATACAAAAACGTTCCATAATAAATTGCTAATAATCACTATAATAAATTAATAATGCAATCTCAATATTTCTTGCTGTTTTCATATTCGTTTAAGTTTTGACTTTTTATAAGTTTCTTTCATTGAGAATATTTGAACAGTTATATTGAAAATTAAAAAATCTGAACGTTAGAGAAAATGAAGAGACAGAAGGTAGTGTTAATATTCAATAAAATCATTTATATATGTAATTTAAATGAGATTAGGTAGAAATTCACGTTGAGTACAAAGAAAAAAGATGATTAAAATATAGTGGCATATTTCAATGCAATAATCCCTTAATTAAATGTATATTATTTTCAATGATAAATATATAAAGAAGTTAAAGAGTACCCAAGCCACTAATCATGAAAGTATTCTATATAAAGCCAAGAAAGAATTTTATTTCAAGTCTCCCTCTGCTTTATGGACTCTAAAGCCTTCTCCAAAAGCCTTTCGAATACTAATACATTGCTCTTAAGTTGTTTGTTCTCAACATCAAAGCTAAGGCTATTGAAACACGCAATGGATCTTATTGAATTCATTTTTTTAATAATTTTATTTATGTAATTTGTGTGTATGCGTGAAGCGCGTGAACGAGGCTGTTGTTATTATTGTGGATAAGTCATATATATATATATATATATTCATTTTAAGTCATACTATTTAGAGTTTCTTTCATCCTCCATTCTTAAAATTTCTTTGTCAATAGCATCCTCACAAAGTGTGCTTATCGATCGGTTTACTCCAAAATTAATATTGTCAATTCGATTTATCAATTATCATTTATAAATATACAACTTCCGATAATGAATTATCTCATTTTTATCATTGGATCGTGAGGCAATGAGAATTTGGAAGACCTCTATTAATTCATATATTATTATATGTGTGTTTTGTAGTTTCTATCAAGTTTGGAGTTCCCAGCATTATCGTCATGTCAAAATTAAGTACATAATTTTGCATTGTATCATAGTAACTTTATTCTTTGTCAAATTATTTGAATTATAAAATTTTTTATTTTTTTTATTTTTTTTATTTTTTTTATTTTTTTTATGTTTTTTCTTTTTTCTTCAAATCTTTACTAATTTCATTAAAGGCATTTGACAAGCGGTTATTAATTTTAAGCGATAATTCATCGACTTTTCATATTATTAGAAATTATATTATATTATATTAATTTTAGCTCTTAAAATATTTCTTGTTTGATGACAAATGCATCGCTCCCTCGGTTATTAAGGATTTTATTTAATAACAATGCAAATGTTAAAAATTAATATAATTAATTTCAATATTTTTTCTATTTTATAACTCAAATGTTTAAATATATAAAAGTTTTTTGATTATAATAATAATTTCAAGGGCAAACGTGGAAACGCACATTCCCGTAAAACTAGTTATTATTTACGTGAAAACTCCTAAGTTGAAATTAAATACCAATATCCTTCTGAGAATTTAATTATCATTTCATCTTTCAATTAAATAATACATGAATATAATCTACTTAACTACGTATATGTCTCTTCAATTGTTATTTGTGTTCTATTAAGTTACATACATGAATTTGAACATAAGACTGATTAATCTTAAATTAGAGCAAAAAGACAACTACAATAATTCCATCGTTTATGTTGATAAATCAATTACTATATTTAGTAAATTATATTCCCCTATTTCATTTTAAGTGTTAGGATAAAATTTGCATATCTACTAAGAAAATTAATAGGGATGGTAATTTGACTATATAACCCTATTAATTTTTTTTTGAAAACATACAATAATAATTCTTTTCATATTATAAAACGACTTTATGTACTAAGTAGAATTTAAAAACATGATCAATTATCTCTCGAATTTTAAAACTAGCAAGTATTTTAAATAACCATTTTTAAAGATACCTAAGAATTAAACGTAATCGAAGGTATCACATTATACTACAAGTGGGAAGCCTCTATTTTAAAAGTTGGAATTATCATTTTCTCCGTAAGAAATCAAAATATAAGAAAATATTCAATTAAATAATAATATTTTATCATTAATTAAATAAAATTAAAATTAAATAATAATATTTAAAACACATTAAAAATTAAAATTAAATAGTAATAATTAATTCACATTAAGGGTGATTGAATAAAATTCATTAGGATATCCAATAATAACTCATACTTACTTTCATTTTAATAATCATTTTTAATTAGTAACTATAATATCTAGAGTCGTCAAAATGGGTTTGGGCTGAGGTTTCGCCTAACCTAACCTTTAATTAAATGGTACTGGGACAATTTACAATCCGTTTAGAAATGAGGCCTAAAAGTCTAAATTTTTATTTGAATCTGGCCACCCTCGTGCTTCCTAGTCCGTGAGCCTCAGAGGCCACCCCCAACCCGCTAAATTTAAAAATAACTAATTATAAATATATAATATATTAACTAATTAAGAAAATAAAAATATTAAAAAAATCAAAAAAGACAATGGCTGTACATTTGTACAACAATAAAGATAGTACTCCAACTAGACTACTAGAAGTCTAGAACTATTAATATTTAATAGGATTATAATTTATATAATAAATTAATAATAAGATAAAGACTTCCAACAAATAAAATTAGATTTAAGTCTTCTAAATTTTAATACGTTCTTCTCGCCGTTTTAGCTCCCTGCTGTGATAGCTTTTCTTCTTGAGCAATCACAGCCTCTGTGAATTTTTGATCTCATTTTAATGAGTGACTAATTAATTATATATTGTTCTTCTTTTGTCTAACGGTTATTATCTTATGCACTTGTTGTTATAATGAATACTTATAATGGTTGGTGATTTTAAGTAATCACAATTTTCATTATCATGTTTTAGATTACGTTTAAATTTTATTAAAGGGATAAACCTGCCCCAACTCCGTGGTTTGGCTTAGGGTTGGGTTGGGCCGCCATTTTAAGACCCTTTTTGTTAAAAAGGCTACCTCGTCCCAACCTGCTTAACTCATTGGCTCAAGCATAGCTGGTCGTATGGTTTGGCTACCTGTTTTGGATGTACTCTAGTAATATCCATACTTCAAATCTTTCATGTCTATAACTTCTAAATTAATTAGTCAATGTACAATTTTATAAGCACTTTATTTGCCATCTAATCAAGTTAAAAAAAATATTGCCTAATATCTTCTCTCCTTTTTATGTTTATTTTTTTGACATTTTCTATTTCTTCTACTTATATACGTATCAAACATTACTGCCTTATTTCATATATTAATGATATAAATTTATGTGCTATATTAAGATTAAAAAGATATCACTCTTATTAAACATTTAAATTTCATACCGCCATAATCTTTTCACCTCCTCTAACTTCTCCCCACTGATCCTATAAATCCACCTTTGTTTGTGATAATTTTACTAGTGGTGAAATTTCAACTTATATAGGGGTGGAGTAATGCTTGTTTTGTAAAGGTTTCTTGTTGGATTAAATAATTGTCATTTACGTAGTTTTCTTCGTTTTTTAAAATATATTTATTTTTCTTTTAGTTGTAGGATGATTAATACTCCGGCAGTTGCATTACCACCATTTTATCGACTTTCGTAAGTTACTTTTTTAAAATGTTCCCTTTATTAACAAAATATTGATAACATCACAAACTCATACTTCCTCGACAAAAGTATGAAGCGCACGTTGTCACTAAAGAACCCAACAAAGAAGTCAGCCGAACCCACAGGAATAAAGATCGAGACTAATGCCGATAATTGAACTTGTTGTTGAGTTATTCTAAATTGAGGAGGGTTTCAAAGAAAATAATATTAAAGCAAGATTATAATTGTGATTGATATCAAAATTTGCAAATAACTAAGATAAGTGTTCCCCATGGGTTCATAACTCCTTCGGGTATACACACATGATCAATCTCAATGCTTACTTGTAGAATCGATAACTAGAGTTCATCCAAACAACTGTCTGCCTTACTGATGAATTTACTCAATCACTAGGTCGTGTCTCATGAGCGATTCTAACCAACTTATCAATAAACGTAATTTAACTCTCATGTGACCACATCTCAAGTTAATACAATAATCATAAATATCAAGGCTGTGTTGTAATTCTCTTTTCTAATATCTACTTCTAGGTTCAAGCAGTTATCTCGGCAAGTCCTAATGTTGTACAATTCCATTAAGAAACGCTTAAAGATGAAGGGAATAATAATAATACAAGCATTTAGCATTGGCTTTGAATCACTTTTGTATAACCCTAATTTGTTAATCCACCATGGTTCTCACAACCCTAGTTGTGGAGGTGTTTTATCCTCTCATGTTTGTAAGATCATAATTTGCATTCATGTAATAAACACATAATTAAATACTTGCTAAATAATAATTGAAAGAAAACCAAATTTGAATATTAAAGAACAATCTCAAGAACAATGGATGAAATCAAGAGTTTTTGTCCTAAAGAATTTCTCTCCAAAGCTTCGATAAAATTTACAAATAATATGTTCCACACGCTTATTACTACTCGCTTCTATGTTCTAACTAAAATAAAATCAAAAAGCTATTTATAATGTACATTAGAAATCTTTTTCCTAAGCTAACAGAAATTTTTCATATCCGCGATGACCGTGTCAACATCTAACCTATGACCCATATCAAGATATACGAGTCATACCGCCGTACTTCCTGGTCAGCCGTAAAATTTGTCTAAGTGTTATGTGTGTTGGTACGACTGTACTACAAATCCTAAGGAGTCGCATAATGTGCATCCGTGGTTTGGGCCTCGAGAACCCTAACATCTTCCTCGGCTTTGAACGAGTGTTGTGGTACGCCTCACCTTCCTCCTACTACTCAGATCATGAGCCAGCTCGAAGTTCTCGCTAAGTATTGAAGGATTATTTCTAATCTCACCATGCACATGCAGGATGGGTCGTATGTGGCTGCTGGTGGGATCCGTGAGTTCACCCGCACTACATGAGACTATCTTTGTGGCAAATTTCTCCCGATCAATCTAATGACCCACTACTATACCATACCATCTGCAATTACTCATACTAGGATTCGTATATTGCCTTACTCTTATTCCAACCTTTGACGTGCTCACTCATGATTCTAATATGGCCTGCCGTACAATCAAGGTACCACTCGTACCGAGACTTGTACTTGGCTAATTTTCCTGTATTTCTTTTAGGCCCTTTTGCATATTTTTCTCTCCAACATTTATTTTTCCTCAAATCAAAGTAAAGTGCCTCATATTCATATATAAACATATCTAAATCCATGCTATTTTTCTCGCTTTAGCATCAAAGTATCAGGAATTCATAGCACATCAACACCAGATTAAGACTTTGCATGTGTAATATCCAAAGTGCCTAAGATTAGACCAAATCAAAAATAAAAGTTGATCAAAATTGAAAAAATATTGCAGATTTAATGTACCCAACGGATCGCTACGTTCAATGACCCGCTGATCCGGGCTGCGGGGAGGCGTTATTCAGGGTCGGGCTGGAGTAACAATGGGGCGAAGCAACGACCATCGTCCAAAACAACGAGCCGTTGCTTGCAGTAGCGGGTGGCACCGGACTTTCGCATTTGGGGATGTAACGGGTCATCCCACTCACCCATCGTGAGATATAATGATCCTTGGTCACCATTCGTTGTAGGAATATATTTTTCTAGTTGGGCCTAACTAAGCAACTATGACTCGTTAGTAGAGAATGACCCAGTCGTGGTGAGGCTCATGGTTTATGGTGAAGTTCAGATCTTGAGGAAGTAATGATCCAAGTAAAGATCCGTGCAATCGTGGGTGTGAAGGCACACTCCTCCACTGCACCGTGGCGCCACCAGGATCTGCACTTAATAATGTGAGTTCTGGGGCGTGGTCGCCCCTGGGCGGGCCCTAGTCGCCCTCAACAACCTCCCTCTATCTATCCGAGTCAACGTGGCCAATCCAAAGGGTCCTGTCACCCACAAGCTCGCCGGGTACAACAGCTTGAGATCCCGGCTCCTCTTAGCTTTCCCATACACTCTAAATGCTTGTCATGAGTCTACAGCCGGGCCGCTACCGCTCACTTGCCCTCCTTCCTTTCTTCTCTTTCTTCTCGGAGGTCTCCTCATCAACTACCTCCGCGACTCTCTCTTCTTTCCCTTCTCTCCATCCTACTAAGAAGCCCGTAATGCCCTAGATCAAGCTCCTCCTCCTTTCTCATCCTTAAATGTGGACATAGTGGTGGTCGGCAATATGGCTCTGCCGCTCTAGATAACAACTTAGCTACCCACACTCTCAGATACCAATCTCATCTCTCAAGCTCCCAACATCTAACTCCCAACTAGCCTCCGTTGAGTCCGTAGCTCAAAGTTTGCCCAATCACACTTAATCTCTCTCAGCCTCTCAATCTCAAATTTCTGATCCAAGGCTTGACTCGTCTCCATCATCACATTAACCTTTTTCGGGCCAATATCACCTTTTTGGCCAACTTCTCATATAGAAATCATAGGCCACTAGTATGCATCCGAAGGAACTTGCCCTAATGCGCGTGGAGGTGTGGGATGGGCGCCGGGTACCAAGCGTGGCCGGGCTTCCATGGTCATGCTCGCTCCTCGCTTCAACCGAGGTGGGGGCATCTACCTACTCGCCCTAGATGACTCGTGGTGGTGAACTTTTACAGTAATCTAACCCTGATTTACTTCAAGTCTATTCTATCTCTGACGCCTTCAATGTCGGCTAATTACTTAAGGCCCAACCCTAGTATCAACCTCAACTATCACCCGCACGTCAAACTCTATGCAGAGTATATATATGAGATCAAACTGACCTCATCGTGCTCAATGCTAAAGCTCATCCCAAATCTCCTCTCGCTTATCAACCCTGGATGTTAATGGCATATATAGACATAATGCATGCTTCTAACACTCTATCCGTTTGAGCCGATTTAGCATTATCCACCGTTTGGGCAAGCAACTCAACATAAACTAGTGTCTCCTGGACAGTCTTAACTATGAAGAGATTATACTTTTATTCTTTTTTTTCACCATATTGTCACTTCTCCGAATAAATTAGGATTAATTTTCTCAACCTGAAATGCACATATTTTCCCGCCAGGCAATACTCATTTTAATAATAGTGAAACTCAAAAAGAAAAAAAGGTAGCTGATAATTTAATAAGTAATTCAACAACTATTTAAACCAAAATTTATATTCAACTATATACACAACTACTCCACATGTACTACTCCATATTATCAACTAAATATTTTACATGTCTACGGTATGGATTTTATCCTCAGAAATCGAATTTAAAACACACATATATTGAACAAACATTTATTATATAATAAATAAAATTACAAAATAACATAAGATAAACTACGATTACACCATAAAATATACTATAATTTATACAGTATAAATTATATGAATTCAAACGAATCCTTAAAATAAATATTATAAATATAAAAATAAAATTTCAGCTATATTTTTAAGTCAAACACCCCATAATTATCATTAAATAAATCATTGATTAACGGGATAACATACTCGCCTTCATGTCAAATTTAAAATAATCAAAATGATCAAATTTGGGTATAACTTTATAATTAGAACATCAATTAAATTATCATAATACTTACAAATTATAAAAACCAAAAAAATCCAAAAAATACTTTTTTTCATTTTTCTCACTTACCATATGTCTATTAAAAAAGATTAAACATATAATTATACATAAATTATTCATCGTGGTATTTAGAACGTAAATTTAAATATATTATAGAAAAATCAACAAAGATGGTGTTTAAAAATAAAATTAAAAAGAAAAAAAAAGTACTTTTTTAGGTAAAAATACCAAATCAAAATTCCCCACTACCACATCACATCTTCCACCGTGTTAAATCATAATTGACATTGTAAAGATAATTTTTGATTTTCTTATGAAAAAGAAAAAAGGTTAATTCAGTTTAATTAGAAATCAATAATGATGTAGATTAGATATTCATTTATAAAAACGAGTAATAACAACAGTTACATGTGACTGATTAGGACTTTTGGTGTATCTGGGTTTATGGTAATCAAGTAGGATTAATGAAATTAAGCAGTGTGTCAAACATAGGGGGACCAAGTTGAATTTATTAAAGAACTAAAGAGACCAGCTAACAAGTGCCAAATTGTCAAAAATTAAGAGGTAAACAGCTATAATCTTCACAACTACCTGCCATCACATGCACCACCAAACATTAATTAATACAACTTGTTGGTTTCTGAGAATGAAATTTGAGGACGAATCATAAATGGATAATTATATCCATGAATGATAAATAACATGCACCACAAAGGTTACAGTGAGTGATAAGTAGGGAATGATTTCCAGATTTAATGTTTGAGGTTTTTTCACGATTTTAAATTATTATACAATTATACAAAGAATAACTATTAATATTTAATATATATATTTAAGAATAATGAAATCGCCTAAACAACTCCTATATAAATATACGTGACCTTAGTTCGAACCTTAATTTCAATATTTTAAATTTCAGACTTTAGATGCTTAAAATTAAGAAAAAATAAAAAATTACAAATAAATTAAAATTTTATGGCAAAGGATTAAAATATTTTTTAAACAAATTACTACTATAAATCTAAACAAAAATAAGTTTTATTGGTAGAAAAATTTGTTAATATTTTACTGCACAAAATTTGTTATATTTTGTTATCTTTTTATTTGCGATATTATTCCAATTATTATTGTGGTATGATCCTGTCAACGAATATAAGAATTTGATAAGTTATGCTCAAGATAGTCATTTTGGCTACGCTTGAATTGAATATGACTTATTTTTACCAAAACGTTACCAAACACCGTCCAAATGCAAATTAACTTCGTGTAATGAGTTCTAGGTCTATACGGGCATTTCTAGAAGTTATTTCTCAAAATTACTTGATACCAAACTCGCCAGTAAAATTTGTCATAATTACTCCAAATTGAATCCAAATTGCCGTAGGCATTAGGTGTATGTTTCTTCCTTCAACTCGAAATTGTAGGTTTTCGGCCGAGTTATTTGAAGTTGAATTATAGTTGAAATTATTATCAAAAGTTATCAAGATTTTCCTAATTTAGTATTGAAATTAGCCCTATTTTTCAAAAGATAAGGTTGCAACGGTAGAACCGCCATTGTGTTGAAACTTCGCTGCCAGTCAGAAATTAGCATTTGAGGTATTTTATTATGACTCTTCGACAAGTTATTCTTGTCGTATTGTAACATGTGATCTAGATTCGTGGTTGAAGCCATACGATTTATTGTGGTTAATAATGTTATTAGTTTGAGATTAGCATTACTTGTTTAGATTGGGAGTGACCCTGCCCTATATAGCCTCATTATCCAACTCGTGGTTACTAGCTACGTGTCGCTGCCTACTTAGGCGGTTAATATATGGATCGCCCAAGGAGCTACATGTCGTCACAAGGGACTATGTTGAGGCACAAGGACCATATTATAGTCCATTCCATGGCCGGATTCATTATTTTCTACGACGTGACGCATCACCGATCCCCGTCGAGCCTAGCAGCGAGGGTGCGCATGTGGAGTCCACCGCACTCAAACACAATAACAGGAGGCAAGCGGGCCTGGGCCAGGCACTGGACAAGCAAGTTGGCTATAGTTACCTATTGGTTTATTTTTGACCTTGTTTAGGTATATAGACGGAGCGCGCTTTACTGCGCCAGCGGCTCCGGCAGTTGTTTTAGGCCAAGCAAATTCTTCCGGCTGTAAGGTTCTTCTGGTTTGCATTACTTATTGTTAGTTTTACAATGTGTTGTAAGGCTACCTGTGTTGTATCTCCATCCCTCCTATTGAATCGCTTTCGCTCATTATCGTGATCATTCGCTTATTTTCATTTCATCGTCTTCATATATTCGATTGGTTGACATTGTACGACGCCATTTTTTTAGGGCGTTGCATTACTTGTACGGTTAGATTATAAAGATGTGACCTCCTTAGTCAAGACTCTAATCACCTCCTTTACTCTGGGGTTGTTAATTAGAAGTTTTTTTTTTGTACGCTTATGGGTAGATCTGAGTCCTGTCTCCACCATTATTCCACTCCTAGAGGTTTGCGAAGCTACAAATTCAAACATTTTAATTTCAAATCGTTAGGTAAAGATAAATAAGAGGCCTCACTACAATCAAACACCAAACAAACAAATATACAAATGAGATTATATAGATAAAAGTGGGAGTTGCTGCAAGGGCAGAGAATTTGTAGAGAAAAATATCAAAACACGACCTAGAGTATAAAGTCATCACATCAATATTATTTATATGTTTAAAGTATGAATTACATCCATCTGAAAAAAAAAATTCTACCAACAAACTATAACAATGTGAATATAGAGTAATCTTTGTTTGCAATTTAGTTATATAGATATACATGGGAGGAAAACACAATAAATTATTATAAATTTATAAATTAAATATTTAGAGGTTATGAAATGAAAGTGTGGAAAGGTGTAATCGAGATTATTAAAGAAATACTGCTATAAAAATAAAGAGGTATGATATGAATGAAATCAAAATATTTAAAGAGTGAGAAAAAGGAACACAAAATTGAGGAAATACAAATCTCTAACTCTATAACTTTTATTGCTAATCTGTAACTTAATATATAGATGACATATGTTAACAGGCAACACATTTACTATATTATATAGAATATAGTTATATATTGTGCATGATGCTTGCCAGTAGGTAGAATTTGCTTTATCAACGTTATTTCACAGGTTGTTCATTGTCAGTGATAGACATAATAAAAAACCACAGATTGACTGAAACGGAATACAAATATCATTTAAACTTTATAACTTCTTTTAAATTCTTATATTATTATTATATAAATATATTTTTTAAAATATTATTTAGCATTTTTAAAACATATTTTTATTAATATATAGGATAATGTGAGATTAATATAAAAAAATGAGGAAGAAGAACGAAGGACTTGGTAGTGACTCAGAGGCAAGGACAAAACGAGAAAAAGGCTACTCCTTTTAGTTTGCTTTGGAGTTTTAAACAGTGTTAGACATAAATATTGAAAAATCAAAGAATTAGATTAAGTTCGAACTAATTTGATTCTTTTGATTCAAGTATAGTTTTATTTTTTTTTAAACTTTGGTTTTCAGTTTAAGGGTTTCAAATTCATTAACGCACCGGCAATTAAACTCTTATTACACGTGTTTGCTTTAAAAAGAAAAATTATATAAAATTAATAAAAACAGGTTTTTAAATGAAAAAATTAAAAAAACTAAAAAAAATAAAAAAAATAAAAAAAATAAAAAAAATATCAATATTAATACATATGGTGTTATCACTTTTATCCAATTAATACTTAATTATTCCTTATTTGTAGCATTTATAATTAAGGAAAAAAGAAAATTTTCATAGATTACAAAAAATACCGTATATGGTACTTATAACTATTATTTATTGTATTCTTACTATCTTTATTTATAGCAATAGATAATTATGAAAATTATTTATTAAGTTAAAAAAATTCTTCTTAATATAACCAATTATGAGTAATAATTTTTCATATCTTTTTTAAAAAATTTAGTCAGAGGATTTTCTCCTAAATAATTTATATAATTATTTCTCGCTTACAAATAAAGAATAATTAAAATTATATGGATAATAGTGATAACTACCATATACCCACACATCTACAAATTAGGAGTAATAATTTTTATATCTTTTTTTCTTTTTTAAATTTTAACCGTGTGATTATTCTCTCTTCCGAACTAATTTATTTCCCTTTCCGCAACTCATCTCAATATAACCAACTCTTGAAGTAGATTAATGATTAAAATTTTAATTTTAAAAATTTCATAATTTTATCTTTATGGGTTTAATCCTTTCATATTTTAATTTCTCAAAATTATTTGTTTTATTACGTATTTATTAATTTGTATATCCTTGTTGGTTTAATGGTTGATAATTTATTTACACATTGGTATATATTATTTGTTAAAATTTTTATTTTGAGTTGTTTATTTTCATATGTGATAACTTATTATAGTTTGAAATTATAATTTATTTAGAGTTGGTATTAAATATTTTTATAAACTGGACTCTTTTATTTAACCACTAACATCTTTCGGATATTTGCATGGTTAGAAATTGGTGATACATTATTTTATGAAGTCGGATTTTATTTGTTGATTTATTAGTCGATGAGCCATATATATTGGTGGTATAGATTATGTTTAAAATTTTAAAAAAACAAAAAAAACATTTGAGATAGTCAGTTATATGAAATTGGAAATTAAATTATGATTGAAATAAATTAAAAATATTTTTATAAATGTTTTTTTTAATTTTTCTGTCTTATGTATGTTGGTATATTTTTTGGGTTTATATAATGTTGGTTTATATTGATAAGTTATTTTTTTTTTTGTTGGTAGCTAAGTTGTATACATATTGGTTATAACTAAATATTTAAAAAAGTACCAAAAAAAAAAATAAATTAATTGGCTCATTTTAGATGAACTGCACGCATCGATTAGAATTAAACTGAAATCGTGCAGTTATAGCTGTAAACATCAACGGTAAATATTATTTTCTATATTTAAAAATATGAAACTATTGATATTTCTTGTAATTATTTTTCTATAATTGTATATTTATGTTTGAAAAGTATTCTTAGCAGACCTCAACTACTGGCAGTGGACTTAAGCCCAAAATATTTTATCCAATCCAGCCCCATTCTAATTTATTTCTAACTTCCTAAATCTTAATTCTTATTTGATCTTCACTCCTTTATCTCTTGAACCTTATGCAGTGCCTGGTACTGCCCTCATTGTTGTTGTTGCTGGCTGCTACTGATTATTGTTTTAAGTTGGAGAATTTTAACCGATAGTACAGTATTTCTTAGTCTTCTTCTCATAATGCATTGTCAAGTATAATTTATAGGAAACTATTGTTTATTGTTCTAATTAATTTCACTCTATACCCTTTAATCCTTTATATATTTCTTTTAAAAACATCAAACCAAACTTGAAAAAGTCCAAACTCAACTAAACTAATTCGGATGAACAAGCCGATGCACACTTTTTTAATTTGATAATTAAAAAATTAAATCGAAAGTTAACTTTAAACTCAAATTTTCATTTAAAATATTATTTAAATATTTAATTTTATAATTTAATTTATCAATTATAAATTACCCAAAGCTTATGTTTGTACAAATACTCTTTTAAAAAATAAACTTCATAAAATTGAATTTTTATGATCAAAAGTTGAAGTTCAATTTACCAAGATAACTTTTAAAAATTTACTCCTTTAAATATTTATTTAATAATAAAAATAACTTTTGAATATTTTAAATTTTAAAAAATTATATCAATATTCACTTTTAAAATTTTCACTCATAAAATTTCAAAAGATTGAAATTAAAATCATCTTTAAAAATATATTAAACTTAAAATTTTAAATATTAAAAAATCATAAATTTAAATTTTATATTCTGATGTTTTGTTTAATTTCTTCAAGTTCTTCAAATTCAAGTTAAATTCTTCAAATTCGATTTTAAATGTCATTCTAATTTCATTGAATATACTTATTTGGGGATTCCATCCAAATGAGGGTATTTTTGAATACTTAGATAACAATGTAGGTATATTTGACTCTATAATATGACGAAGGGTAAAATTATCTAAACTAAAGTAGAGGGGCATATTTGACCCTTTTCCCTATTATTATCTTTTTAATTTATTTTGTTTCTATTATATTTTTTTATTTTTTATTTTTTTATTTTTTTTAATTTTATTTTTTATTTTTTATTAAAAATAAGTATTAACTTTTGAGACAAAATATATAAAACATACTAATTGATAAATATTAATGATGTTCTATTAATAATCAAACTTCAATATTTATTTAAACAAGTGAAAATAAAAGGTAAATACAAAAAAAATTAATCAAAAAAAGACAAATTTAAAGATTATTTATTTATAATGTGATTATTCTTTTAAATCATAATTTATGAAATTTTCATTAATAATAATCAAATTTTATTTATTTATATGACAATAGACGATAAGAAAGAAAAGAAACATAAATATATACACACAGTACGCTGCTACACTCCTCAAGTTTCTAGCATTTAGTCGACCTATTCGCATGTTACCGAGAGTTTTAGAATGCCATACGGCGTAGAAAATAGCCCTGTGGAAAGGGGCCGAACGAGTGCCAAGTTGATTTTTCGCAGCAGGAGGCCGAACCATGTCAGCCTGTGTGGGCAAAAAGTGGCACCCGAGGCACCTCTCCGCGATGGTCGGGCATGGCACGGAGTCGGGATTACACGATGGCTGCGGCTACGTTGCTGCGTGGTTTAAAGTTCAAGTATATAGCTGTCTTAATTTCTTCAACTTTAAGTTATTTCCTTCATATCCACACGACTGCATAGGGAGAGAACGAGGGTTAGCCATAAATTTTCGTTTGATTACGCTGCCAAACGTCGTCCAAAGTTAAATTAACTCTGTAATCGTAAGTATAAAGTCATAGGGAGCATTCTCGGAGTTAGTTTTGTGAAATCGCCCGCAAATCGCGTCGTCCCGCAGTCAAAGTGGGATTGAATTGCTCCAAACTAGTGTTAATATTAATTCCCAAAGATTAAAATGAGTATTTCTCTTCTAAGACTTCCGAGAAATTTCGAAGCCTTCTGTCATTCTTGATAAGCCAAAGAATAGCCAATAGATAACATACATAGTATTGTTTTCTCCCAAATAATGATGAAATTGCTCCCATTCCTCATAGAAAATGATTGGCGCTTGGGGGAACTAGTTGAATATTAGCCGAGCTACGCTTGGCTAATCGTAAAGCCTACAATGAGAGGCATATAAAGCCGCTTTCTTTCAAGAAGAAGTTGTCCCTAAGATAGTAAAACAATATATATTCCAAGAGATATTTCGTAAATAGTATAGCGTACTCCGTGATGAAATTTAGTAAAGCACGCTTTCGAAATATTATATCGTGTTTAACATGAAACTTAGCAAACAACATAAGCCCCACATTATTTCGTAAGTATTATATCATGTTCGTATGACTTAAGATAGCATGTTAGAGATTATATTATTATCTTATCTGTGTATTATATGTAGTTATTTCTATAAGTTGAGATTTGATTGTATTGTTTTAATGGATTATCTAGCTTCCGTGACCACCCTGTGGTTAATAGAAGGTCAGACGACTCGCCCGCCGCAGGGCGAGGATATCGTCGTTCTATGGGAAGGCATGCCGGGCCCGCTAGGGACGAAGATGGGATGCCGCCCCATATTTTGCCGTGGTTGGCCTTCATACACCCCCTCACGAGTGCTTTTGCGCCCGAGGCGTTGATTTCGTGATCCTCCGACCACAGTACAACTATAGTCAGGAGCCCAAGTGGTCGGGTTGCATACGTTAGGATCGATGTGTCATTTATAGTTGCTAGGGTGACGGGTATGACTTGGGTAGGGTAAATAGATTGTGATGATTGTACCTTCCTACTTTTATGGGGCCAGTGTGTGTAAGGTTTATGTTGTGTTAAGTTATGTCATGCTATTTTAGTTACCATAGATAGACAAAAGAGGACGCCCACGTTACTGTGCACGACTCTACTCTCGTCGTAATAGTTAAGGTTAGTCCCAACCCACTATTCCGCCCGCCTACCGTCTTCTTATTGCCCAGCTTATCATCAATTTCATTATTTACTTTCGCTATTTTCGGCCGTTGTTTTGCTTTCATTTTCAGCATCAAGTGTACCGACGCCCGTTTTGGGGGCGTCAGACACTTGCTCGTTAGGCATACATAGATCGAGGAGCATTCCTCAGTCCCATCTGATACAGCCTCTCGCCCTCCTTTCATCCGGAGCTTGAAAGACAGAGGTTTTACTCTCCTTTTAATGATTGTGCGCATTGGTAGGCCGGCCGTTCCACCATCTTATTATTCTTATAGGCTTCAAAGATTGTATTATATTCCCCGTGGTTAGACTCCATCGGTCGTTATAGGGCCGTATATGTGCTTCTGGGACATGTTGATGGTCGTGGTGGGGCCTTGTTCACATGGTCACACCTCCACGCTGCCGTATCGGGCCTGCATTTCATTTTTCGTATATAACTAGACAAAGATGGTGGCCTTGTTGGCCCGCATAGGATCCTTGTATTGGTTTTTCCGGTTAGCTATTTATATCCTGTGTGGCTATAGTCTGCTCTGCTAGAGGTCGTGTTTACAGCTGCTATATAGCCCGTCATTTTTCTTGAATCCAGAGTTAGAGCCGCCTGGGCACCGGCGCTTAGGCTCGCTGATCCAATGGGCCCGCATCTCCAGTAGGGCACCTGTGTACCGGCCACAGCCCAGTGGGGCGTGAAAAACTTGGTGTGTGTCGATCCCCGTAGAGTCTCGCAAGCCGTGATAGTGAGAGTCTTGTCTATGGACGTGTTGCGCACCACATCCTATAGCAGGAGGTCAGCAAGGTATGATAGGACATTACTTTTCTTCTTATGCAGCCATTGTATAGAGCTAAGACAAGATAGGGTTGAGTCCTCAGAGCTTACTATACTCTTTTTTACGTATAAAATGTCGATCAACGACATCCTATTACTCTGTAGAAGATTGATACAAAGCAGCTAGAGAGGCTTCCCATCATCGTGGATGCCCCGGGCCTTGATTAGAATCGCCCCGACAAAGTAGGCGATACAGAGGTTATCATCTCGATCTTCCCAGTAGCCCCCCATCACATCGTATCGCTGACGACACCACTCTCCGCAGCTTCCTATACTCTATACCATCTCGACTGGGGAGGTCGTGGAGGCAAGAGTCACGTTAGCACACGTATGATGGTCGCCGCCGCGCTGATGCTTACTCCATGTACCGCAGTAATCATCGGGGAGGACCTCGTAGTTCGAGGGTCCGAGAATTTCTGGGCATTAAGTCCCTCTGCTAGCCAGTGGACAAGATTGATGAGGATCCTCGGGGATTCTCGGATCAGATGCGTGAGGGATTTTCAGAGTAATGGCATGCTACACCCAGTGTGCCGCCTGAATTACAGATTCCAACACGGACATCACAGACTGGGTGGTATGAGAGTTGGGAGAGGTCCCGAGGGAGAGATGTTTTCCTCCAACCTCGGTCCAAATTTTTCGTAGGCTTCTTCTGATCATTATCTACCACTAGAGATTCGATGTGCCCTGTTGATTTCGCCTTTACACTGAGCAGGGGAACAGTTGTTCGAGAATATGCTCCTCACGTGGCTTGATTCATCGCCCGATATGCTGTCGCACTTTCAGGATACCATGCCATCTAGAGTACAATCGCTTCATAACAGTACAACCGCATTACGTTGAGACTTGTATTACAGCCTTACTCAAGCAGAGGACATGGATATTTCCCAAGTAGTATGTTCAAAATATTGAGGGCATCGACAAATAACGGAGATTAGGAGAACCAACACAGAACAAGCCGTAGAGATGTGCCAAATGATTTTCGTAGGAGGCCTGTGGGAGGACCTGTGCCGCGTTATTGGATAGGCCGCCTAGACCCCGCCTCCGCCACAAAAGCGCAGGAGGGCAGAAAGGCAGCGGTGCATACACTACCACTTTCTGTCTCTATTTTCTCTGATAAATTTTCGACGCCACTTCTAGAGCTGCGTGATATATTCCATTGTGATGATATATTTGTGGCCGTGGAGGTCTATCCGAGGAGAGATTTTCCGCTAGGGGCCGGGTGACCAGTCACAAGATAGGTCATCAAGAGGGTCGAGCCCAAGATCCCCCTTCTGTGTGAGGGCGCAGCCCTCACTCGCAGAGGCCGAGGCGGTATCGTGGCCTCTACCAAAGTGCCTGCACTGCACCTTATGCATTACCTAGGAGACAGATTCGTAGTTGTCACTAGATGTTTTGACAGTATGCCGACTATTTGCTCTTACTCGCTTACGTGTTGATCGATCCAGATCCACCTTGTCCATGTTGCACCATTAGTGTTCTAAAGTTCGCACAGCCTAATTCTTCTGCCACCTTTTCTCGCATCCACACCCGTTGGTGACTCTATTATATCCGTATGGGTCTATCTGGGGTGTACAGAGAGGTTGCTGCTAGGCCGCCGACTACAAATGATTTGGTAGAAGCTGGGAGACGTGTTGATTTTGATGTCATCACGGTATGGATCGTTAGCTCCATGCTATGCCATGTCGGTGCGCCGGACCAAGACGGTCCGATTTCACTTTCCGTGAGGCAAGACGGAGTGGAGAGGTAGTACAGCTACGCCAAAAGGTAGGTTTATTTCCTATCTTCGAGCGAGAAAGTTGATAGCAAAGGGGTGTATTTACCTACTGTCGAGTTCGGATGTCTGACAGAGCCTCCGACCTTCAAATTGCTCTAGTGGTTAATGAGTTCCCGATGTATTCCCAGAGCCCCCATATTCCCCTGGAAAGGGAAATTGATCTTGGTAATCGATTCATTACCAGCACTCAAATTTATATCAATTCCCCTTATTGGATGGCCTCGCAGTAACCCGAGAACTAAAGGAGCAAGCTTGAAAGATTTTCTAGATAAGGGCTTTATTAGGCCGAGCACCTCACCTTGGGGTGCACTAGTTTTGTTTGTGAGAAAGAAGGACTCGCCTCCCCTCCGTATGTTATAGACTATCGAGAACTGAACAAAGTCACTTGGCCAATACTGGGTACCCGCTTCCTGCACAGATGATTTATTTGACTGGGCCATAAGCAGCAAGGTATTTTCTCCAAGATTGACTTAACGTCCGTATATCGTCAAGTTCGAGTCTGTGAAAGAGATATTCCAAGAACTCCGCTCTTCGTGACCAGACATCACCACTTTGAATTTCTTAGTCATGTCCTTTCTGGCCGAAAATGCTCCAAGCAAAGGTTTATGGACCTCGATGAATGCATTTTCAGCCATACCCGACTTGTTCATGTGATAGTATTTATCGATGATATTCTCGTGTATTCTCGCCGAGGCGTACCACCAGGATCATCTACTGGACAGCTGGGCTCCGTATTCTCAAAGAACGCCACCTATATGCCAAGTTTTCTAAATGTGAATTTAATACCCGGCAGAGTCTTTTTGGGTCATATCGTGTTGGACGCCGTATACGATAGATAATGTAAGATAGAAGAAGGAAAACGTGGACCAGACCTACCACTCCTACCGAGGCACGCAGCCTCCGGTATTAGTCAAGTACTATGTAAGGTTTGTGGAAGGATTTTCCACTTTAGCAAAGCATACACCTCCGACTCAAACTCGACGTTGCATGAAGAAAATTCCAATGACCGAGGCTTGTGAGAAGAGCTTCTGTGGAATTGAAAGACGATTGACGCTAACACTGAAAAGATTAGCATTACTTAAGGAACAGTAGGTTATGCGCCTATCGTGACGCCCGTGCCGGGTTAGGATGTGTGTTGATGCGGATGTAAAGTGATTGCTTATGCTTCCAGCAAATTGAGGAAGCATGAAAGAACTACCCTACCCATGACTCGAATTAGCCGCAAAGAATTCATGCCTTGAATATACGGAGACATTACTTGTATGGCATTCACGTGATATTTACCGATCACAAAACCTCGCAAAGTACATCTTCACCTTAAAGAGTTGAACTTGCGGTAGCGTCGCCGGTTAGAACTGCTTGAAAACTATGATGTGAATATTTTATATCACCCGTGTGGAGGGCCAATGTGGTAGCAAAGATTCCTTAACCGTAAATCTATGGGGAGTTTGGCATACTTCATAAATTTCAGCAATGAATCGACTGAGAATTGCATCGCCTAACCTGGCTTAGCTGGTTCGCATAGCAGAATATAGGGACAATAGAGCGGTAATCCAAAACACCGCAAGATCATCATTAGTCATGGAAGTGAAGGAACGACAACATGAATACCCTATCCTCGTTCGGCCTCGAAAAACAAAGTTCGCCAGAGAGGTGACAGATTTCTGTGTAACCGAGGGACGGAGTGTTGAGATATAAAGATCGCCTTTGTGTTCCGTGACGCTATAGGCTTCGCCATCGACATGAGTGAGGTACACTATGCCCATTATTATCTCCATCCATGTTCGACTAAAATGTACCACGATGTAAAAGAAATCTACTGGAAGGAATGAAAAAGTGGATGTGCTATAATTTGTAGCACGATGCTGTACTGCTACTGTGCAAAGTTGAACACGTAAAACCCGGCGGATCGACCTGTGGATATAGCAGCTCTCTATGGAAATGAGAAGCGCTAACATGACTTCTGTGAGCAGGATTACCTCGCACTGTGCGAGATATGATTCGACCGGGTAATCAAGGATGCGCTTTGACAAAATCAGCTCATTTCTGCCAGTAAGGCTACCTTTTCAGCCGAATATTATGCCGAAATAATTATATTAGAGAAATAGTCAGGCCGCATGATGTTCCATTGTCAATTATTTTCGATGTAGGGCGCAAGCATGTGCCTAGGTTTTGCAATCGTTTTTGTAGAGGCCTGGGACGTGTTAACTTCAGCAATGCCTTTCATCCTCGTACGTATGGGCAAAGTAACGTACCATTCGTACGCTCGAGGATATGTTGCGAGCATGTGTTTTAGATTTTGGAGGTAGCCGGGATGAACACTATCGCTCTTTGAGTTTGCCGATAATAACAATTATCATTTAGCAATTCATGGCGCCTTATGAAGTCACATATATGGGCTTTAAGTGCAAATCTCCACTGCTGGTTTTGAGTGTAGGCGACCGTAAGACACTGGGGCGCATATCATTCATCACTATAAGAGAAAGTGCTTATCGTGGAACGTCATTGATCGCGTACGCTAGAAATATTATGTCACATTCCGCGCAAACCTAATTTAATACTGGTGAACGGGTATTTCCGAAAGTTTCACCGATGAAGGGTGTGATGAGATTTGACAAGAAAAGCAAGCTTAGCCCGAGGTTTGTTGGGATTTATCGATCCGCCTATGATAGGCTGTGGCATATGAATCTGGATTTACCTCCGTAGAAAGAATCATTCACCCACCTTCCACGATCATCGCCGAGAGTGCATAGGATATCCCTCCACTGTCCCCCAAGATGTTCGTGCTCATAGAAGAGTTAGCTTATGAGGAAGTTCCAAGAGCTATAGACCGCGTATCCGTAGGTTGAGAAATCCAAAGATGTTGCTTCCGCCAAGGTGTCAGGGCGTAATAGAACCGGTACAGATGACTTGGAAAGCAGGAGATGATAAGGAAAGCCGACATCCTTAGTTATTCTAGACGCACCTGGACAGATGTATGTTGTTATTATTGTTTCATAATTTGCAAAGATATACATATGTATGTGGAGCAGTTGACTCCAATTTATTGTGAAATGAATGCTATAGTATCGTGTGGAGCACCGTATTGACTTTTCCCGCGTTTCGTGATTTTCGAATAGTCCATATTGCCAGGGAGACTCGCCAAATTTTTCCGTAATAAATAGTAAGTTAAGATTCTCGTATAAGGTAACATTCGAGACGAATGTTCTTGGCGGGGGATGATGTTACACCATGTTACGTGTACCGTAAGTTTCTAGCATTTATCTCGACCTATTCGTGCATGTTGGCCGAGAGTTTTACAAATGTCATACGTGCCAGAAAAGGGCCCAGGAAAGGCCGAACGAAAGTGCTAAGTTGGATTTTCGCAAGAGGAGGCCAACCGCGGCCTAAAGGGGAAAAGTGGCATGGGAGGCACTCTCCTATGATGGCTGGGCCATGGCACGGAGCCGGGATCGCATGGCCGGGCCACGTTGCCATGGTTTAGGCTCCAAGTATATAAAGGTCTTACTCTTCAACTTTAAGTTATTTTCCATATCCACACGACTGTATGTGAGAGAACGAGGGTTAACATAAATTTCCGTTTGATTACGCTCGTCAAACGCCGTCCAAAGTTAAATTAACTTCTGGCACGAAGTATAAAGTCAGCAGGGAGCATTTCTTCGGAGTTAGTTTCCGCGAAAATCGCCCTGGGCTAATCATCGTCCCGCCGAGTCAAAGTTGCCGGAATTGCTCTAAACTAGTGTTACACACTTAAAGATTAAGGTGAGTATTTCTCTCTGCACTTCCGAGAAATTTCCTTGAGTTTCTGCCGTTCTTTGATAAGCCAGCAATAGCCTATAGATACATACATAGTATTGTTTTCTCCCAAATAATGATGAAATTGGTTCTATTCTCGTTGTGAAATGATTACGCTTGGGGAACTAGCTGAATATTAAATTTAGCTACGCCGCTAATCGAAAGCCTCTGGGCAATGAGGCATATGTTGGTTTTTCTCGGCAAGTTAGTTGTTCCGGTATAGTAAAACAATATATATTCCAAAGAGGAGTATTTCCTTAAAAAGTATAGCTGCATCAAGATGAAATTTAGTAAAGTACTTCAAGATAATATATCGTGTTTAACATGAAACTTAGTAAAACTATACAAGTTCTGGCGTATTATTTCCTTAAGTATTATATCATGTTCAACATGAGACTCAAAAGATAGCATGTTAGAGATTATATTATTATCTTATTCGTGTATTATATGTGAAGTTATTTCTATCGCTTGAGACTTGATCAGATTGCTGGCCGGGATTACCTAGCTTCCGTGACCTCACCTCAGGTTGGCCGTATCGACTCCGTCCGAGGGCGAGGATACGTCGTTCTATGGAGTGGCATGCCGTCCGCTAGGACGATGGATGCAGCTTTCCCTATTATTTTTGCCGTGGTTGGCCTTTTATAATATCTCGTCGAGCGCTGCGCCCGGTGTTGATTTCCGTGAGTCCTCCTGACTCGTGCACACCCATAGTCAGAGCCCAAGGCCCAAGTTGCATACCCAAGGGATCGACAGTTGCTTATAGTTACTAGGTGACGTGGTATGATTCTGGGTAGGGTAAATAGATTGTGATGATTGTACTTCCTACTTTTATGGGGCCGTAAGGTTTATGTTGTGTTATGTTATGTCATGCTATTTGAAGAAGGGTTAGATAGACAAAGAGGATGCCACGCGTCACAATACGACTCCTACCTCGGCTGTAATAGTTAAGGTTAAATCCCGAACTCCACTATTCCACTGGCCACCGTCTTCTTATTGCTCCAGCTACTATCAATTTCATTATTTACTTTCATTATTTACGCTTGTTGCTTTGCTTACTCGCACTGGGCAGTACTGACGCCCGCTTTGGGGCGCCGGACACTTGCTCGTTAGTACACATAGATTTAGGAGCAAGCATTCCTCGTAGTCCCACTGGGCCGATACAGAGTCAGCCTCCTTTCATCCTGAGCTTGAAAGACAAAGAGGTTTACTCTCCTTTTGATTGTGCAAGATGTGGGTGGTGTTTCTGTGGCCCATTCCACCATCTTATTATTCTTATAAAGCCATGTATTGTATTATATTCTGTTGTTAGATCTATCTGGCTGCAGGGGGCCGTATATGTTTCTGACATGTGATGGTCGGGTGGGGCCTTGTTCAACAGGCTAGCTGGGTGACCTCGATCGCCGCTGCACGCCTCGATTTTATTTTTCGTATATAACTAGACAAAGATGGTGGCCTTGTTGGCCCGCATGTGATCCCTTGTAGCTGGTTTTCCGGTTAGCTATTTATATCCTTACAGTGGCTATAGGCCTTGCTCAGAGAGGCCGTGAGCATACCGTTATATAGCCCGTCATTTTCTCGAATCTCGCAAAGTTAGAGTCGCCGGCGCCGAAGTGCTTAGGCTCGCTAGTCCAATGTACCCGCATCCTAAGTAGGGCATCAGTGCCGGGCCCATGCCTCCCAAGGTGGGCGTGATAATACACACATACATATATATATTTAATGCATATAATATTTTAATAATAATAATAAAGATACAAAATAACATTAGATTTTGTAAAAAATCGTGAGAAGTATTCTTCTTACTTATAATGTTAGTGAATATTTAAATAAGAAATTATAAATATGTATCTAGGTTAAAAATTAAATATTATATAATGTAAAAAGGTATTACATAAATGGAGGATTGAAAATAAAAAGGGTAAAACAGATAACTTAAGAAGTCAATTAAGATAAATAAAGAATGTCTAATTGTCCAAAGTTAAGGGGGGTTTGATTTTCAAAGCAAAGTTAGGGGACGACAACGATTTTCACCCATGTGAATATTAAAAAGTGGGTACATATGAAAATATATTTTTAAAAAAGTATACATATGAAAATTCAAAAATTTCTACAATATATTTAATTTGTAGATGTGAATCTATTATAAAATGGTTTCATATAAAAATATATTAAAAAAGTATACATATGATATTATAAAAAAATATCGTAATATTTTTAAAATATAAAATTAAAAAAACAAAAAAAACATGTAATTTAATTAAAATTAAATTTTAAAAAATTAATATATTAGTATAAATATTTTTTAAGATTGGAGCTCATAACTAAGTGCGTGTTTGGTTCCACCAAGCAAGGAAGGGATCCCCGAGATTCTCGCTTCATCCAAGAGTGTATGAGATTGAATTTAGTTGACTCTTCCTTTTATTTCAATTCCTTTTTACATTTTTTAAGAAAAAGCTCTTCTGAGATTCGCTCTATTTTTATTTTAAAAGACAAGGGCTTTCGTAGATCTCGTAGTCTCCGTCTCCTTTTTATTTGGGAAACATATATAATTGATTCATCGCTGGAAAGTATTTAAGACGTCATTATCTCTTTACTTTTCTATCCCCCTAATTAATTATAAAAAAATATCTCATCTTGCAATTTTTCGTAATACCATCATAGTATATTCATATATTACCATAGTATCATTAAGGCATCATTTATTTTTATTAAGATTAAAACGCCTGAATCAATATACATCTCGAACAATTAAGATATTATCTCTAGATCTCTAACACCGACGATTAAGATTATTTGTTTTTCAACATCTAAATGTGCATACTTTAATTATTTATAAATAAATTAAATATACAATTCAAATAAACTATAATTAAATATTAAAAAATATTAATTTAGTAAAATAAATTTATTATTATGGATTAAAAATAAAATATTTATGTTTTCTAGTGATGGTGGAGATAATTTGTGGTGGTGCCGGTAATAATTGGATGTTAGTACCTAAGTAATGGCTATGGGTGATAGTTACCAGTAACGGTGATATTTGTGATGACGGAGGTGGTCATGTGGTAAGAAATGACATGATGTATGGTACTATTAGTAGTATTGTGATGGTTAGGTTGGTTGATGTTAGTAGTTGGTGGTATTAATGGCGGTGGTCAAGAAGATGGTACTGACAATGTGTTGGTTGGGTGAAGCATAGTTATGATAGTGAAGGTGGTTGGTAGTGTAGGATCGATCGTAATGGTGATAAAGGGATGACAGTGTGATAGAGGCAAGGGCAAATAATGACTGCTGTGGTGGTGATGATGATACAGGACAATGGATATCTTTAATGATGGAGATAGTGTATGTGGGGTAACGATCGAAAGGTGGTGGTTGACGATGATAATGTTGGTTGACAATGGTATGTTAGTAGTTGGTGGTGATGGCTAGTGGTCATGCGGTGGTAGCTTGTGATGATATAGGTGGTTAGTGATGGTGATCAGTGGTTTCAACATAATGGTGGTGAAAAATTCATTCACACAAACATACTCTTAATGATATTAAGACTCGCTCCATCTTAATGATTAAGACCTATCTGCACTAAATAAGTGTTTAAATCTCAATGAAAATAAATGCACTTAATGGTCCGAGGTCCTAATCCATTCATTTAGACCTCCATTAAGTGCAAACAAACGAGGCCTAAGGATGAACAGCCTTCAGAATAGCGCAAGTGTGGTTCCTCAACCCTTTATGATACCGTCAAAGCATATTGACATATATATTGTCATGGTATCACTTAGGAATAAGAACTTTTCAGGGATATACTCCTTAATCACGATGATACTACCATAGTATATTCATATATTGTCATGGTATACTTCATGATACCATTGCGTATATTCATATGCCGCCATGGTATACAACATAATATCATCACGGTATATTCATATACTTTCATGGTATCTTACGCGCGAAAAACCTTCAAACTCACAAGGGGGAACGACTATAATTATTTTAGGCCGATTGGGTATTTGGTAATTAGTATAAAAATGCTTACACCCCGCAGTTTTTAACGCGACCCACTTATTCATATACGTTGGTTAAGAGTTTTAGAGTGTCATACGACGAGGAAATGGGGCTCGGGAAAGGCCGAATCCAGTGTAAAGTCGGGATTTCAAGTAGAGGAGGCCGAACCAAGTCAAGCCGACAAAGTGGAGTGACTGAGCCGCCCTCTGGGCTGCTAGCCAACGTGGCATGGAGCAAGACTACGCTGTCAGCGCCGTGTGCCACGCTTTTTCTTGTCTCGCCGCCTCAAGTATATATAGGCCTCACCCTTAGATTTCGCTTGGGAAGAGCTATTGAATACTATTTGGAACCTTACACAATCGAAACCGACACCGAGGTGGTATGTTAAGACATTTTCGAAAGTTAGTTTCTTCAGCATAAGAGTCCAAGAGGAGTCCCAAAGAAAGCATGTCAGAGTATGTTATCATGTTGAATTGTTGTTGTCATTGAGACCTAAATTGTATTGTTTTAATGGATTATACCTCGTATAGCTTCCTGACTACCCTGCAGTTAATAGCTGTGTCGCCACCCGTCGTGGGCCAGGATACGTCGCTCTACAGAGTGGCATGCCGTCCACAAGGGACGAAGATGGGGATCCGGATCCTCATATTGCCGTGGTTGGCCTTATACACACCCCCAATGTTAACGCCCGGGGTGTAGATATCGAGTCCTTCGACTGCATTACGCCTACAAAATGTGGCCGAGCTGCCCAGCCAGTGCACTGTGACCGTAGGACGCTTATAGCTAGTAGTTGACTCAATATGACCGATAGTATATAGGGATTGAGTGTGTACTCACTAGGGCTAATGGGGGCCAGTGGTTTATTCTGTGTTGATTGTACCTTCCCACATTGGGCCAAAGGTTTATGCTTGCTTCAACATCGATGGCTAGGGACAAGAAGATTCTTCCTATGTGCATGAACCCTACCTTCCTTATTACAGCTTTTTATTTTTAGTCCTTATTTCACTAACTCGGTCATCTTCAGTCCGTTTTCTTTACTTCTACCATCGTTAGTTCTATTTCTTACTTTAGTTATTTAGTTACCGTTTACATACTCTCGCACCGTGGCACGACGCCTTCCTGGGTGTCAGACATTTGCCCAAGTAAGCAATAATATAGATTTAGAGCAGTCACTCGTAGTTCCGGCCACCAGACAGAACCGCGCCTCCCTTTTCCCTGAGCTTGAGTGATAGAGGTTTATTTCGTTTGTTTGTACAATATGGATAGTATCTGTATGTGGCCCGATCACCATCTTATTACTCCTAAGAGGCTTGCGATTGCATTACTTCCCCGTGGTTAGGATGATACTCATTATCGTGTGAGGCCCATATGCATTTTAGACTATGTGCACTGGACCTGTGGGGCCCCCGTTTACTCGTTGGATTGGTGGCCTTGCTCTGGCCATGTTTCGCCTTAGCATTTGATTTCGCTTTCCGCTATAACTAGATATCTGGGTGTCCTTGTCGGCCCGCATAGGACTCCCGATGTTTGTTTGTCTCTCGGTTAGTTGTTTATTTTAACAGGTGGCTATAGACCTTGTCGGCCGAGGGTTGTATTTGATGTACCGCCATATAGCCCTGTGGTTTTATTGATTCCGTAGCTGTAGTCACCCGGCACTGTAGGTGCTTAGGCTTAATCATCTGCAGTTCAGTCCCAGGGGCACTGTGTGCCGCCCATGCCTCCCAGTGGTGGGGTGTGACAAACTTGGTGCATCGTGAGCCTGGGCCGTATCCTGGGTGGAGTCCGCAACTGCAAGCAAGCAGAGTCTTGTTCATGGATGTGTTGTGCAATTACATAATGGCAGGCGGTGAGGTTTCAAGGCATGATGATTCGTTACTTTTCTTCATTTAGTCTCTATGTGAGCAAAGACAAAGATAGGTTGAGTCCATAAGCTCATTATACTCCTTTTTGTTTACAGAGAATGTCGGACAAATGGCACCCTTAATGACAGCAAGAGGTTAGATGTAGCAACAGAGAGGGAACAGTTGTGGTGCCTCACTTCTACTGACCTACTAATCAAGGGACGATACTTCTGAGGTATCATCTCGACTCCCCAAAGAATCTCCACTCCGTGTCGAAGCCGCTTGGGACGGCCAAAGGTGACGGCACCACCTCCCGGCAGTTTCTATACCCGTACCATTTGACCAGAGGTCAGGAGCGCGGCGGTTATGCTAGCGCGTACGATGGTCGGCCACGCGCCTGCCACCTACGCTAAGTGCAATCCTTAGGAGGGTCCGGTAGCTCGAGGGTCCAAGAATTCCTAGCACTAAGTCCCTGCAATTCATGTGGGACGATCGACCAAGGACCCTCGTGACTTTAGACTGATGCGTGAGGATTGTGCAGATGCATGCTACACCTACGTAGTCAATGAGTCGGGCGTATTCGCTACTTGACATCGTCGTGCTGTGTATGAGAGTTGGGAAAGGTCTCAAGGAGAGATGTTTCCTCCGACTCGGGCCCAAAGCCTTCGAGGCTTTCTTGATCATTACTCACTGAGATTCGACAGTTCCTGATTGGATCGGGCCCACACTTGGAGAATGGGTCGACGCAGTGTTCTAGAATATGCCATGCATTGATCTCTTGGCTCGATATGCGCCTAGCCTTTGTGGATACAATGCCACCAGGTGGTAAACCGCTTATTATGGGGTTGAACCTTGGATATGTTGAGACCTCGCATCACAGCCACACCGCGAGAGGATATGGATATCACCCGTGCAGCTTTCGTCACACGAGGCATCAGATGAAGGCACCTGAGATTAGGAGACAAGTCGTGAGCAATGGCCGTAGGGGACAGACCGAGTGAATTGGCTGTGGAGGAGTTTCCTTGTGGAGGACCTAGGCCATTTGCTATCGTACAGGCCGCCAAGACCTGCCTCCACCACAATGGCAAAGAGGAGCAAAGTCTAGTCACCGACATGCCTGCAGTCCGCCAAGGTTTTAGTAGTAGGTTCACAAGCAAAGCAGAGGGGGAGGAGTAGAGTGGTTTACAATACCACTTTGCTCCTATTTTGCAAAATGACGCCACTCGAGCATGTAGGTATGGTTCCACAAAGATGCTACATTTGTGGACACGTATGTCATCACGAGGAATCGTCCACCCAGTGGTCTGTGGTGACCAGGATCGACGATAGGTCCTCGGCAAGATCACGAGCCCTAGCATCCTCTAGCAGGCGTAGGCCCTCGCTCAGCCAGGCAGAGGCCGAGGCGTATCAAAATTTCCAGTCAGTGCCGCCGCACCGTACTTATGCACTACCGCGACAGAGTCGCAGTCAGTCACTGTATGTCAGGATGTGTATGCCGAACATTTGATCTCATCCTTCTTATGTGCTGATAGATCCAGATCCACCTTATCCTATGTTACACCATTAGTGGATCTAAGTTTAGTATTATGCCGTAATTGCTTCGGACCTTTTCTCAAATACTCATAATTCCATTGGTGACTTGTATTATAGCCGTGAGGTCTATCAGTGTACAGAGAGGCTGCTGTACCACGACTCAAGGGGCAAACACTCCGATAGAACTAGAAAATAGTCGATTTTGATGCTATTATGGGTATGGATTGCCAGCTCCATGCTATGCCAATGTCGAATGTTGAACAAGATCGGCCCGATTCCACTTCCAAGGAGGCGCATCAGAGTGGAAAGTGTAGTGCCAAAGACGCCAAAGAGTAGGCTTATTTCCTATCTTCTAGCGGTAGGAAATTGATAGCAAAAAGGGTGCACTTATCATATTGTTAGAGTTCAGATGTTCCTGCAGAAAGCTCCGACCTCGCCCAATCCAAAGCTGGTTAATGAATTTCCCAAGTATCGTATGAGTTTGGCATTCCCCTTAAAGGGAAATTGATTTTAATTGATCTATTACTGTGCACTCAACCATATCAATTCCTCCATATCGATGGCTCGCCGAACTCGAGAACTAAAGGAGAAATTGAGGGATTTGCTGTGACAGTGGCTTTATCAGCCGAGTACCTCACCATGGGGTGCGTCAGTTCTGCTTGTGAGGGAAGAAGGATGGCTCCCTCCGTATATGTGTAGATTATCAAGAATTTAATAAAGTCACTATAAAATAAGTACCCTCTTCCTAATAGACGACCGTTTGATCACCACAGGAGCGAGGTATTTTCAAAGATCGACTTCTAAGGTCGATATCATCAGTCCTAAAGGTGAAAGAGATATTCCAAAGATCGCCTTCTGTGACCGTATACGGCCACTTTGAATTTCTAGTCATGTCCTTCTGACCGACAATGCCCCAAGCAAAGGTTCATGGACCTCGATGAACAACATTTTCTGTACTCATACCCGGAATTGTTCGTGATAGTATTTATCGATGATATTCCGTGTATTCTCGCCGTAGGCAGCATCACCGTGGATCATCTACAAATGAAGGCTCCGCATTCTCAGAGATCGGCCAAATATATGTGCAATTTCAAATGTGAATTTGGTCAATTCGGTGAGTCTTCTTAGGCCATATTGTGTCGATGCCGTATACATGTAGATACGTAGAAGATAGAAGCAAGGAAAACAAGGTCTAGACCTACCACTCCGACCGAGGCACGAAGTTTCCTGGGTTACCAAGTATTATAGAAGGTTCGTAAGGATTTCCACTTTAGCAACACCTTTAACCAAATTGACGTTGCATGCAAGAAAGTTCCATTGGACTGAGGCACGAGCGCAGCTTTCAGAACCGAAGATGAGCTGACATCAATACCGTGCTAGCGTGGCTGGCGAATGTAGGGTTAGCGCAGCCTATTGTGACGCTTCGGTGTTGGTTATGATGTGTTTTGATGCAGCATGGTAAGGTGATTGCCTATGCTTCAGAAATATAAGGAATCATGAGAAGAACTACCCTACCCATGACCCTCGGAATTAGTCACAGATCCAATGCCTCAGTAAATACGGAGACACTACCTCGTATGGCGTCCACGCAGATATTTTCACCGATCACAAAGCCCGCAGTATATTTTCACCCAGAGAGAGTTGAACTCATGGGCAAAGACGTGTTGGAGCTATTAAAGAATTATGATGTGAATATTTTGTATCACCCAGAAGGGCCACGTTGCGGCGATGCCTTAGCCACAAATCCATGGGAAGCTCGGCATATTTACACCCGAGCGGCAGAATTGGCCCGAGAATTGCACGCCCAGCCGCTTAGCTGCTCGTATAATGGAATCAGAGATAACAGAGCTGTGAATCCGTAATACCGCGTTGTCATCATTGGTTGTGGAAGTGAAAGAACGGAAGTATGAAGATCATAGCCTGGTTCAAATGTAAATGGTGGTCCAAATGGTGGCTGACAGATTTCCAGTAAACCGAGGACGCGAGTTTTGAGATATAGGATCGCCCGTTGCCTGTGACGCAGTAGGGCTTCGCCAAAGAAATTATGTGCGAAGTACACTATGCCCGTTACTCTCTCCATCCGTGTTCAACAAAATGTACTAAGTGACGTAAAAGAGATTTGGTCGGTGGCCGGAACGGTGGATAGCACTGAGCTCAATGTCCTAACCGCCAACAAATGAAAGCCGAACATCGTAAACTAGGTGACTAACACAAGATATAGCCATGCCTTTTATGGAAATGGGAGGCGCTTAATATGGATTTCAGAGTGTGGTTACCGCACTGCATAAATATGATTCTATCCGATAATTGTTGACAGTTGACAAAATCACTACTTTCTTCCAGTGAAGGGCTACCTTTTCACTCGGATTATGTTGAGATGTATATTATAGAAATAGTCCGATTGCATGGTGTTCCTTTTTCAATTATCTCCTACAGAGGGCGCAGTTTACAGCTAAACTTTGACAAATTTTTCGTAGAGGCCTCGTTGACGCAAGTTAACCCGAGCACAACCTTTCATCCTCGGACAGACAAGGTGTAGAACGAACCATCCAGACGCCGAGGCAAGCGTGTTGAGGGCGTGTGTGTTAGATTTTGGAGTGCGCTGGGATGAGCATATACCACTTATTGAATTTTCCTATAATAACATTTATCGCTCAAGAATTCGTATGGCGCCTATGAAGCGTTATGCTGGACTAAGTGTAGGTCTCCAAATGTTGGTTTGAGGTAGGAGAATCATTGATCGGGCGTATATTATTTATCACCAGAAGAGAAAGTAAAGTTTATCAGGGAACGCCTCGTCGACAGCCGTGAGCCGCCATAAATCTTATGTTGACGTGCGGCGAGGGAACCTAGAATTTAGTCGTGGTGACTCGGGCATTCCTAGTTGTCACCGATGAAGGGTGTGACGAGATTTGCAAGAAAGGCAAGCTCACTGAGGTTTATTGGGCCTTATCATATTCGCCGAAGGATAGGCCAGTGGCTTATAAATTGATTTACCTCCTAATTAGAACTTGCTCACCCAGCTTTTTTCATATCAATGCTCGTAGAAGTGTATAGGAGACCCTCCCTGATTGTCCCTAAAGACGCCAAATCACTAAGGAGTTAGCTTATGAAGAAGCTCCAATAGCCATATATTAGATCGCATTCGTAGACTCAGAACTAAAGATGTTGCTTCGTTAAGGTGTTATAATAAATAAGAACCGAGAGAGTGATATTTAGACCCGGGAGGCAAAAAGATGATATGAAACTAGATATCCTCAATAATTCGTATTTAAATGATTAAGGTACCTAGAGGTATGTTGTTGTTGTTTCATAAGTTGCATACATATTGTGTATATGTGAGATAATTGATTTTAGTCTATTGTGAAATAAATGTCATAGTATTGTGCAGTAATTGTGATACCCATCAAGGCTTCAGGTTTTTGGATAGTCCATATTACAGGGAGGAATCTGCCGAAATTTTTCCAACAAGTAATTGCAAGGTTAAGGTTCTTGGTAAGTAGGGAGTTAACATTCGAGGATCTAATGTTTTTGGTGGGGGAAGACGTTATACCCGTAAGTTTTTAACGTTTAATCGTCCTATTCGTATGTTGCTAAGAGTTTTAGAGTATCATACGTAATAGGTGAATGAGCCCTGGAAAGGTCAACAAGTGTAAAGCTCTGATTTCCAGTGGGAGGAGGCCGAACCAAGCCGGCCGCAGGGGCAAAGTGGCACGCAGATGCTCCTCCGCTAGCCAACGTGGCACCTGAGTGTAATCGCGCGCGCTGGGAAGCGTGGCCACGTTGCCTTGCTCAAGGCCTCAAGTATATAGGCCTCACCCTAAGAATTTCATGTTATTATCTTAAATTAAACTCGAGAAGAATGTATGAGTGACGAAGGGGAATTATAATTTTCATCCGATTACATCGCTAAACGTCCAAATCTAACAACTTCAGGTATCGAAGTATAAGGTCGTAGGGAGCATTTCTACTGAGTTAGTTTCGTGAAATTCCGCTCGACGTAATCGTCGGTCCCGCCGAGCCAAAGTTGTTGGAATTTCTCCAAACAAGTGTAAATACGATCTCAGGCTTAAAGTAATAATTTCTCCCTTCTAGAATTTCAAGAAATAACGAGGTTTCGACCGTGTTCCATAAAGTTGGGAATATAGCTAATATTTATATAAAGTTTCTCCTTTGCCGGATTTAAGTGTTAAAACTAGTCCTATATTTCAAGAACACACTCCTTGCATTGGGAAGAGCTATTGAATACTAATTGGAATCTATCACAATCAGAAACTGTATAATCGAGGTATGTTAAGACATTTTCTTCTATAGTTAGTTTCTTCAAAGATAAAGAGTCTAGCATGAGTCCTGAAAGTACACAAAGAGTATGTTATCATGTTGAGTTGTCATGTCGCTGAGACTGGGGAATTGTATTGTTTTGGGGCTGGATTATACCGTATAGCTTCCGTGACCACCTCTGTAAGGTTAATAGTTGTATCGCCGCCCGCCTGGGCGAGGATGCCGTCGCTTCTACGGAGCGGCATGTCGTCCACACAAGGCCTAAGACGTGGGATCCGTATCCTCACATTTTCGTGGCTGGCCTTATACACACCCCGCCGAGCGCGAAGCTCTGGGTGTAGATATCAGAGAGTTCCTAGGGCTCAGGATACAAACTACAAATAGGCCAAGGTTAGCCCAATCGTTGGTAATCTGCGTGGACGGTGAGAGGGACGCTTATAGCCGGTAGCAGACTTAGTATGACTCGGATAGTATATAGATTGAGGTGTACCTCACTAGGGCTACTTGTGGGCCCAAAGTGGTTTATTCTGTTGATTGTACCTTCCTATTTTTATGGGGGCCAGGTAAGGCTTATGCTTGCTTCCTACATCGATAGTTAGACAAGAAGACGCTCCTGGGCTGCATGAACCCTACCTTCCTTTATTGCAGCTTATAAGTTTAGTCCTAATTTCACTACCTCGGTCATCTTCTAAACTGCTTTCTTTATCTACCATCGTTAGTTCTATTTCTTACTTTTAGTTATTTAAAGCTATCGTTTACATACTCGCACTGCGGGTACCGACGCCCTCTTCTGGGGGCGCTGCATTACTCGGGTCAGAGGGCACACATAGACGGTGAGCAGTCCTCGTAGTTCCGCTGTACTGCATGCAACTCGTTAGCTCCCTTCTTCCGTGAGCTTGAGTGATGTAGGCTTATTTTTTGTTTGTACAAGATGGGCAGGCCTGGCAGCCCTGGCCCGACTCATCTTATTACTCCTAGAGGCTTGCAGATTGAATTACTTCCCTGTGGTTAGATGATATCGATCATGTGGGGCCCATATGTATTTTAGACTATGTGTGTCAGTCAGGCCCTTGCTTAGCCGTTGGATTGCGGCCTTGCCTGGCCATAGCTCATTTAGCATTTGATTTCGCTTTCCGCTATAACTAGATATCATGGTGTCCTTGTCACCACATGACTTTGCGTTTGTTTGTCTTCCTCGTTAGTTGTTATTTTCACAGGTGGTTATAGGCCTTGTAGGCCTAGGATTGTATTTACACGCTATATAGCCCGCTGTTTTCGATCTCAGAGTTAGAGTCAAGCTCCGGCACTGAGGAAGCTTAGGCTTAATTAGCCTGCAGTTCAAAGTCCCAGTAGGGCACTGCGCCGCCCATGCCTCCTGCAGAAGGGCATGACGAAAACGATCCATTTTTATGTAATTAGTTTAGTTTTTAGTCTATTTTATATACTTTCTCCCTTTTTTATATCACTTCATTTTAGTTTCTTCTAAAGTAAATTAGAATTTCTCAACTTCTAAAACGTTAGAATTCAGCATTTTTGCACTTTATTATTATTAATATTTTTTAAATAAAACAAAAGTCAATTAGAAAATAAATCAGTCAATAAAATATTACTTTTACCTAAATTTCAATATTTCAAGTCTAATTTGAAATTAAAAGAAAAAAAAAAACAAGAAAATTCAGGTTAAAAAATTGTTTTGGTTCTTCTTCCAACTTTTGTACTGCACTGAGCGACTAGGCTCTAGCCAACTCCGTGTCCGACAGTCTACCACAATGACACTCTCACCGAGGTACATACTTCTCCCACCATCTCTTTATTTGCTTTTTTCTATTTTTCTATTGCTAATTTATTTTTATGTAAATCCACAAATTTAAAATCTGAATTCGCCTCGTAAAAGCCGCACAAAACGTAAATGTTAAGAATTTCTATAGCCATATTTGTATATGTGATCTCGCTATGAAATTTCTACAACCATATTTACAGTAAAATCTCGCTATAAATTTGTGTGCGCGATACAAAAGAAAGTGCATATATGAAAATATATAAAAAAGTGTGATAAAATCTCTACAACCGTATTTGTAGATACGTGATCTACTATAAATTTGTGTACATAAGGAAAAAATGTACATATGAAAATATTAAAAAAATGCACATATAAAAATATAAATAAAAATGTATACATGGAAATATAAAAAATAAAATTTTAAAAAGTTATACATATGGGAATGTTAAAAAAATTGTAAATCATATTTATAAATATGGGATTTGCTATATAGCTTCTACAATCATATTTGTAGATAAAAATCTGCTATAAATTTTAAATTTGGAAGAAAGATATGGATAAACAATATTATCATATTTGGAGCCATTATGAGTAAGAAAAGAATTTTTGGTTTTGCTAATGCATCTTAAATGAATTGGTAGTATACGGTATTTTTAGAACTATCATTAATCTAATGATTGGAAGCATGAGAGAAATTGCAGCAATCATAAACCATAATAGAGTTGACATTGAGCCACTGAACATTTTAAGAAGCTAACCAAACCAAAAGATTTGGTAAGGAGATTTTGATATTTTGGTAGGGTTTCATTATTCAATTACAACTAAGGGTGGCTTTTAGGTTTTTAGTTCAGCCAACAAATGGGGTCAGCTTCTAGAAGTATTTCTCCTATCATTTTTCTTATTTTGCAAAAAAAAATGCTATTAACATACACCTTTGACAACAATGGCAAAACTATATAATATGTTGTTATCAATGTGACTGCTAATATATATTTTATATTATGAGTAATTCTTTTCATTTCCTTCGAAGGGATTTATTCAAAAAAAAAAAGATAGTTAAAGAGTGTCTAACAAGTCTTGGAAACGAAAAGACAAAATGGGAAATCCTCGCCCAGCATGATTTAAAATGGGTATCTCAATTTGAAAGCTTTTGTTCATAATAATTTCTCTTGATGCATGCAAAACACATGTGTGGGCTCTCTTCAATATTGCTGCTATGTCATTATGGGAACCTAACTTAACTATTACTCATATTTGCACTTAAATATTATTTAGTATTAATATTAAGATTTTCAAAATGCAGCAATTTCTTGATTTTAGATTTCAATTTCTTTATTCCTCCTCTCCCTGTTTCTCCATGCCTCTCTCCTCAATATAATTTTTTTAATCCAATTAACTTTGAAAGGCAAAATTGGAGTTTTACAAAATTTTAAACTTATATCACTTTTCTTCCCATAGTTTTGTCGTTGTTTATTATTTTTTGTATTAGGGTATCGCAGAGCTATTAGTTATACAAATATGCATGAATTTTATATAAATAAAAGGAAAAAGGGTTTAAAAAAATTTAAATTATGCGAAATTGAACAAAAATACTCTCTATTAATAGTTTAGTCCAAAAATATCTTCTTCATCAATATTTTTGGTTTTAAAATGCTCCGCCAAGTAATAGTTTGGTCAAATAATAATTCTATTGTTACTTTTGGGTCAAAAATGCTTTTTCTAATAAAATATTTTTTTCTTTTAACTTTTTTTTGATAAAATATCTTTCTTAAAAAATTCTTTCTTTATTTCTTTCTTTAAAATTTTTTTAACTAATAGAAAAGTAAGAAGTAATCTTCTTTTTCTTAATCTCGTTTTGTCAATTAAAATAGAATAACCATGTGCACTTTTTTAAACCGATTTTATTTATATATATATATGGGTGAAAATCACATCCCCAAACTTTGCTTTAAAATCAAACTCCCTAAACTTTGAACAATAGACAATCTTCCCTCTTTATCCTAATTGACTTTTTAAAGTATCTGTTTTACCTTACATTATCAACTTATCTTCTTCTTTTACTTCTTTAGAATCATAATATGTTTTTTAAAGTCTATGTAACAATATATTTAATATAATAAATAAATATTAATTTTTGAGACAAAATAAAACAAAAGAAATACTAATTGAGTGTAAGAATTAATGACGCTCAATAATGACGCATAGCTTAATAAAAAAATATTAATAATAATCAAAACTCTAATATTTATTTATACAAGTGCAAATAAAAGTAGTAATACTTTATAGATATATTTCAATGCATGAAATATTAATAAAATTAATAAAAATAAAGATAAATTTGAAGATTATTTATTTATAATATAATTAATTTTAAATTATAATTTATGAAATATTCTATTAATAACAATCAAAATTTATTTATTTATAGACAATAGAGGAAAATAAAGAGGATAAGCATATATACACATTTAATGCATATAATATTTTAATAAAAATAGTTTAAAAAAAATACTAAATAGCATTAGATTTTGTGACAAATTCATAAAAGTATTGTTCTACTTATAATATTAGTGAATTTAAATAAGAAACTATAAATATCTAGGTTAAAAAATAAATATTATATATAATTTAAATAGTATTACATAAATGGTGAAATCATTTTCACCCCCCAAGTTTTCTTTTTAAAAATCAAACTCCCTCAACTTTGAACAATACACATTCTCTCCCCTTTATCCTAAATACTTTTAAATGCTCCTGGCTTTATCCTTACATTATCAACTTTGTCTTCTTCCTTTTATTTTTTAAAATCACAATATATATATATATATATAATGTAAAATAAAAATACTAATTGAATATATAAGTTAATAACGTCTCTATAATAAAGTAAATTAGTAGAATAAAAAATAATTTTACTTATAATAATCAAAACTCTAATATTTATTTATACAAGTTAAGATAAAAGGCAATAATAATTTTATAAATATATTTCAATGTATGAAATACAAAAAATAATAAAATAAAAATAAATTTATAAAATTATTTATTTATAATGTAAATTAATTTAAAATTATTTGTACGAAATATTATGTTAATAACAATCAAATTTTATTTATTTATATAGACAATAGAGGATAAGAAAAAGGAAAAACATAAATACACACACATGCATGTACATTTAGGGGTGGGCATAAAAACCAAAACCAAAATCAACCGAACTCGAACTAATTCGGTGTTTGTCAGTTTTTTCGGTTTTTTCGTGGTCTGCTCGGCTATTTTCCTTCTTTTAAATTTCGGTTTTTCGATTCGGTTTTCGTTTGTGGAATTTTGATTTTTCGGTTTTTTGGTTTAACCGAAATTTTACATTTTTTTTTTTTTTTTAAATTATAACTAATTTCAAAAAATAAAAATACTAAACCCAACCCAAATCTCAAAGCCCATTTAGAAATTATTTATATAATTGATACAATTGTTAAGTTTTTTTACAAATAACAAGTTTTATAATACTTTAGCATGTTAAGAAAATTTACTATTGTTAATATGCTTTGAAAGAAAAATAAAATAATAATATTTATTTAATAAGAAATTAGGACCATAGATCATTGAAATCTTAAAAGACCCTTAATTTTTTATTGGTTTTGTTATAAGGATATTAAGCATATGAGAAAATTTATTATCAAAAATTCAAATGTTATTTATGTACTACTAAATGTAAATCAATTGATCCCGCTATTTTCTTTATTTAAAAAGTTAAAATTAAGCTTAGTTGAATTAAATTTTTTTAATTTTTTTAATTTTTTTAATTTTTTTATTTATTTTGAATTTAAAAAGATAAAACAACTCATTTTTAATTAAAAGTAGCTCATTTTGTAAGTTAAAAAATAAATTTCATTAATTGTTTCCTAATTATCAAAAAAAAAACTGAATTAAAAACCGAACTCGTCAACCGAAATTTGAAAAATCGAACCGACCGGCTCAGTTTGCTCCGGTATTCGGTGCACTACATTGAAAAATCGAAAATCGAAAACCGAACCGAAATTTAAAACCGAACCGAAAATCGAATGCCAATTTACATGCACATACATATATACATATTTAATGCATATAATATTTTAAGTTTAATAATTTTTTTAAAAACTAAATAGCATTAGATTTTATGATAAATTCATAAAAGTATTGCTCTCTACTTATAATGTTAGTGAATTTAAATAAGAAACTAAAATACTAAGTTAAAATAAATATTATATATAATATAAAAATATTATTACATGAAGGGATTGAGGAGTAAAATAGATATTTTAAAAGTCAATTAGGATATGTGTGAGAATATCTATTGTTCAAAGCTTGAGGTGAGCTTGATTTTAAAGAAAGCTAGGCTTAAACGATTCACCATTATAAAATGAAGAATTAAAAACAACAAGGGTAAACATGTATTTTAAAAATACCAGGATAGCGGTGGAAACGCTTCATTGTTCAAAGTTGAGGGAGTTTGATTTTTAAAGTTAGTTGGGGTGAAAATAATTTTCACATATGAATCATTAATAAAATAAAAATATGTGTTTCTCAATCTTTTTGAATTAAGTAGATGCCACTTGCTAATATATTTCTTGGATTTTAAAGTTAAAATGAAAAAAATATCAACAATAACTCTATCGGGCGATTTGTTAAAAGATATTTCACATTTGAAGAATGTGAATAAATTTTCATATTTTATAACATATGATTGTTATATCTTAACTTTAAAATTAAGGATTATATTAACAAATGTTTATCTTTCTTCAATTCAGAAAAGATTAAGAAATAAAATATTTTCTATTTTATTAGATTTTATATCATTATCCAAATAAAATTAATGATGGATTATAATATTTTTAGAAAAATAATGCTTTTAAAAAAAATATGCTTATTAGGAAAAGAGTATTTTACCCCAAAGTAAAGGTAAGGGAATTTTTGGAACGAACTATTAACAACATGGATATTTTTAGATCAAAATATTGATGACACAAGCATTTTAGAACCAAACTATTAGCAGAGGATATTTTTATTCAATCTCATATAATTTAAAAATATTTATCTTTTTTCTAAATAAAATAATGTATCTCGGATGTATATGTTATTTATCTATTCAATGTATCACTGAACATACAAAAATGCCAAATCAATGACATACAAAATACACACAACGATATAATTATATATATTTTATATTAACTAAAGCTGTTTTTTTTTTACTAGTATTTAAATATTGTTATAAAAAATACTATTATTACTTTTGAGAAACAAGTTATTCTGCTAAACTAAAATGATTTTGTATTCCTAGGGACACTTCTCTCTCTATCTCTCTCCCCCTCCTCTTTTAGCTATTAATAAGAGCAAAGAGAGTGAAGGTCCAAGGACCAAAATTCATTTTAGGATGCGTAGGGGTAGATGACGGTTCATGAAATTTCAATAGAATTTTGGAAGAGCGCAGCAGGTAGGTATGGAGTGGTTGACCAAACTGCTTAATGTCCTTTTTAAGACAACGAAGATGTTCCGAGGTATGGAGATGGAGTACGATGGTTCTATTGTACAAAAACAAGGGCGACATTCGTAATTGCAATAACTATGTGGGTATTAAATTGCTAAGCCGTACTATGAAGGTTTGGGAGAGAGTGGTGGAGAGCAGGGTGAGGAGAGGCGACCACCTCGAAAATCCGCCTGACACGCTCTGACGCTCGAATACAAGTCATTCATCTCGTAAGGAGATTGGTGGAGCAAAGATAGTGAGAGGAAGCAAAGGATCTTCACATGGTGTCTATCGACTCCATAAAAGGCTTACACAAGGTCCTTATGAAGGTTCTCATGTTGCTTGGAGGCTGAGGTGTACCTGTCGTACATTAGGTGATTAAGGATATGTATGATGGAATAAAGATTCTGTGGGGTGACGATGGGAGGTGACTAGAGCATTTCAATTTTGACGGGGTTGCACTGTGGTCGCACACACCCCATTTGTATTTGCCTTGGTGATGGATACTTTAATGCGAGGGGTCCAAGGAGAGGTGTCATGGTGTATGTCATTACTTGATGACATAGTTTTGGTTGATGAGACTCAAGCGGAGGCATAAACCTAAGTTGGAGGTTTGGAGACAAACTGAGTTTAAAGGGCTTGCTGAATAGACCAAGACTTTAGGTATTTGGAGTGTAAATTCATGAAATGAGGCAAGATAATGATGTGGGAGGTGATGTTAGGGTGTCAACTATGATCCAAAAGTTGAAAAGTTCTTCAAGTATCTGAATCTATTATTCAAGAAATTGGTGAGATCGACGAGGATGTTTCCTGCATCAGACAGGCAGATGATGAAATGGAGGCTCGCATCCTATGTCTTATATGATAAGTATAGGTGCTAGCAAAGCTTAAAGGTAAGTTCTACAGAAAGGGTGATTAGACCGACTATGTTATATGGAGCTGAGTGGCCGCGCAAAGAACTCTGCGTGTAAGATGAAGTGACAGATGCGGATGTTAATGGAGCAAGTAGATATACTAGGAGGGATAGGATTAGAAACGATGATATTCTGTGCTGGGCGGAGTGACTGCGGTGGAGAAAGATATGTGAGGACAATACCGAGATGGTCTTGACACGTGAAGAGTGAGGTGCCCCGAGTGCTCCAAAGGTGGATATGCGTGAGAGGTTGGTTATGAATGATTTTAGGAGAGATGGGAGGTAGACCGAAGAAGCAATTGGGAGAGGTGATTGAAAGGATATGAACACTTGTAGCTTAATGAGGACTCGACTCTAAATAGGAAGCTGTGAGTGCCACATATTAGCAGTAGAGCAGTAGGCTGCGGCATGCTGTACTTCTGTTTTGTCATCCCACTGTTGGCCTAGTATGACCTTATAGTTTCCCCGTCTTTCAATGTCTCATATTAATTGTTGTGACTATTGTGTGGTTGATGCTATTACTAGTGTTGTTTTGTATTGTATGTTGTCCTCTATCGCTGTTATATTTTTTGACACCGTTGCTCTATAAGCTACAGAGTCTATTGGAAATGCTTCCTCTACCTCCGAGCGGAGGTGGCAGTCTCATGGGTACACCCTACTCCTCCCCAATACCCCACTTTGTGGGATTACACTAGGTTGTTGTTGTTGTTTCACTATTTCAAAATAAGCTATGTTTTAATTTTTTTATATATATATATTACTCACTCCGTTTCAAAATAAGTATTGTTTCACATAATCAGAAGACTAAACAAAGAAAATTTTACATAATCAAGAAATTACTAAAAGTTGTATATCTTTTTAAATGTATTTTATTAATGATAATTTAAAAACACATCTTACTTTCAGGACAATAATTTTCTTAAAGGCGCGTATCCAAAATAAAACATCATTTTATTTTGAAATGGAGAAAGTAATATATATAGGAATCAAATAATTTGCCAAGCATGACAAAAGTGTTTGATTTTTCCTAACTCCAATTCTCAAAAGAACATCTCCTAATATATGCCTACTTAAAAAGTCTCGATTAATTTAAATTCTCGTTAAAAATAAAATTCAAATTAATATATTATTTAAATGAAGAAACCTAGAGTATAAAATAACATAAAATAGCCATATTTCTTTATAAAATCTATCATTTTCTAATTTTTTTCATTATTATTAATACGATCTAACTTCACACTTCACATGCTTACCCTCAAATGGACAGATCAAAAATAACCAGACGAAGAATCAAAAACCTTTGAGTTCATGTATTAAAAAAAATTATAATAAAAGAAAGAAGGGGCAGTTGAGAGGACAAAATCTGCCTTTGAAAGATATCCACGAGATTTGATAATATGCTAGAAAATTAAATAATTTATGTACCTAGCACCTTGACAGCAAATTAAAGTATGAAGAAATTTTCGAACGTAAAGCAAAATTGTATGTTGCCTTCCACATGTATTAAAGAAAAAAAAGAAAAAAGAAAATCATAACAAACTATTCTTAATCATGTCATTAAAGTCAAATAGGTGGACAAGTCTGTTGCTACAGCACCAATACAGAGACTAATAAACTTTATTTTAGTGTTAGAATTTCTGAAATGTTTCCATACATTTGATTTATGCATATTTTAATAATGGATTATTTATTATTTTTCTGCTTCAAAATAAGTGATATTTTTATTTTATTTGGTAAGATAATTAACTTTAAAATATCAAACAATAAAATAAAAAGTCAATTCTAATTATTTAATATTCAAAAAGACCAAAAAGATATTTATTTTAAGAAATATTTTTTTCAAGATATTTATTAAGTATAAAGTAATGTATTCAAATGCCTAAAAGCACTACTTATTTTGAAAAGCGATGGGCAAACGTTTACATGGAATAATTCAAGAAACGGTAGGCAATGAGGCATCAGTCTATATCAAAGTTGTGTGTATATTAAGAGTAGTTATGATTGATAAATTAGTTGTGAGCCTGAAGAACTCTCCCCACAAGAAAACCTTATATTTGTTAATTAATTCCCTTCTAATTATTTTGTGAAGAAATGACTTTGAAAAGCTAAGTTGGAAATCAATCATTCCATGTTGTTACAAAGTGGATGATGAGTTTGTAAAAATCAAGAACAGGTCAAAAAACAAAGTTCATTCCAGAGGCTGACCCTTTTGGACTTTGATGATCCAAGTTCACCACTATCTGCTGATGAACTCTCCACCATTCATTGATCAAGCCTTATCAACTTTACATTTACTGATCTCAGAGAGGTCACACACCATTTTTCATCTGCTAATTTTCTTGGTGAAGGAGGATTTGGACCCGTATACAAGGGATCTGCCGATGACAAACTTAGGCCAGGATTAAAATCTCAGGTTGTGGCTGTTAAGGTGCTGGACACAGATGGTTCACAAGCAAGGAATGGCTGGTGAGTTATTTTTCATTCTTTCTTTGGCGCGTCTGCATGCTAAGTTTTAATGAAATTGGAAATGATGATATGGGACCATAAGGATTCATATAGCCGCAATTTTGATTAGGATTGAGGTGTAATTGTTGTTGTTATATGCTAAATGGATGTGTTAAAGAAGTTGAAAGTGAGTTTTTCATGTAGACAGAAATAATATTCCTGGGGCAACTGAGGCATCCACATCTGGTAAAGTTGATTGGATACTGCTGGGAGGATGATAACAGACTCTTAGTCTATGAATTCTTGCCAAGAGGAAGCTTGGAGAATCAACTCTTTGGAAGTAAGTTGCCACATTCTTTTCTCAAATGTGAATTCTGAATATAGGGCTGAATCATATTATGGTCTAGAAATTGATTGATCCTGTTTTTTACATCATCTAAGTACCTGAAACTGATGTGTCTTGATATATCTAGTTGTCATGTTCGTACTTGTGGCATCATGCAGAGTTTTCGATCACATTATCGTGGTCAACAAGGATGAAAATAGCATTGGGAGCAGCAAAAGGTCTCGTTCCCTCATGAATGCATAAACCAGTCACAGGGATTTTAAGGCCTCAAACATCTGACAGATTCAGTAAGATACTACTTCCAGATCTCTTCCTTGCTTTTTTATGTTCCAATTATGAAATTCTATTTTAAATATGAGTATTAGTAAAAACTGAAAAACAAAAAAGACAGAGAGTTAGTGACACCTGAAAGATGATCATCTGTATTGTAGGATTACATCAGCAAAGGTTTCTGATTTTGGACTAGCAAAGGATGGGCCAGAAGGGGATGATACTCATGTATCCACACGAATAATGGGCACACATGGCTATGCAGCCTCGAATACATCATGACAGGTAAACTATCGCAATTGATTTACTTGATGGTCAATAAATTCATGATTCCATTAGAACATTCTTGGAACTTAAAAGCATTCTAGAAATGGAAAAAGTGATTACTGAGACTTTCATTGATCGTCATTTGACGACAATGAGTGATGTATACAGCTTTGGGGTAGTTCTGTTGGAACTGTTGACTGGTAAAAGGTCTTTGGATAAATCAAGAGGAGAAGGAGAACAGAATCTAGTTGAATGGTTAAGGCCTTCTCTAAGAGATCCAAAGAGAGTTGCTCGTTTGATGGACCCAAGACTTGAAGATCAATACCCTATCAAAGGGGCACAAACTGCAGCATTAGTAGCATACAAATGCTTAAGTCATTATCCTAAGCCTAGGCCTACAATGGATGATGTTGTCAAGATTCTCGAGACTCTTCAGGAAGAAAAACAAATAACACTGACTCTTCAATCATGATCCAATGATAACGATGACATCTAATTGTGATTTTAGCAGAAGTGAGAAAATGGAGAAAAAGAAGATGCTGCAACACCAGGGAGGAATAGGAAAAACAGAAATGACAAGTACTTGAATGGGAAAAATCAAGGTTATATTGAGACATCGAATCAATAGACAGAGAATGTAGGTATCTACTCAGATACAGCTCTCTATAGAAGGGATTGAGATGGCCAAACAGAGCTGCAGTGAAGAATGATAAAATACTATTTGTGCATAAAGGTGGAATACATACTGGTTGATATTTATGCAGTAAGCAGTATATATAAGGTATAAGAAGCATTTATACTGCTTCTACTTTACTGGTTAAGATTGTTACTTTTCTCATTTTTTCTGTCAATTCTTCGGTTGTTAGATATGAAATAGAAAAAAGAAAACAGGACTAAGCCAATTCTATTGTAAGGTTTGGAATACATATGCCATCTCATGCCTGCAACCTAGCAATATGAAATCAGGGCTTCGATGAAATCTACCCACCCTTTTTTGGTGATTCGGATATGTTATTCCATGCATGTGTAAAGGATTGAGGCACGCGGACTAGCAACAATGTTCTTGTGTGTGCAAACCTGCTCAGACATTAGTGTACAAAAAATTATGGGCAGTTAACAAATAGGTAGGACTTTCTTTGTTTAAGTGTAGTTGGTCAGAATTTCAACACCTAAAAGCAATAACGTGATGGAGATCAATCTGAAAATGGAACATTCAACTTCAAATAGTAAATTTATTCATTGTTATAGATCGTATAAAAGGTTTGTTTTGAAACTTCCATTTGTATTATTAACTAATAATAATAGGGTCTTTTCTGTTAGATTGAAAGGAACACTCCTCTTCCTCCCCATTCCCAAAAAGAGACCTTGGATTTTGTAAAGGTACAAGTTGGTTGGCCCATGAAAAACCATATAGCCCAAACAAGCATGCAAGAATTTGGGAATCTTTCGTGGCCAGAATTTATTTAAAAACTAATTACCATTACTAGTTATAGTTTGTATAATTATAATTTATAGCAACAATTTTTAGGGAAAAATCTCTTCACTTCTCTCCGTAATCTTCGCCTTCCACCCCTCTTTCGTGCTGTTTCACGTCTCTCTCTCTTTTTCTTTTTCCTCTTCTCTCTCTCTCTCTCTCTTTCTCTCTCTCCTCCTCTTTGTAAATTTTATTTCCACTGCATCTTTCTCTCTATATTTTTATATTTTTTGGATAAGATTAAATAACTATGCATATTGTATTCATAGTTGCATTAGCTGTATCGACGAATACTTATTGTATCTAATTGAACTTGTATTCATTCATTATCAGATCACTTATATTCATTCACTCTCGTATCACTCAGCATTCATTCATTTTACTCAGATTCTTTGAATGTGTATCTTTTTTAATACTTATCAAGATGTATTAAAATTTTGAATGTGTATCTATTTTTTTAATTCATCCATTCTCAGATTACTAGATTCATCAACTCTTCTTATATCATTTGTATTCATTCACTATTGTATTCTTTGAATGTGTATCATTATTTGTATCTTTGAATGTGTATCTATCTCTAATTGAGTTTGTATTCAATTACCTCGTATCTACTTATAATCTCTAACGCCAGAGATCTACTCTGTGATTCATTTTTTATTCTTATCAAAGCTCACTCTTCGAATGCAATCTTTTAAATGCTTATCAACATGTATCAAAGAGAGAGGCAAAAAGAGAGAAAGAAAAAGATTTAAAAAAATTGAGAGACAGAGAGAAGGAGAGAGAGAGGAAGTTGCAGGAGGAGAAAGAGGAGGGAAGTGAGCGAGAGAGAGGGAGAAAGAGGAGGGAGAGAGAGATTTGTGTAAGGTTTGTTGAAAAGGTTGTTGCCAAATTATAATTAATTTCAAAAATGCAATTTTTTTAATTTTTTCTACTAATGGGGAAATACATAGCATATATTTACTATGCTATAGAATTTTTCCTAAAAATTATAGATGCGTGGCTTGATAATGGGTCCAATAAATGATAGGTAATTAAATTGTAATGTAAATTTCATGAGCTGTTTTGTTTTTTATGCTCTATTTAAGTAATATTTATTATATTTTTGTATGAATATTTGGTCACAATATTAAAGAAAAATAATATTGTTATAAACATATTTATATTATAGTAAAATGTTTATAAATATATTTGTATCGGCAGCCGATATACGCTGTTTATATTATAAAATGAGTGCCTATCTTTGGAGAAAAGTTGTGAGCAAATTATCCCCTAGAGGGGTTCTCCTTCATTTTATTTCATCCCATCAAGAGAAATAAAAATTTCTCTCCTTCTCTCTTTCTCTACAATATTCTTGTTCTTTCTTTATTATTTCATAATACACATGCTTTTTTTTTTTTGCTTTTATGTTTATGCTTCCGCATTGTGACGCATGCTTGAAATTTTAGCCAATTTTAATATGTGCTTCTACTATGTATGATTGAGCGCAAATATAAATGAAAAAAGAAGATAAAAGAGTATACATAAATTTATTAACTTTTTTGTTATTTGACAAATTGATAATTGTGGTTTATTCTTTACGATACATAAAACTTATATTTCAGATTTGAACTTATTTGAAGTAGATTTGGTCAGTTAGAATTTGAAAATAAAGTTACTATTTTCTCGATAAAAATTCTGTGACTCACGCGCATGAAAGTTTAGCCAACTTTAATATGTTTCTCGCTCCCGTATGACTCGAATTTCATGCATACTTCAAAAGATTAAACGATATTAAATGAAATTTTTGTCGATTTATATATTTTTTATAAATTGATGATTGAAGCTTGTTATTTATGATAGGTAAAATCGCTTTTCAACTTGAGTAGATTTGGAGTTGATTTAGATGCTAAAATTTGAAATAAAACTTTTTTGCCAAAATTTCAGACACAATACTTTAAACTTTAGTCAATTTTAGTATGTGTCTCGCCGTGTATGACTCAAACTCATACATACTTCAAAAAATTTAAAATGGTGTTAAATTGGTCTATTGGATTTGTTATTGGTTTGACAAATTGATGGTTGGAGTTTGTCTTTTATGATATATGAAATTTATGTTTCAAATTTGAGTTTATTTAGAGTAGATTTGGCTGTTAATTTGTTCGAAATTCAAAGAATAAAAAAATTGGCAAAATAAATTCACCACACATGAATGAGATTTAAGACAATTTTGTATTTTGAACGTGAATTTTTAACCCGTAGCTGTGATGTATGAACATTTTCATAAACGAGTAAACTTATAAAAAATATAAAATGAGCATTAGTTAAATAGCGACTCCAAAAAAGAATATTTGTGCACTTTTCCACTAATTTAGGCAATTAAAGATGATTAAAGTAAAATAGTGGTTTCTATCCTCCTAAAGTATATTTAAAATAGGTAAAAGGTAAAAAATGACCTTAAATTATGCGATATTGAACAAAAATATCTTTCATTAATGGTTTGGTCCAAAAATATCCCCGTCGTCAATATTTTAGTCAAAGAATGCCCTCGTTGTTACTATTAGCTCTGTCCAAAAAAATATTCTTATTTTTACTTTTCGATCAAAATAATTTTCTTCATAAGCATATTGTTTCTTTTCTTTTAAACATATTTTTTTCTATTAAATTATTATTTTATAAAAATTCTTTCTTATTTATTTTCTATTAAAATCTTCGTTAACTAATAAAAATGTGAGAAATAATCTTTTTCTTCTTAGTTCTATTTTTATCAATTAAAATAAAATAACCTTGTGTACTTTCAAACTAATAATGTAGGATCATATGTAAATCATAGTAAACTCACAATTGATTTTTATTCAAATATTAGTAAAAAATTTTTTTTAATAAAATAGAAAATGTTTTTATTTATTAATCTTTTTTGAATTGAAGTAGGATAAGCATTTACTAATATATTTCTTGATTTTAAAGTTAAAATGAAAAAATAATAATATCAATAGTAACTCTATCTATAATATTTTAAAGATATTTTGTGATTTGACGCACGAAATAAATTGTCGTATTTTATGCTTTATGATTATTGTATCTTAACTTTAAACTAATATTATAATAGCTAAATGTTTATCCTTTATCAATTCATAAAAGATTAAGAAACAGAGATATTTCCTATTTTAATAGAAATTTCTTTTTTATCGTTATCAAAATAAAAATTAAATGATAATTATTATGATCTTATATATATGAAAATTAATGGTGATGTAGATAATAAAATTCGCGTCTAGAAAATAATATTCAAGAAGAAAAATATCACACAATCATAGTATTTTATTTCACATGGCCAATAAGGACTAAACCAGTTATATAACCCCAAAGATAGTCTACGAACCTCTATGAGTCAACAAGATGATAAACAACCGGGAAGGGCCCCGACCTACCCAATATATACAAAAGAACTCCAAAAGCAAAACAAAAAGATAACTTTGAACAACTTGGATTTTACCAATAACCAGTATCTCCTATTAGCTACGCAGGTCACGATCTGCCTGTCAGTCAACACGTGCAGGCATGTATGCACTGCCTTCAGGCTCAGGGCATCAATACGAAGATGTATCGTGTATGTAAGGAAACAACAAGATAAAATACAGGATAATAGAGAGGGAATTGAAGAATACCATAACTATCAACAAATCAACCCAACCTATAATCAATCTCAACAAGAAACCATAACGCCTTACCTACCCTCACACTAGGCTTCCTAAAAACAACAGTAATCCCATCCATAACCGTTTCACGTAGTCAACCATCAGCTAACCAAAACAAGCAACAATATAACAATGCAACATATACAAAAACACTAAAATCTAGCCTTGCCAGAAATTGTCATGGGCTGGTGGACTATTGAGGCACTCAAGTGTAATTTTGTTGGAAACTGTCATGGAATGGTGGGTTATTGATGTAATCAAATGCAACCCTACCGAAAACTATCATAGAATGTGAGTTTTTGCAATACACAAGTATGATCCTGTCGGAAATCGTTAGGGACTAGGGGTCCTCATAAGGCCACAGGCTTGACCCTACTGAATACCGACATGGGTTGGGGGTTCTTACATAGCTCCGAAGGTAGTACAAATAAAAAGTACACAAAAATAACAATATCAAATCTATCATAAAAGTATAAAAAAAAGATCCCATAATGATTAACAATAGCCACCAACAGACTTTCACAACGTGACTCCAACTTTACGTATTCAATCGTCCCACTGACGCACCACAAGCTCCTAAAATGAAATTTGAGTCCCGACTATATTCCCAACTCTAAATCACCATGAAACAAATACCAACAAAGGATTATTAGCATGAATTTAAAGGCTACAAACAACCAACACGCATGATAACCAGCGTCACAGATTTTACGAAATAATATGTCAACCAAACACATGAGCCTAAGCTCAACCAGAGCTATTACCTTGAGTCCAAATTCACCACTAAATAGTATCACAACAAAAGAGTAATAACATGAAACAAGGCCTGCAAAAATAGCCAACCGCACGACGAATTCAACGAGACGATATACAATGAAAATATGCTAAAAGGAGATACAAAAAAGCCTTAACATACCTCGACTTTGATAATCAGGATTATAGCTAGAAATTCACGCAATGAGCACCGAACTACTGTCAGGGGTGGACCCTCATATAGTGTTGTAAGTGCTCGATCACCCATAGACCCAGAGATCAACTATATATTCTTATACATAATTTTTTTAAAATTGGGATATAATAATTGAATAGCACCCATTAGTCAAAACATGGGACGAGTGCTTTGGTTGAGAGCCAGAGCTAAGGGGCATGATCAGTGTAGTTGTTCAAGGTTTGAATCTTTGATAAAATAATTTTAAGAGCCCATGTATTCTTTTTCTTACTTGACTTTTCCTTTTTTTTCTCCCATAAAACTTGTTCCTTTTTTTAATATTTCCTTTATTCTCATTCTACTTCTTATTTTTTTTATAAAAAAAAAAGTCACTTTTTTCCATTTAGTTTTTAACTTCTAATTTTCTATATTTTTTTCATTAATTTTTTTAATTATTGTTATTGTGTTTAAATAATTTTTCTCTTATATTTTATAATTGGTAGCAGCTTTATGTTAAAGAAAGAATAGCACCCACGACTTCAAAATTTTAGATATGCCCTACTGCCACAAACATCTCCTTAGCCCAACCACATGAAACCATAACTAACTCGAGAAGAAAACAGCGTACAAAAACGTATACAGTAAGATTTCTATAGATTTGACTATAGAAACTACAAAATTATAATCTAATGGTACTTTTGGATTCACAACTACGATCATATGATAGATCTCAAGAGAATACGAGGCTTATTAGAAAAAATGAAACAACCACCAAATTTCTCGAAAACACGACCCTACTATAGCTATAATGATCTAGGTTAAAAAAAAGATTTGGATCACCTAATTTAGCCAAAGAATCTTAAGACAAACGAGAGAGACAACTATGGAGGGTTTCAACTGACTCGATATAAAGAGAGAATGACTTAAGATCGTCTAGAACACATATTGCCACACTCCAAACCTGGGGAAGCGTGATTGACACCTGATGCCTTACATGATCGAGCTAGCCACTAAAACTCTTACAACTCGAATAACAAGTGGACCGACTAGGCTGCCATGATAACATGGCGATAGTATAAGCATAAATAAACGGATAGCCTCAAAATGTGTATATAATAAAACTGACATGCTTCAAGTACCTCAGGGATTGAACAACAAGCTGACAAGACAATGAACTGTACAACAACTAAATAGAAGGTCGTCAAGGCCATTAACGACAAACTGAAAACTCATAAAAACGTCTGCAAGCCTCTAAGAGTAGTTTGACTATATACAGTCGGGATAAAGCCCCGACCTACCCATACGCTATACACATACTTAAAAATAAAGCTGGACCTCTAATTTTTCAGCTCTAAAAAGAATTGGAGTTTACCAAATCGCAAAACTCTGCAGCTCCTACTGTAGAGGTCTATCTAGGTCTCAATCTAGGCCTGCAGGAAAAATGCAGCATCCCCCAAAAAATGGGGACGTCAGTATAAAAAAGAAAGTATTGGTATGTAAGATAAAAATATTATTTGAGTAAGCTGCAAATAGTAACTAAGAGCACGATATAATATGAAATATGGAAACTGAAATATGTGAGACTTATTAAGATTTTACCTCCTTTACTCTTTAAAAAGAAACTCAACATACGCCTCAAATCACAATGTAATACATGTTGAGTACTCTTTACGCATCAACACACTTTGTGTGTGTGTGTGTGTGTGTGTGTGTATATATATATAATGACCTCAATATAGCAATAACACCTTTGTGCACACTAACACATGCAACCCATGCATATATAGTGCCTCAATATGATAGTAGCACTTTGGATGACACTAACACACGCAACCACGCATATATAGTGCCTCAATATGGCAATAGCACCTCCGCGCATGCTAACTCATGCATATATATAGTGCCTCAATATGGCAGTAGCGCCTTGATGCACACTAACTCACGCGTATATATAGTACCTCAATATGACAATAGCGCCTTGGTGCAAACTAAGACACGCATAAATTTTTTTATTAAAAATATTAATTTTTATGGCCACTTTCATTAGTTATTAAGACTCTTGTTGGATAACTTCCTTAGACTTGAACTAAAAGGGG
>JACEIK010000109.1:631395-646374 GCA_018107945.1 Datura stramonium | reverse complement strand
CACCCTAGAAAATTTTTAGTGATTATTTGATGTTTGTATACTATGTTAAGAAAAGTACAATTTGTATTCATAGATGACAAGGAAAATGTGTACGAATGAAAAAGCAAAGAGTATGTGAACTTCATAAGTAAGGGTCAAATTTAAATGACCATATCTCCAAATATATAATGAATTAGAAACCTCACAATCTATCAAATTAAAGGTCTTTGAGTCTAGTTTTCATACAATCAAACCTCTTGTCAATTGGAGTTCAGACTATGAAGTTATGAGCATTTTACCGAAGCACCCGAACGGTGACGTGGATATGGTGCCCTATTGCATCCACCGCCCTAACTATTTAAAAATTAGATTTTTTATTGTGAAAAACATTTCTATCCTAATCAAAGTTGACCATCTTGCTTAGGGACTTATCTCTCTCTCTCTTTTCCCTTAGTTAGAGCACGAAAAATTGAAGAGGAAATCTCATGCTAAGTTCAAGAAAATCAAAAGACAAGTAAGAGTTAGTTTCCAAAGGTGCAAGATAAGCTAAAGCTTTTTTTGGAGCTTGTTTGGCAACGTTTTGGAGAGAAGTTGCTGCATTTTAAAGGTTGGTTATGCTGCCTATATATTCATCTTTGAATAAGGATTCAAGTGAAGGAGGAAGGTAAGTATTTATCCCTCTTTAAACCCCTCAAATTGTAACCAAAAACCTGAAAATTTGTAGCCAAGTAAGTTGCCGATAAACTGTTTTTAATCTAAGTTTTTGCTCGTTTTTCTTAGGATTTTTGTAGTATATTTGTCTTGAAATATACTCTGATTTAAGTGTAAGAATGAAAGAATAGGTGATGTAAACTTCTCCATTGTTTTCTCCCTCAAAAGTTAGTGAAAACTAGTAGAGAAAATGACTAAATGTTGTTGATATTGCCATGTGTTGTTGTTATTGTGACTTTCTTTGATGAGTTATTTAGGGCTGCATTTTGTGTTACAAATTAGGCTTAGTACTTTACTATAAATTCAAGAAATTGAAAAGGTTAAGGGATGATCATTGAAGTAAGAAAAGTTTGTTGGAAAGAAAGGTATGTAAGGCGCCTCGTCCGTCGTTCTTTTAAGCATGATTCATGCATTGTGAATTGAATGTGCCAACAACCTCTTTAAGAGTCTTCAGGCAGTATGTTAAGCTTCATTTAAGCATTTAATATTTCATGTTTGATTAAGGTTAAATGTTGAGTTTATGTCTATGCCAAGTTAAATGTTGAGTTTATGTGTAGCCCAAATAAGGCATTTAAAGTATGATATTATGTTGATTGTTGTCATAGTCGTACATCGAGTTGGAAATTCCTTAGTGTGGGAATTGTTAGCTGGTCCTTACTATCTATTATATTTTTATATGTGATGTTAAATGTATTTAAAGGTCTGGTTGCTAACTGAAATTGGTGAAAGAGCCAAGATGATGACGTGTAAACGATTTTAAGCCAAGTAAAGACGTCGCAAGATATTAAGGGTAAATGAGATTATTGAATTAGGATTGCCTTGTTATGATTTCCCTTTATCTTATGTGTATGTTATGAAATATTCAAAGCCAAAGAGAGATTTCCTAATCCCTTTCCCTTAAGCCGAACGACAAGCTAGCGAGTCTCCAAGCTCTAATGTCCCTTTGAACACCATATATAAATATGGTTAAAACTCTAAGGTCATCCGCAGTTCCTTATGATTTATACAAGTTTTGAGTACATGTATTTAAGTGTTATTTTCTAGTTTTACATGTTATATGTGCTCACTTGACGTTATGCATTACGAAGGAGGTCTATGCAGGCCATAGATTTAGTATTTGTCATTTCTATACGTGTTAAATTGACCCAGTATAATCCATATCGGCTCCATTTATTATTATGATTAAAATTTATTAATTTTACTCTAGTGGGATACACCGATTGAAGGTATTTTTTTACCCTAGTGTGGTACACCGACTGGAGGCATTTTTATTTTACCCTGGTGTCGTACACTGGCTGAATAGATTTTATATGGATTTTACGGTCGGCTGGACGCTAGCATTTCATTTATAGTTTTTATTGTGCATTAGATGGTTCCATTTGCACTTCAATATTGAGTTATTGTCAGATTTTGATTTTCAAAATTCCTGGTTGTTACTACTCCTTATTTCTAGCTCAGTTATCTTTCGTATCTTATATATTTATAGTTTTCAGCCTTAGATACAAGTACATTTTATTCATACTAATGTCCTTTCATCCGGGGACCTCTCTTGTCATCGTGTTGTAGGTACAAGTCGTGGCTTAGATCATCAGACGCAATAGGAGCTAGATTTCAGTGGAATAGTGGTATACTCCTCTCCTCCATGGGTAGGTCGGGGCCCTATCCTGTGCATTTTAGTTCGTTTGTTTACTAGAGGTTGATGTGGACTAGTTGGTATAGTAGTTTTGGTTGTGTAGTCGTGTTGGTTTTTCATTGCTCTACTTAGCTTTATTGCAGCATTGTTAGCTTTCCAGGTTGCTTATTCCATATAATCAAGACCTTATGGGTCCAGTATTTATCTTGGTTGGTAGTTAACCAGTGGCTTGGTCATTTGTAGTATTAAATTTTCAAAAGCTATATGGTCAGCTTCTCAATCAATCATGAATCGAGTGCCAGTTGCGCCCTACCAGGTAAGTGAAGTCATGTCCTAGGGAGTCCACAAAGTCGTGTATAGTAGAGTCATGTTTATGAGTATGTTGTGCTCCATACTTATAATCAGGAGGCTTCAGGACATTTAGGAACTGTTTCACTTTTTTTTACTAATAGTTCGTGCTATAGAGCAAGGTCATAAGTACTGCGATATCTAAATCGTGTTATTCTTTTAGAGTATGCCTGTGATGAGGAAGTTGACTACGAGGTTGATTGGCACATCCGTAGGAGAGGGTACTAGTCGCCCTCAATTGATCAAGGAGACAGGTCAGAGGCTCAGAGTGAGTCTCCTGCCCCAGGTATTACAGTTCCTCCAACATCGATTAGAGCAGTGGAAGATAGACCTCCAGCTCCTCCCGCACCAGCAGTACCTAAGGGTAGTAGAGTGGCAGGCTTCCCGTGCTTGTGGTACCTCTGATTGTTCCAGAAGGACATGGTCTTGAGGGAGCTATTTAAATGATGGCTCGTATAGCCGCAGGGTAGGAGCAGCGATTGGAGGCGATAGAGAGATATACAGGCCAGGCAACTGAGAGTTCTAGGGCTCATGAGTTCTTGAGTTTGAGCCCTCCCATATTCACCGAATTAGACTCGAGTGAGGATCCTTAGGACTTTTATTGATCAGACATATAGGGTGTTGAAGGTGATGCGAGCTATAGTGACTAAAGAAGTAGAGTTTGGGGCCTTCAGACTATGTGATGTGGCTATATTGTAGTATGAGGCTTGGGCTCGATCCAAAGGAGTCGATGCACCACCAGCTGAGTGGGAAGAGTTCTCCGAGGCCTTTATGCACTACTATCTACCCCGGGAGCTTTGATAGAATCGAGCTGAGCAGTTTCTGCACCTGGAGCAGGGCAGTATGAGTGTGTATGAGTATTGTCTCCTATTTAATTCTCTTTCCAAGCATGATCCGCACATGGTTCAGATGATGGAGTATAGAGTTCATCAATTTGTGTTGGGGTTGGGGCTTCATATAGCTCCATATTTTTCGGGAGTATCTACTTAGGAGCACATGGATATTGCATGATTTCAGGCTTTTTTCCCAAAGGGCAGAGGATTTGGTCCATCAATTACAGGATATTCAGAGAAAGCAGGAGCAAAGGAAGAGAGCTAGGACCATGGGTCCTTATAGAGGTACATAGGGTGACCTAGGGGCTCAGTCATCCAGGCAGTCAATTAGGCCTATAAGGAGAGCCCCACCTCAGTTTCAGGGATAGAGAAGAGACCAGCGCCCAACTCCATCTAGCTCTCGATGATAGATACGAGTGGGGCAGAGGTGACCACTATTGCCGCCTTGTCCTCAGTGTGGAAGATCCCATTCAGGTCAGTGCTGTTAGGGGTAGAATGTATGCTATCGATGTGGGAAGCCAGGGCACTTTATGAGGGAATGTTTACATAGGGTCGAGGCAGATCAGGAGCGATCAGAGCGACCAATGGTTGCTTTTTCATCCTCCGTTCGACCTCCTAGAACTAATCCTCAGTTGGCATAAGGCCATGGTAGAGGTATAGGGAGAGGGGATTATGGTTCCGGGGCAACCCAGAATCGGTTTTATGCTTTGGGCGGTCGGCAGGACCGGGAGGCCTCACCTGATGTTGTTATAGGTACTTTTATTATTTATTATCATGCAGTATATGTCTTTCTTGATCCTATTTCTACACTCTCTTATGTTACACCATTGGTTGCGAGTCAGTTTGAGACAGTCCTTGAGTTATTATCTATACCATTTGTTGTTTCTACGCTAATTGGCGAATCTATTTTAGCTAGACGAATTTACTGGAACTATATACTATTGGTATGTGATAGATCAACCTTAGCTGATCAAGTTGAGCTTGAAATGGGATGATTTTGATGTCATTATTAGTATGGATTAGTTGGCAACATGTTGTGCTAATGTTGATTGCATACCCAAGGTTGTTAAATTCCATTTTCTCGGCGAGCCGGTCCAGGAATTGCAAGGTAATGCCGCTACGCCTAAACTTAAGTTTATGTCATACCTTAAGGCTCAGAAGTTGATATCCAAAGGTTGCATTTCCCACTTGGTTCGGGTAAGAAACTTGGAATGTGAGCCTACGACTCTCCAGTCAATTTTGTTGTAAATGGGTTCCCCGAGGTCTTTCTAGAGGATTTTCTTGGAATTCCTCCAATAAGGGGGATAGATTTTGCTATTGATCTACTCTAGGTACTCAGCTTATATCGATCCCTCCTTATAGAATGGATCCAACAGAGCTAAGGGGATTAAAGGAGCAGTTGAGAGATTTGCTCGAGAAGGGATTCATTTGACCTAGTGTATCGCCCTAGGGTGCACCAGTGCTCTTTGTGCGAAAGAAAGATCGGTCGCTAAGAATGTATATCAACTACAGGTAGCTAAATAATGTTATAATTAAGAACAAATACCCACATCCAAGGATTGATGACCTGTTTGATCAGTTATAGGGTGCTAGATGCTTCTCAAAGAATGATTTGAGGTTCGGGATGGGGAAGTTGATATCCCTAAGACTGCCTTTGGAACCGACATGACCATTATGAGTTCTTAGTGATGTGATTTGGGCTTAGTAATTCCCCAGCATCTTTTATGGATTTGATGAATAGGGTGTTCAGGCCCTTTCTTGATGTATTCGTGATTGTCTTTATCGATGACATCCTGATTTATTTACGATCATAGGCTGAGCATGCAGATCACCTGAGAGTTGTGTTATAGACCCTCCAGGAGCACAAGTTGTACGCTAAATTTTCTAACTCTGAACTTTGGCTAACATATGTGGCTTTCCTTGGTCATGTAATTACAGCTGAAGATATAAGAGTGGATATTCAGAAAATAGAGCCAGTAAAGAGTTGGCCCAGACCCTTGAATCCTACAGAGGTTCATAGTTTTCTGGGTTTGGTAGGTTACTATCGCAGATTTTTAGAAGTTTTTTCTACTATCTCCATGCCATTAACAAAGTTGATTCATAAAACAACTAAGTTTCAGTGGTCAGAGGCGTGTGAGCGCAGTTCTCAGGAATTGAAAGATAGGTTGACCTCAACACTTTTCTTGACTCTTCCAGAAGGTATAGAGGGTTATGTGGTTTATTGTGATTTCTCCAAGATTGGCCTAGGCTATGTTTTGATGCAACATGGAAAAGTCATTGCCTATGTTTCAAAGCAGCTAAGGAAGCATGAGCAGAATTACCCTACCCATGATCTAGAGTTGGCAGTGGTGGTGTTCATTCTGAAGATCTAGCGTCACTACCTGTATGGGGTACATGTTGATGTTTTTACGGATCATAAGATCCTTCAGTACCTATTCCAGTAGAAGGAGTTGAATTTACGCCAGAGAAGGTGGTTAGAATTACTGAAAGATTATGATGTTAGCATTCTGTATAATCCGAGCAAGGAAAATATTGTAGCTGATGCACTAAGTCGTATGTCTATGGTAGCTTGAGTCATATTCAGATTGACAGGATTGAAATGACAAAGACTCTATAGCCGTTGGCTAACTTACAGATTTGGTTACTAGATGCCAAAGATGGGGGTATTATTTTCAAAGACACAGTAGAATCGTCCTTGGTAGCGGAAGTTAAGCAACGACTATATGAAGATGTAGAATTAGTCTTACTGAGAAATAGTATACCGCAGCAGATGTAGAGCCTATTTGATTGCGGACTCGATGGAGTTCTTAAATACCAGGGCCGTCTATGTGTGCCTTATGTGGGTGAGCTACGGGAATAGATTATGAATAAAATTCAATACTCTCGATATTCAGTACACCTAGGTGCCACGAAGATGTATCATGACCTAAGGAAGCTATATTGGTGGAATGGCATGAAAAAGGACATCACAGTTCTTGTGACTCAATGTCCCAATTGCCAACAGGTGAAGGTTAAGCACCAGAAGCCTAGATGTCTAATGCAGGATATATAAATTCCAGCCTAGAAATGGGAGATGATTAATATGGATTTTATTATAGGATTACCTCGAACGAGTAGGAAGCATGATTCTATTTGGGTAATTATTGATAGATTGACTAAATCAGCTCACGTTTTGCCAGTTAAGACTACATATACTGTAGAGGATTATGCTAGGATTTATATACGGGAGATAGTTCGCCTATATGGCGTCCCCTTATCCATTATTTCTGACAGAGGTGCTCAATTCACAACAAACTTCTAGAAGTCTTTCCATAAAGGCCTAGGCACTCAGGTAAGCCTCAGTACCACATTTCATCCTTAGACAGACGGACAAGTTGAACACACCATTCAGACGCTTGAAGATAAGTTGCATGCCTATGTTTTAGATTTTGGCAGAAGCTAGGATGATCATGTTTCCTTGATTGAGTTTTCCTATAATAACAACTCCCAAGTGAGTAATCAGATGGCCCCAATGAAGCTTTATATGGGAGAAAGTGCAGGTCGCTAGTGGGCTGGTTTGAACTCAGTAAGGGTAGAGTTATTGGGGCTAGACTTAGTGCAACAAGCTATTGACAAGGTGAAACTTATTTGAGATCGACTTTAGACGGCCCAAAGCAAGCAGAGATGCCTTATACGGATGTACACTGTCGGGCGCTGAAGTTTACCATTGATGATTGGGTCTTCCTGAATGTGTCACCTATGAAAGGTGTCATGCGATTTAGTCGAAAGGGAAAGCTGAGCCCTAGATATGTTGGGCCTTACAGATTTATCTACAGGATAGGAAAAGTAGTCTATGAGTTGGAGTTCCACCAGAGCTAGCGGCAGTCCACCCAATATTCATGTATCAATGTTGGGGAAGTGTGTAGGAGATCCAACCAATGTTATGCATGCGGATGATGTCCAGATTTCTGAGGAGATGATCTACATCGAGGTCCCAGTTGTTATACTTGACTGATAAGTCAGGAAACTTCGAACCAAAGAAGTCACCTCGGTTAAATTATTGTGACGAAGTAATAACATCAAAGAAGTAACTTGGTAGTCTAAGGAGGAAATGAAGAAGAAATATCCTCACCTATTCCCGATGTCGACATGATATGAAGGTATGTGTTTGATACCTAAGTTATTGAGTATCTATTTTGAAGCATATTAAGAAAAATTAATTTCCATTTGGGAACGAATGTTCCTGGGCGGAGAATGTTATACCCCGAAAAATATTTGGTGATTATTTGATGTTTTTATGCTATGTTAAGGGAAGTAAGGGTTGTATATTGATCATAGATGACAACGGAAATGTGTATGAACGGAAAAAAAAAGAGTATGTGAAGTTCATAATTAGGGTCAAATTTAAATGACCATATCTCCCAATATATAATGAATAGATGCCCTATGACTTATCAAATTAAAGTTCTTAGAGTCTAGTTTTTAGAACATCAAACCACTCGTCAACCAGAGTTTGGAGTAAGAAGTTATTGTCCTTTTACCAAAGCACCCTGGGAAGTGACATGGGCATGATGCCCTATCACCTCCACAACCATAACTATTTAAGAATTAGATTTTTGGTTGTGAAAAACATTTCCATCCTAATAAAAATCAACCAGCTTTCTTAGGGACTTATCTATCTCTCTATTCTAGTAGTTAGAGCGAGATAAATTGAAGAGGAAACCTAAATCTAAGTTCAAGCAAATCACAAGACAAGTAAGAGTTAGTTTTCAAAGTTGCAAAGTAAGCTAAGGATGTTTTTGGATCTTGTTTTGGCAATGTTTTGGAGAGAAGTTTTTATACCCCAGAATCCCAATGATCAGACCTGGGAGTTGAAACGGAGAAAAACTAAAATTTGGCATCGGGTCGCAGAACGGGTCGTGAGATGACCCGTTGGTGCAGCCACAAGTCATGAAGAGACTCGTGGGGAGGTTCAGGTGATGATTTTGAAAATTTGAGAAATGGGATCCCACGAACGTGACCATGAATCATGTCAGGCCCCACGACTTGTTAGGTCAGTCGTGGGGTGGGTGAGAAAGAAAAGAGAAGGAAGAGGGAAGTGTACTTGATGGGAGGACCCCACAAGTTGTGGTCAGTCACCACGATTCGTAGGGAGGGTCGTGAGCAATAGGATAAAGAAACGTAAGAATTAGAGGTAGTGCACATCATGGATGGTGACCACGAATGGAGGTCACCAGGTAACGAGTCGTTAAGTCTTTTGTTATGAGCCTAGCAGATTTGAGAAGAAGTTTACTTCATGGATCATGCCACGAGTCGTGGCCATAGAGGACAAGTCTTTGGGTCCCTTGTTAGGACCATCTAGAAGTTAAATTCTGCAAATGTTGTGAGGGCTATTTCATAATTACTAAGTTCCAAAGGCTCAAACTACGTCATTTTGAGTTATGAATGATGACTTTTAAAGTGGTTAAGTTCATTTTAGGTCATTTACATCCATGCATGCAAGGTAGAAGGTGAGAGAGGGTGATCAAGATTAATGTTCTTCAATTCCTCTTCAATTTCTTCTTGGGCTATCAAAGAGGTGTAAGAATCAGCTACCAACAGGTATGTAGGGTTATGAATGGGTGATTCCTTTCACACTCATGCCCAATCCCTCTCTAAATCATGAGTTTTCTATGTCTAATCTATGGGGTTTTAACTCAATGCATGATATTCCTAATTTCTCTTCATAGGTATGATTTAAGTATGTTTATACTATTGAATTATGAAGCATGGGCAAGTTTAATAATGTTTTCAATTAAAATCATTATGTAGAGCATATGCATGTTTTTGGGAGTAGTGTCTAGCACCGAGTAGGCTAAGGTCAATCACCCTATGCCTTAGAACTATGCGCCAACGTAGGTTTATACTTATATGTTACTTCGGTACCTCCCTTGTGAGCTATCCTCTGCACCTTTGGGCCACGAGCTTGATATTGATATCATGGTATCGTCCCTAGCCCTGACAAGGCTTTGGACGGCTCTACCAACTTGAGTATGATAGTTGGGACCATATAAGCTCTATCGTGGTATGTCAGTTAAAAGATTAGTCTCTCAATGTTCCTCATGATTTCAGTTATGCATNTATATATATATATATGTGTGTCTGTATATATATATATATATATATGTCCTAAAGAAGGTTTTACTCAATGTTCAGCTTTACTCATTACTATTAGATTTCAGATTTGAGTATCGCTTCAGTTATGATGATATGTTATGTTATGATGAGATCATGATTTCAGAAAGAATTCATGCAAGCCCTACTCTCAGATTCTTAATGTCTAGATGCATGCAAGCCCTACTCTTAGATTCTTAATGTTTATGTTTTACAGTATGCATGTCTTTAAACGATTTTACTTACTTAAGCGGTTTTACTTACCTTGCATACTTGGTACATTTCACATACTGACCGCATACTCTATGTTGTATCATTTCACGATACAGGACTCGACTCTCTGGTTCATCCCCGTTCATATTTAGCCTTTTGAGATAGCATCATACGTTGTTGGTGAGTCCTCATCCCTCGAAACTGGACTTATTCAGACTTTCTCTATGTATTTTCAGTTTCAGTTGGTTGAGTTAGTTGAGGTCTTGTCCCATCAACTCATCATGTTTAGAGGCTTTTCATACATACAGATGTATTCAACTTCAAATTGTGTATTCTGATGTTAAGTTAAATCTAGACTTCCGCTATGATTATCTTGTTGTTTTAATCAGTTTTATTGATTTAGTTAGATATATGTTCATTCCATGAGTTGATTTCGAGTCTCTCAGGGCTCCTTGTCCCGTGTTACGATTCGGGTCTACATTCGGGTCTTAAAAAACTTGGTATCAGAGAAATAGGTTTGAAATGTCCTAGGGTGTCTAAATGCCGCGTTAAGTAGAGTATTTTTCATGGGTGTGAAGCGCGCCACACTTATGACGAAGAGTCTATAAAATGTTTAGGAAATGCTTCCTTCTTTCATGATCTATGTCGTGCAATGAAAAGTCTCCCTATCCTTCTAATTCATGCTATTCGTGATTGCAGAATCATGGCTCTCCGAAGAATGAATGGTAGAAGGAATAGAAATTGAGAAGGTCGCGAGGATGGCGACGGAAATGGGCACCAATAGGCCCCACCAGTTCAGGAGCACCAGGCACCAGAGTCGGTTTCCCATGTTGTGTTTCGTGCAGCTATTCGGATGCTCGTGCAGGAATTGACCACTCAAGTCAATCAGCAGGTAGTTGCGCCTGTTTCGCAAAATGGCAATGCGGCGGCGGCTCGAGTCAGGGATTTCTTGACAATGAACCCGCCAGAGTTTCTCGGATCAAAGGTAGATGAGGACCCGCATGAGTTCATAGATGATATTGTGAAGATCACCCATGTCATGGGGGTGAATGGAGTTGAGTGCGCGGAGTTGGCCTCATTCCAATTGAAAGGGGTCGCGCACATCTGGTTTCTCTAATGGAAAGATAGTAGGGTCACTGGAGTAGGCCCGATCACTTAGGAGGAATTCCATGTCGCATTCTTAGATCGGTTCTTCCCTTGTGAGATAAGGGAGCTGAAGGCAGCTGAGTTCATAAATTTGAAGCAAGGGAGGATGACGGTGCAGGAGTATGCCCTTGAGTTCACCCGCCTATCAAAGTACGCCCTTGAGTTAATGGCAGATTAGAGGGCGCGAGTGAGCAGGTTCATTCATGTAGTGGCGGGCTATTCGGACAAGGATTGTAGTACCTCCGTGCTCCATACAGATATGGATTTCCCTCGAATAGTCTTGTACACCCAGCAGATAGAGGTGGCATATCTGAGAGAGAGGGAGGCCAAGAGGGCCTGGTCCGATGACCACAGATTCTCACAACCGAGGTAAGGAGGTGGGCACTGACAGCAGACCCACCAGAGATCCTCAACCCCAGCATCTTCAGCATTGAGTGTGCCATCCAGGCCTAGGAACGATCAGAGAGGGTGAGCATCAGGCTCTAGGGGTCAGAGCAGTAGACCCCTAGATTCTAGTATACTAGCTTGCATCAGGTGTGGCCTGGGTCACACGGTTTAGTGATTAGCAGGTACATGTGCTTTTTTTGGGTGTGGGAAGCCTAACTTCTAGTTTTTTCAGCCACACCCGTACACTCAACACATCAGGGAGAATCTATTAGCACAGGTGGTGGTCAGCACCAGAATAGATTTATGCTTTAGCATCCCTCCAGGAGCAAGAGGTCTCCCCAGATATAGTCACTTGTATTTTATAAGTTTTTCATCTTGATGTTTATGCTTTGCTATATCCAGGGCTACCTTGTCTTTTGTGATACCTTATGTGGCCAATAGCTTTAGAGTCAGTCCTGAAGTCTTGCCAGAACCCTTCTCAGTCTCTACTCTAGTAGGTGATTTAGTTATAGTGAGACAGGTATATAGAGGTTGTCCGGTCTTAGTCCCTCATAATGTCACCTCAATAGATTTGATAGAGTTAGCCATGACCGATTTTGATGTTATCCTCGACATGGATTGGTTATTTGCATGTTATGACTCAGTTAATTATAGAACCCGGGCAGTAGAGTTAAGATTTCCTGGTGAGCCAGTGTTATAATGGAAGGTAGTTCAACTGTGCATGTAGGTCATTTCATTTCCTACCTTAAGGCCATAAATATGATCTCTAAAGGTTGTGTGTACCATCTAGTTAGGGTTAAGGATATGATATCTGAGACCCCGACTATCCAGTCTTTCCCAGTAGTACGTGAGTATCCAGAAGTCTTTCCTGATGATCTATCGGGAATCCCTCCGAGCAGGAGATTGATTTTGGTATAGAACTTCTTCCCGACTTGTAGCCTATATCTATTCCTCCCTACATAATGGATCCAGCTGAGCTAAAGGAGTTGAAGGAACAGTTGAAGGACCTGTTAGATAATGGTTTCATTAGACCGAGCAAGTCCCCATGGGGTGCACCAGTTCTCTTTGTCCAAAAGAAAGATGGTTCTCTTCAGATATGTATTGACTATCGGCAATTGAAAAAAGTCACCATAAGAATAGGTATCCTCTACCCAGTATTGATGATTTGTTCGACCAGCTTCAGGGTGCCAAGTGTTTCTAAGAGATAGACCTCAGATTCGGGTAGCATCAGCTCAGAGTCCGGGAGAGTGACATCCCGAAGACAGCCTTCAGGACGTGGTATGGTCATTATGAGTTTGTAGTTATGTCTTTTGTACTAACGAATGCTCCTGCAGCTTTTATGGACTTTATGAATAGGGTTTTCAAGCCATACTTGGATATGTTCATGATTGTGTTTATTAATGACATCCCGATATACTCTCAGAGCGAGGGCGAGCATGCCACTCAATTGAGAATAGTGCTTTAGACTCTCAAGGATCACCAATTATATGCCAAATTCAGCAAGTGTTAGTTTTGGTTGAAATCCATGGAATTTTTGGTCCATGTGGTATCAAGCGAAGGCATAGTAGTGGACTCTCATAAAATAGAAGCGGTGAAGAATTGTCCTAGACCAATGAATCCTTCAGATATTTAGAGAATCTTGGGTCTAGCTGGCTACTATCGAAGGTTCGTGGAAGGTTTTTCATCGATTACAGCACCTTTGACCAAATTGACTCAAAAGAAGGTGAAATTCCAATGGTCGGAGGCTTATAAGAAGAGCTTCCAAGAGTTAAAGATCGACTTACTTCAGCACCGGTGTTAACTCTACCGGAGGGTAAGGACGGGTTCGTGGTATATTGTGATGCTTCAAGGATCGTACTTGGGTGTGTGTATGCAGCACGGGAAAGTTATAGGATATGCCTCCAGACAGCTAAAATTTCATGAGACGAATTACCCAACCCATGATCTTGAATTGGCCACTGTGGTATTCGCATTGAAGATATGGAAACATTATTTGTACGGGGTCCATGTGGATGTATTTATGGACCATAAGAGTATACAATATGTGTTTACACAGAAGGATCTCAATCTTCGACAAAGGAGGTGGCTGAAGCTACTCAAGTACTACTATATGAGTGTGCTTTACCATCCGGGTAAGGCCAATGTAGTAGCGGACGCACTTAGTAGACTCTTTATGGAGAGTGTGTCACATGTGGGTGAGGGGAAAAAGGAGCTGGTGAAGGATGTGCATCGACTCGCAAGGTTGGGAGTTAGGTTAGTCGACTCGACTAATGGTGGTGTTGTTGTTCAGAACAGATAAAAATCGTCCTTGGTGATTGATGTAAAAGCTAGACAAGATGAGGATCTAATTTTGGTAAAGTTAAATGAAGTCATTCAATATTAGAAGGTAAAGGTCTTCTCAGAAGGGGGAGATGGTGTGCTTCGGTACTAGGGTCGCCTATGTGTTCTGGATGTTGATGATTTGAAGAGTCGGATGTTGCACGAGGCTCAGGGATCCAGGTATTCTATTCATCCAGGTGCCACCAAGATGTACCATGACTTACGGGAAGTCTATTGGTGGAATGGCTTGAAGAAGGACATCGAAGAATTCATAACTAAGCGTCCGAACTGTCAACAAGTAAAGGTTGAGCATCAGAGGCTGGGAGGTGTCCTTTAGGATATCAGTATTCCTACTTTGAAGTGGGAAGAAATTACTATGGACTTCCTCACAGGTCTACCATGTACTCGTCGACAATATGACTCCATTTGGGTTGTGGCGGACAGGTTGACAAGGCTGCTCATTTTCTATTGGTCAAAACCATGGATGCGGTGGAGGATTATGCCAAACTATATATTCGGGAGCTAGTTCTATTTCATGGTTGTTATAACCCAGGAACCCAAGGATCACACCTTGGAGTCAAATGGGGAAAATCTGGAAAATGTTGCAGCAGTGCAGGATGAGTCATTAGATGACTCATGAGGAGACCCCACAAGTCGTTAGGTGGCTCGTTGGAAGGATGGAGTGGGCTGAGGAGTTGAGTTCCCCAGGAGCTTGAGAACGACTCGTGTTCAGCTACCACGAGTCGTCAAGTAAATCGTGGGATGAGGTTGAGGATTAAATAGGAGGTCTGACCAGTGTACCTAACGGATGGGACCCCACGAGTCGTAGCCAGTCCCAACGACTCGTGAGGTGGGTCATGAGCAAGCCTATGGAATTCTAATTGAGGATGAGCCAGTGTACTTGACGGGCGACACGATGAGTCGTCGCTGTCACGCCCCGCCTTGGGGGGTATGACTGGCACCTGGTGCCCTATTAGGACCTGGACTGCTAAATTACTGAGCATAAGCACATCTGGTGCCTGACTGACTCTATTTCAGATTCCTGGAATCAACGGGCTATATAATGGCTGTAAATACAGCCTCCGGCCGACTGGGCCTATAGCCACCTATCCTGTAACATCAGCTAACCAGAATCCTACTCTTATAGGGAAACCTAAGCGGGCCGACAAGGCCACCACGCTGTCTAGTTATCTCTAACTCAACATAATGAATACTGTACATCTACGTGACCGGCAAGGTCACCACTACTATCTGAATACGGCCCCACACGGCCAACAC
>JACEIK010000109.1:524105-592868 GCA_018107945.1 Datura stramonium | reverse complement strand
AGCTTGATAGTTAGCTGAATTGGTCCAGTCCCTGTGGGTTCGACATTCCGGTTCTTAAAAAGAGCCACTATATTACTTGCATGACCCGTACACTTGCGGGGACCGTCAGTTAGTCACTATCTTACCCAAATAGTCCCTACCCGTCCCTTAGCCTACATTACAACCATGTTAAGTCCTAATTGATCCTTGATTCAAAATTCTATATTAGTGGAGTATTACACTAAGGGCAAGCCTATGGGTCATCTTTTGCATGTATGTTGAGTTCTTTGGGAGAGTGAGCGGAAATTATTTTATTTATGCCCAAATTTATATTGACTTATATCTAATGTTAAAAAGGACATCTCTCCAAATTGTAAGGAGCACAATTGTAATACCTTGGTATATCTTGATTTCTTAATTACATATGATTCATGTTGGCCCAAAGTATGTTTTGATGAGTTAGTTTTTAAAAGCTAAGTGATTTCGAACTTTGACATTTTAATGTTGATCCTATATGCATGTGAGTGAATTGTTTGAACTGTATTGATTTGTATCATGATGCTAAGTGCAACTGGACCTGTTCGTAGGATGAATTTTGTGGTTAAATTGAGAAGGAAAGTAGTAGATTATTCGAGGACGAACAATAGTTTAAGTGTGGGGTCGTGATGAAGGGCATATTTACGCACTTAGCAATATTTTTCCCATACTTTACTATATTTTGAGAACAAATTTTATGGGTTTGCATGTGTTTTATGATATATTTGTGAAAAGCGTTAACGCACATGATTAGATGCTTTTAGGGCTTAAAGTGACGATTTTGGGCTTGTTTGAGGCATAACAGTGCAAGAAAGGAAAACGGGGTTGGCGAGATTAATATATAGAAGTTAGCAGCGCACAGGCATAGTTGTGCTATGGACTATGCGACACACAGCCATTTCGGGACAACCGGAGGTGAGACACATAGCCATTTCGATGCAACCAGGGGCACGCCGCACCGGCATTTCGGTGCTATGGGCGGCACAAGGCACAGGCAATTTTGGACATCTAGAAAAGTCAAATCCCAATTCTACTAGGAACAGAAGCTGCAAATCCCAAATTAAATCTGTGAAGGAACCAAGAAGGCATAATCTACTATTATAAATATCCTTTATTTTTATGTAATAAAAAAAAAGAATCAACACACTTAGAAGTGAATTTTTGAGCCAAGTTTAGACAAGTTAGAGATACTTTTTATTGAATTGTTCTTCCTTATATTTTCAATAATCAAGTGAGTTTCTTCCTATCATCTTCGTAAGTATTAATTTATGTGTTTGTCTATGAGTGCTATTGTTATACCCCGGGAAGTCAAGGATCAGACCCGGGAGTCAAAACGGTGAAAAACTGAAATTTCGCACCAGGTCACAGGACGAACCGTGAGGAGGCTAATGACGAGTGAACACGAGTGTTGAGGTGACTTGTGGTCCATCAGGGTTGGCAGGATTTGCAGAAGAGACCACGGGCGTGACCACGAGTCGTGGTCAGGCCTCATGACTCGTGAAGTTACTCGTGGCCTAGACTGGATGCTGGGCAAGTATTTTTAGGAAGTGTTGACACGGATGGTGACCATGAGTTGTGGTCACCCACCACGATTCATGGTGTCCTCCGTGGGGTCCCAGGGTGAAATTTTTGTAGTGTACCTCATAACTCAGGCCATGAGTCGTGGCCGTTCATGATGAGTCGTTGGGTCCCCGTTAGGACCCCTTGGTAGTTATTTTCTACAAATTAGTAAGGGCTTTTTTGTAAACTCCTAAGATCCTAAGGCCTAAAGTACGAAGTTTTGGGTTATGAATAAGGAAACTTAAAGGGGTTAAGTTCAACTTTCATTTCATTCATCCATGCATGCGAGGTAGGGGAATTGGGAAAGTAATTCAAGATTAGAACTAATCAATTCATTACAATTTCTTCTTGGGTTATCAAGAGAGGTTAAGAACTAGTTATTCCCTGGTATGTAAGGTTCTCAATGGGTGGTTCTTCCACACCCTTGCCCTTCCTCTTCGATTTTTCTAAAATTTCAATAAAAACTCATGGGGTTTTAAAATTGATTTAATTAGAATTTTAATGATTTGATAACGGGCTTTATGATTTTCGAATCTAATTATAATCTATGGGTTCTGATCAACTTTTGTAGTTTAAACTAATTATAATATTATTGATTTGGATTTCCATGTATTTAAGCCTAATTATGCATGCCCCATGATGAATCGGTTTATGATCTTCTCTCCCATTGATGATATATACAAGCCCAGTATGAATTATGATTTAAATCCCTAATTTATTATATTACCCATTATGATTTTTATGAAATTCAAACTATATGCATGATCTCCAAGTATGTATGAACCTCATGAATCATGAATTATATTTTGGCCGACTTACGGGCCTCGTTTCATGGCTAGTTCACGTATGTGCAAGTATATTTATGATTATCATGATTTAACTTTACTATGAACTCCTCTATTTCATACTATTAGCATTATATGTTCTTTAGGAGTAGGTTCGGGGCTTAGGTTTTGCCCCGGACCTCATAAACTACGTGCTAACATAGGTATTTGGGACCTCCTATGGGACTGTCCCCGACCCAAATGGCCCTTTTTATGGCGACATCACACTTTCATGGTTCGACCCTTGGCAAGGTACGGACACCCTCCCAACTAAGGTTACAAGTCGGGATTTATGTGTGCTCATATGGGGTATGTTAATTAAGAGAATCTCCCACTGTTCCTCATGATATATGCATGTTTATGATTATGTATATGCGCTCAAGTCATGTTAAAAAAGGCTTTTCTCTTACAATTATGATTACGATTGTATTATGAATGTTTTGAAAACCTTGAGCCTTATGTTATGGTACGATATTTATGATATGAGCATGATGTCCCACTCTTATGATCATTTATGAGATTTTTATATTTTAAATGTTCGTTTTACTTACCTTACATACTTAGTATATTCCAAGTATTGACCGCATACTTTCTATGATGTATCATTTTATGATATAGGACCCGTCTCTCAGGCTCACCCTCCTCAGTAGTGCTTCCAAGAAAGTTATCAGCTTATTTGGTGAGTCCTCATGTTTCGAGGGCCATATGTTCAGACTCTATGCTTTTCCTTCAGTTTCAAATTTGTTGGGTTAGTTGGGGAGTTGTCCCATCAACCCGTCTTTCATGATTAAAGACTTTTTAGACTATATGTTGTATTCAGTCGTCATGTATGGGTCATATATTGTCTTTTCTTCATTGTTATGGCATTTTTATGTTTTCTTATGTTTAAGTCTTCTGCTTATGTGATTGAATTAGATGTATGCTCATGCCATGGGTTGACTTGGGGTCTCTCGGGGATCCTTGTCCCGTGTCTACGATCTGGGTGTACGTTCAGGTTGTGACAAACTTGGTATCAGAGCCATAGGTTTGAAGTGTCCTAGGGAGTCTGAAAGTTGCATTAAGTAGAGTCTTTTTCAAGGGTGTGAAGCACACCACACTTATGATGAAAAGGCTACTAGACGTTTAATAAATGTTCCCTTCTTTCATGATCTATGTCGTGCGATGGAAAGTCATCTACCTTTCTTATTCATGTTATTCACGTTTGCAGCATTATGCCTCCATGCCGAGTAAACCCCAGAAGAAATGGTAACGATAATGATCATGATGGTGCAAATGGTGAGGAGCATCAGCTAGCCCCACCTATTCACGAGGAGTTCGCACCAGAGCCGGATGCCCACGCTGAGTTTAGGGCAGCAATCCAAATGTTGGCATAGGCCATGACTGCCCAGGTTCAGAATCAGAAAGTGGTGCATTACCCTCAAAATGGGAATGCGGCTTCAGCTAGGGTGAGGGATTTCTTGAGAATGAACCTCCTGAGTTCACGGGGTCAAAGGTGGACGAGGACCCCCACGATTTCATTGAGAAGGTTCTGAAGATCACCCAGGTTATGGGGGTAAACAATGGAGTGTGTGTTGAATTGACCTCCTATCAGCTAAAAGGCATAGCTCACATATGGTTTAAGCAATGGAGAGATAGCAGGGAAGTGGGTGCAGGCCCAATAGGGTGGGAAGAGTTTCACACGACATTTATGGATCAATTCTTCCCTTGGGAGATGAGGGATCTCAAGGCGGCCGAGTTCGTTAATTTGAAGCATGGTAACATGTCCGTGTAGGAGTATGCATTTTATTTCACCTAATTATCCAAGTATGCTCCAAAGTTGGTGGCGATCAGAGGGCTCGGGTGAGCCGTTTTGTGCATTGGGTGGCGGATTACTTGGACAAGGATTGCAGGATCGCCATGCTTCATCGAGATATTGACTTTCACCGTATTGTATTGCATGCACAGTAGATGGAGTCAGTCTATCGGAGGTAGAGGAAGTCTAAGAGGGATAGGACCGACAACTATAGGGTTTCTCAGGTCAGGTTAGGGGGTGGACAGCACCAGCAGTCCCAACACAGGTCTATTGCTCCAGCCCCACCATCGACCAGCACGCCATCTAGGTTTAGAGGAGATCAGAGGATCAGGATTTCAGGCTCAAGGGATCAAGGTAGCATGCATATGGAGTGTACTTTCCTAGCTTGTGCGAAGTGCGACAAGAATCATTCCGGGAGGTGCTTAGTTGGCTCAAATGCGTGTTTCAGGTGTGGAAAACTCGAGCACCGACTAAGGGACCGCCCCTCAGCCAAGTCAGGGGTCGGTGGGGCCTGTGTGACAGTATCCAGTTCTGCTGCTCCAGTAGCACATCCCCCTCGGTAGGGTGCCTCTACTAGTTCAGTAGGCGGTCAGCGCCAGAACAGGTTTTATGCATTAGTACCCCACCAGGAGTAGGAGGCTTCGGTGGATATGGTCACTGGTATGTTCCAAGTCTTCCATATTGATTCTTATGCCTTGTTAGATCTAGGAGCCACTTTTTCTTTTGTGAATCCCTATATTTCTAGTAGTTTTGGGGTTAGCCCTGAAATCCTGTCAGAACCATTCTCAGTCTCTACTCTAGTCAGTGATTCAGTGGTAGTTAGGCGGGTGTATAGAGGTTGCCCCATTACAGTATTGCATAAGGTCACTGCCGCAGACTTACTAGAGTTAACTATGACTGACTTTGACATCATTTTGGGTATGGATTGGTTGTTTGCATGTTATGCTTCGATTAATTGTTGGACCCGTGCAATGGAATTTCGATTTCCGGGTGAGTTAGTTTTAGAGTGGAGGGGTAATTCAACTGTACCAACCGGTCGGTTTATTGCATATCTTAAGGCAAGGAAAATGATTTCTAAAGGCTGCATGTATCACCTAGTTAAGGTTAAGGATGTTAAGTATGATACCCCGACTATCCGGTCAGTCCCAGTAGTGTGTGAGTATCCTGATGTTTTTCCCGAGGATTTGCCGGGTGTTACTCCTGAGAGGGAGATTGATTTTAGCATTGATCTCTTACCCGATACACAGCCTATCTCTATTCCTACGTATAGGCTGTCCCCAGCCGAGCTAAAAGAGTTGAAGGATCAGTTGAAGGACTTGTTGGATAAGGGCTTCATTAGGCTGAGCAAGTCTCCATGGGGTGCGCCAGTTCTCTTTGTTCGAAAGAAGGATAGATCCCTTCACACGTGTATTGATTACGAACAATTAAACAAGGTCACCGTCAAGAATAGGTACCCCTTACCCAGGATCGATGACTTGTTTGACCAGCTTTAGGGTTTCAGATGTTTCTCAAAGATAGATCTCAGGTCCGGGTATCACCAGCTTAGTGTTCGAGAGAGTGACATTTTGAAAACCGCTTTCAAGACTCGGTATGGTCACTAAGAATTTTTTGTTATGTATTTTGGACCAACCAATGCCCCTGCAGCTTTCATGGACTTGATGAACAGGGTGTTCAAGAAATATCTAGACATGTTCGTGATCGTGTTCATCGATGACATCCTTATATACTCCTGAAGTGAGGAGGATCATGCCTCTCATTTGAGAATAGTGTTGCAGACTCTCAAGGATCGTCAGTTTTATGCAAAATTCAGTAAGTGCGAGTTTTGGTTGGACTCGATTACATTTTTGGGTCATGTGGTATTGAGTGAGGGCATAAAGGTAGATTCTGAGAAAATTGAGGCGGTGAAGAATTGGCCCAGACCGGTGAATCCTTCAGAAATTCAAAGTTTCTTGGACCTAGCAGGTTACTATCAGAGATTTGTTGAGGGATTTTTATCAATTGCGGCAACATTGACCAGGTTGACTCAAAAAAAGGTAAAGTTCCAATAGTCAGAGGCTTATGAGAAGAGCTTCTAAGAGTTGAAGATTCGACTCACTTCAGCACCCGTGTTTACACTACCCGAGGGTATCGATGGATTTGTGGTGTATTGTGACGCTTCGATAATTAGACTTGGGTGTGTGTTGATGCAACATGGGAAGGTGATAGCTTATGCCTCAAGGCAGTTGAAGGTTGATGAGAAGAATTACCTGGACCATGATCTTGAGTTGGCTGCGGTGGTGTTCGCCTTGAAGTTATGGAAGCATTACTTGTATAGGGTCCACATGGATGTATTCACGGATCACAAGAGCTTGCAATATGCGTTCATGTAGAAATATCTCAATCTTCGGAAAAGGAGGTGGTTAGAGCTACTAAAGGACTACGACATGAGTGTCCTTTACCACCCGGCTAGGGCTAATGTGGTAGCGGACGCGCTTAGTAGGCTCTCTATGGAGAGTGTGTCCCGCGTGGATGAGGGAAAGAATGAGTTCGTGAAATATGTCCATCAACTGCAAGATTGGGAGTTAAATTGGTCAACTCGACCGATGGCAGCATTGTTGTGTAAAATGGATCAGAATCATCCTTGGTGACGGATTTGAAAGGCGGACAAGATATTGGCACGTTCATGATGCATCATAATCAAAAGACCGTAAAGTAAGTGAGGATCCTATTTTAGTAAAGCTGAAGGAAGCCATTGGAAGTCAAAAGGTGGAGGTCTTCTCCAAAAGGGGAGATGGTGTGCTGCGGTACCACAACCATCTATGTGTTCTAGATGTGGATAATTTAAGGGATCGAATATTGCATGAGGCACATGGATCCAGGTATTCTATCCATCTGGGTGCCACCAAGATGTATCATGATTTGTTGGAAATACATTGGTGGAATGACATGAAGAAGGATATTGCAGAATTCATAGCCAAGTGCCCGAACTGCTAGCAAGTGAAAGTTGAGCATCAAAGGCCGGGAGGCATACTTCAGGATATTAGCATTCCCACTTGGAAGTGGGAAGAGATTAATATGGATTTCATTACAGGTCTACCTCGTACTCGCTGACACTATGATTCTTTTTGGGTGGTAGTAGACAGGTTGACCAATGCTGCACACTTCCTACCGGTCAAAAGCATAGATTCAGCGGATGATTATGCCAAATTGTATATTTTAGATTTGGTTCGACTTCATGGAGTTCCCTTGTCTATTATCTAAAACCAAGGTACTCAGTTTACCTCTCTGTTTTGCCGGTCTTTCCAAAAAGGACTTGGGACTCCGGTTAAGCTTAGCACGGCATTCCATCCGCAAAAGGATGGTCAGGCGGAGTGGACAGTTCAAACTCTAGAGGACATGTTCAGAGCTTGTGTGATGGACTTCATAGGTAGCTGGGATGATTATTTTCCCTTGATCGAATTCCCTTATAGTAACAACTATCACTCTAGCATCCAAATGGCACCGTTCGAGGCTCTATATGGACGAAGGTGTAGATCGCCCATTGGATGGTTTGAGGTTTGTGAGGTAGCTATGATTGGGACAAATTCGGTTCATGAGGCTACGGTAAAGGTTCAGTTGATTAGGGACCGATTGCGAACCGCTCAGAGTCGTCAAAAGTCATATGCAGATGTAAGAATAAGAGATTTGGAGTTTGAAGTAGGCGATTGGGTGTTTCTGAAGGTATCTCCATTGAAGGGAGTCATGCAGTTTTGAAAGAAAGAAAAACTCAGTCCCTACTATGCTTGTCCCTACCAGATCACGAGAAGAGTTGGTAAGGTACCGTATAAGTTGGACCTACCCTCAGAGTTATCTTCCATACACCCCGTGTTTCATGTGTCTCTTTTGAAAAAGTGCTTGGGTGATCCCGCTCTAGTAGTCCCGGTGGGAAGCGTCGGTGTAAAGGATAGTCTCACTTATGACGAAATTCCAGTTGCAATCTTAGATCTTCAAGTTCGGAGGTTGAGGAACAAAGACGTATCTTCAGTGAAGGTGTTGTGGAGAAATAGGCATGTTGAGGGAGCTACGTGGAAAGCCGAAGCGGCTATGATGGCTAAATACCCTCACTTGTTCCCTACCGACTTAGTTTTAGTTTTAGGTACCAGTTTTTGCCCTAATTTTCTAATCAGTTCCATGTTTAGTTCATGTGCGGAAGTATGATTTAAGTTATGATAGATGTATGTGATGTATAAATTTAGTTTAGCTATGTAGTTCTTTTCGGAGGTAGTCACTCCATAAATTTTTTAAATGATCAGTATTTGGAATTGATGAATGTTTGATTCAGAGTCTCCGTGTATTTCTAACATACGAGGATGAATGTTCCCAAGGGAAAAATATTGTTATACCCCGGGAACCCAAGGATCAGACCCGGGAGTCAAAACAGTGAATAACTGAAATTTCACACCAGGTCACAGGACGAATCGTGAGGAGGCTCGTGAGGAGTGACCACGAGTCGTGAGGTGACTCATGGTCTAGCAGGGTTGGAAGGATTTGTAGAAGAGACCACGGCCGTGACCACGAGTCGTGGTCAGGCCTCACGACTCATGAAGTCACCCGTGGCCTAGACTGGATGCTAGGCAAGGATTCTTTTAGCAGTGTTGACCACGGATGGTGACCACGAGTCGTGGTCACCCACCAAAATTAGTGGTGTCCTCCATGGGGTCCCAGGGTGAAATTTTGGTAGTGTACCTCACGACTCAGGCCACAAGTCGTGGCCCCTCATGAAGAGTCATTGGGTCCCCCGTTGGGACCCCCTGGTAGTTATTTTCTGCGAATTAGTAAGGGCTTTTTCATAAAATCCTAAGATCCTAAGGCCTAAACTACGAAGTTTTGGGCTATGAATAGGGAAACTTAAAGGGGTTATGTTCAATTTTCACTTCATTCATTCATGCATGCAAGGTAGGGGAATTGGGAGAGTGATTCAAGCTTAGAACTCATCAATTCATTGCAATTTCTTCTTGGGTTATCAATGCTAACCCCCTGGTAGTTATTTTCATGAATTAGTAAGGGCTTTTTCATAAAATCCTAAGATCCTAAGGCCTAAACTACGAAGTTTTGGGCTATGAATAGGGAAACTTAAAGGGGTTATGTTCAATTTTCACTTCATTCATTCATGCATGCAAGGTAGGGAATTGTAGAGTGATTCAAGCTTAGAACTCATCAATTCATTGCAATTTCTTCTTGGGTTATCAAGAGCGGTTAAGTAAACTAGTTATTCCCAGGTATGTAAGGTTCTCAATGAGTGGTATTCTTCCACACCCATGCCCTTCCTCTTCTATTTTTCTAAAATTCAATAAAACTCATGGGGCTTTGAAATTGATTTTAATTAGAATTCTAATGATTTGATAATGGGCTTTATGATTTTTTCGAATCTAATTATAATCTATGGGTTTTTATCAACTTTTTATAGTTTAAATTCTAATTATAATATTATTGATTTGGATTTCCATGTATTTAAGCCTACTATGCATGCCCTATGATGAATCGATTTATGATCTACTCTCCTATTGATATATATACAAGACAGTATGAATTATGATTTAAATCATGATTTATGATGTTACCCATTATGATTTTTATGAAATTCAAGCTATATGCATGATCTCCAAGTATGTAAAAACCTCATGAATCATGAATTACGTTTGGCCGACTAAAGGCCTCAAGTCATGGCTAGTTCTCGTATGTACAAGTATATTTATGATTATCATAATTTAACTAGCCTAAGAACGCATGTATGTTATACTATGAGCACTATATATGTTTTGGGTGTGTATCGAACATCGAGTAGGTTCGGGGCCTAGGTTTTTCCCTGGACTCATAACTACGGCCACCATTGGATATTTTGGTCTCCTATGGGACTGTCCCCGGCCCAAATGGCTCTTTTCATGGTGACGTCACACTTTTGTGGTTCGACCCTTGACAAGGTACGTACACCCTCCCGACTACGATTACAAGTCGGGCTTCATGTGTGCTCATATGGGGGTATTTCGCTAAGAGAATCTCCCCACTATTCTTCATGATTTATGCATGTTTACGATTATGTATATAGGCTCAAGTCATTTTAAACAAGGCTTTTCTCTACAATGTATGATTATGATTGTATTGCGAATGTTTTGAAAACCTTGAGCCTTATGTGTTATGGTGGTACGATAGTTATGATATGAGCATGATGTCCCACTCTTATGATCATTTATGAGATTTCTATATTTTAGATGTCCATTTTACTTTTACCTTTGCATACTCAGTATATTCCAAGTACTGACCGCATACTTTCTATGCTCTATCGTTTCATGATACCGCTAACTCGCCGCTCACCTCCTCGCAGTGCTTCCGAGATAAGTTATCAGTTTTATTTGGTGTGTCCTCATGTTCGAGGGCCATATGTTCGTAATTCTGTGTTTTTCCCTTCACTTTCATATTTGTTTGGTTAGTTGGGGAGTTGTCCCATCAACCCATCTTTCATGATTAGTGGATTTTCAGACTATGTTGTATTCTAACCCGCCATGTATGGGTCATGTATTGCTCCTTTTTCTTCATTATTATGGCATGTTTACGTTTTCTTATGTTAAGTTTTCTTCAAGTTATGTGGATTGAATTAGATATACGCTCGTGCCATGGGTTGACTTGGGGGTCTTTCAGGGCTCCTTGTTCTGGTGTCTACAATCAGATGTGTACTTTCAGGTCGTGACAGCCTATTAATTTACTAATGATCATAGAGAGGTTAAAACCTCCACATCTAGGGATGTAGGAATCATGGTGAATTAATGAACTAGGGTTTGCATGATGTGATTCTTAAACCAATACTTCAAACGCTTGTATTGTATTCTCATTCATCTTTAAGGTTTAAGGAGACTAATGTTAGGAATTGCCTGAATTCTTTACTTCTGTTTTGCTCTAGAGAGGTAGAGAGTAGGAAAAGAGAAGTACAACAAGCCTGATTTTTATTATCATTGTATTAACTGTAGCTATGGTCATATGATAGTTAAATTTGAGACAAATTGATAACGGTTAAGTTGAAATCGCTCATGAGACCTGAACCTGTGATTTAGTATCGTCATCCAATAGGGACAAACCAAATGCTTTGGATGAACCCTAGTTATTTGTTCTACAAGGAAAGTATTGGGAATAGATCAAAAGTGTAAAATCCGAAGTAGTTATGAATCCATGGGGAACACTCACCCTAGTTAATTGCATTAGTTTGGAATCAACATTTAAATTCCCCTCAACAATATTGGCTTGTTACTTTACAAATTCCCCTCTTTAGGAAATAATTGACTTAAAAGCTTAAACACTAGCATTCTTCTATAGCCTTACTTATTCCTTTTTTGGTATTGACCCCAACCTTGTTGGGTTCTTTTATTAATAACGTCCGCTTCATACTTTGTTAGGAAGTTTGAGTTTGAGCTTTATCACCAGGTCAAGGGATTTACAATCCCTTTCAATCCAAACAACAAGCTAATGAGTCTCCAAGCTCTAATGTCCCTTTGAACACGATCTATAAATATTGTTGAAACTTTTAGGTCATCCGCAGTTCCTTGTGATTTTTACATGATTTAAATACATGCATTTAAGTGTTATTTTCTAGCATGTTATATGTGCTCACTTGAAGTTGGCGTATTACGAAGGAGGCCTATGCAGGCCATAAATTTAGTATTCCGACATTATGTTATACGTGTTAAATTGACTCAGTATAAGCCATATTTGGCTCAATTTATGATTATGATTGATCATTTATTGATTTTACCCCTATGGGTTATACTAGCTAGAGGTATTTTTATTTTACCCCCGGTGTGGTACACTGGTTGACGGAGTTTAATTCCCGGGGCAAGGTGATACATCGGCTGGAGACATTTTCATTTTACCTATGTGGTACACACTAGCTTGACGAATGTTATATGGATTTTAAGATCAGCCGGTCACCGGCACTTCAGTTATAGTATTTAATGTGCATTAGATGGTTGCATTTACAATTCCTCAATATTGAGTTATTGTCAGGTTTCGATTATCAGGATTTTGCCAGCATTTTATTCCTTATTTCTAGCTAAGTTATCATTGTTATGTTATATGTTTACGCTTTCAAGCTTACTTACTAGTACATTTTATTCGTACCGATGTCACTTCATCTGCTGGGGGCCCTTCTGCAATCATGCTGCAGGTACAGGCCGAGACTCAGATCATCAGACGCAGTAGGAGCCAAATTTTAGCGAGAAGTGGTATTCTCCTCTCCTCTAGGAGCCATGTCCTATTTTTGACTATTTTGAGTTTTATGTACAACATGTGGGTAGGTCGGGGCCCTTCCCATGTATTTCAGTTTGTTTATTCTGCAGAGGCTGATGTGGACTAGTTTGTATAGTAGTTTAGTTGTATAGTCTTGTTGGTTTTCCATTACTATATTTAGCTTGATTGTAGTTGTCACGACCCAAACATAGGCCCGTATCGAAACACACGAAAAGAACCCTAAGAGGCTCCAACTAGACCCATGGGCATGAACATGACATCTGAATTCAACATAACCAAAACGGAAGTCTAACATATAATAGCGGATGTCCGAAAATATCATAACATCTGAATACATTGCTGAATCTGAATACATGCTATGTCCGAAAAGCTCTACTACCGACGAGTTGACGGGACAAGACCCCAACTAACTCACTAAGTCTCGAAACTGAAAATACGCATTACAACTGATAAAGGGCCCTCGGAAGATGAGGAATCACCAACCGAGACCGGAAGATGCTAATATTGAGAGCCTAGCTGGCTGGCGCGACTGCGCTCGACACCCGAGCTCAGGTCTATGTAGAAATGATACAATATAGAGTAAAATGTCAAGTATGTGAATGTACCGAGTATGCTAGGTGGGGCAAAGCCACTAATTAAGTAAAATTCATAAATCATGCATATAACAAAAACATAATCAAGATAAGTTTCTTGAGAGTAAGTCTTGCATGCTACTTCTTCAAATCATGATCTCGAACATAATCAATATCATAACTTAATCTAATGACCTAAAGTTGATAACTGATATTTATAAGTAAAACTGAACATTGGGTCAAACATGCTGAAAACATAATATCATGACTGATGAACATGCATAACTGAAATCATGAGGAACAACGGGAGACTCTTCATATAACCGACATTACACGATAGAGCTTACTTTGATCCTCGAACACTATCACACTCAAGTGGGAAGAGACGCCCAAAGCCTTGACGCTAAGGACACACGACATCAATGAAGCACAACACACACACACACACATACCCAGAAAGTCGCCACAAGGGAGGTCCCGAATAATTTGAGCATACCTACATTGGCACGTAATTTTGAGGCATATTGGATCGACTCCCTTAGCCTACTCCGGTGCTAGACACTACTTCCCAAAATATGCATATTCTCTCCATTATTTTTCAAACTAAGCCGACCATCATCTAGTGATGAAGCTGAATTATATCATACATACATAATCGACATCATAACATGAGGAGCACTGGCTCAAAACATGCCACAAGTTGAAAATAGTGGGAGTCTAGACTCCAAAATTATGTGGTAAGATAATAACATGAAATTTAGAAAATCATGAAACATACATTTCTGATTATATGAGCTTGCCCAATAATTCTTAAACATGCTTCAAATAGACTTGATCACTTGAAACATGAACATGGGCATGGGTAATTGAAATCATACTTTAATTCACATACATCTCATCATGTTTGAATATATTTATCATAGATCTCAACTTTCATGAAATTCCATGGATGGGCATTATAATTTGCAAAATTTGAAAACACTTTAATTGAAAAATTGTAAAATATGCTCATTAATCATAACTCAACATTAGAAACGTACTTAGATCATATCCATGATTGATACTTATAGAATCCACATGTTTGATTAAAACCCTATAGATTCCTCAACTAGAGTTTTATGAAATTAAAGAGGAATTGGGCATGGGTGTGGATGAATACACCCATTCATAACCCTATATACCTACAAGAAATATGATTTTATAAACCCTCTTTGAATCCCAATGGAATTTGGGGAAGAACTTCATGAATCTAAGCTTGATCACCTCTTAGAACCACTACGATTGAATGCATGGAAGAGGATGTGGCTTAGAATAGATTTAACCCTCTTAAAACACCCCTTTCGGAGCTTAAAACGACGTAGTATAGGCCTTAGAAACTTAGGAATTACGTAAAAGCTCTTTGTAAATTAGCAGGAAATAACACGCTGCCAGTCCCCACGAGAGGGACTGGACGACTCATGCCCTACACCAATACCTTCATGGTCTTTCTCTCATGATTTGCACTAGAAACTTGCCTTCCTTTGTCAACAAATTGGGCTGTGGACACCATGACTCGTGGAAAATCTGGCCGATCATGGTGATGACTCATTAGGAACACTACCACCTCTCACAGTGAACCTTCAAACAACTCTTGACCACGGTCCATGTAATGACTCGTGGTGATAACCACGAGTTGTGGTCTCACCCGTGGTCGCCCACCTACCTAAAAATTTAACCAATCCCAACCTCCTCCCCATGAGTCACTCAACTACTCGTGGTGCACCCCATGGGTCACTAGACGACTCGTCTTGTCACCTGGCGCAAAAAAAAACTGTTTTTCTCCATTTCAACTCTAGGGTCTAATCTTAGGATTTTAGGGGTATTACAATATCTCTCCCTTGGGAACATTCATCCTAGAATGTGGGAAAACACACTCGGTAGCAGAAATGCAATCATCATACTCAAATATTTAACATATAAGATGAAAAATCCGACAAAGTGACTAACTCCGAACTGAACTACATGGTTGAACTGAATTCATTACACATACATACTTTTGATACGAAAGAGATTGGGGCACGTGATCTAAACATGAAATCGAATAGAGTACTAGGGAGGTAACCGGAACCTCAAGCTAGAATCGTGCCGGAAGGAAATAGATACGGGTATCTAGCCCTCATATTCAGCTCGGCTTCCCATGTAGCTCCTTCAACTTGCTAATTCCTCCACAAAACCTTTACTAAATCCACTTCCTTGTTTTCTTAGCTTTGAACCCGACAATTCAAGCATTTCCACCGAAACCTCCTCATAACTAAGTCTATCCTTCACACCTACACTCTCCACCAAAACAACTAGAGCTGGATCACCCAAACACTTCTTTAAGAGCAATACAAGGAAAGCTGTGACGAATCGGTTTCACTTGAGCCACCTAACTCATACGCTACTTTTCCAACCCGTCTCACAATCCAAGACGGCCAATATAGCGGGAACTGAGTTTCCTTTCTTTATGAACCTCATCACTCCCTTTAATGGGAGACACCTTCAAAAAAAACCCAATCATCAACTTCAAACTCTAGTTCTTTCTCCCTCACATCCATATAGGAGTTTTGGCTACTTCCTGAGCCATTTTCAACTTGCCCCTTTATAAGAGTGAACCTTCTCCATAGCCTCATGAACTGAATATGGACCTATTAATGTAGTTTCACCGACTTCAAACAACCAATAGGTGATCTACACCTCCACCCATAAAGAGCCTCAAATGAAGCCATATGATGGAATGGTAGTTTTTGTTATACGCAGTCCTCACGAAAGGTAAATGATCATCCCAACTACCTTGAAATCAATTACACACGATCTCAACATATCCTCCAAAGTCGGAATGGTCCACTCCGCCTGACCATCTGTTTGCGAGTGAAACACTATTCTAAGCTTGACTTGAGTACCAAGTCCCTTCTTAAAACAATCTCCAAAACAAAAAGGAGGTAAACCGGGTACCTCTATCCGATATGATGGACAAAGGCACTACATGAAGCTGAACTAACTCTCGAATATACAACATAGCATAATCCTCCGTGAATCGGTAGTTTTGAATTGCAGGAAATGATCTACCTTAGTCAACCTATCTACAACCACCCAAAAGGAGTCATACTATCGACGAGTGCGAGGAAATCCTGTAATGAAGTCCATATTGATTTCCTCCCACTTATAAGTAGGAATGCTAATGTCTTTGGAAGCACACACTCCCAGGTCTTTGATGCTCAACCTTCACCTATTGACGATTCAGACACTTAGCCACAAACTCTACTATGTCCTTCTTCATGCCATTCCACCAATAGACTTCATGTAGGTCACATATATCTTGGTGGCACTGAGTGAATAGAATATATAGAACCACTAGCCTCATGAAATATCTCGGCTCCCCTCAAGTCATCAGCACCCAGCTCATGCAAATGACCCTGATATCGTAGGTGAACGCCATCTCCCTTGGGAGAAGACCTCCACCTTCTGATTCTGGAATGGATTTATTCAACAATACTAAAATAGGATCCTCGCCTTGGTTCAGATTTCTTAACCTTAGTCACTAAAGAGGATTCCATCCATTCTCAACAATGATACCACTATTTGTCGAGTCAACAAGATGAACACCTAGTCGTGCAAGCCGATGCACATCCTTTTACTAGATATTTTCTCTCCTCATCTACATGGGTCACACTTCCATAGAAACCCTACTAAGATCATCTTCCACCACATTGGCCTTTACCCTAGATGATAAAGGACACTCATATCGTAATCTTTCAAAAGCTCCAACTACCTCCTCTAACACTAATTCAGATCCTTTTGGGTAAACATGTATTTTAGGATTTTTTGGTCCATAAACACATCCACATGGACCCCGCACAGATAGTGTCTCCAAATCTTCAAGGCAAAATACTACCATTTCCAACTCGAGGCCATGAGTCGGATAGTTTCTTTCTCTATGGACTTTCAGCTGTCTAGAAGCATAGGCTATAACTCTACCTACGCATCAATACACAACCAATGCCAATCAAAGTTTCACAATATACCACAAGTTCATCTGTACCCTCGTGTAGGGTCAATGCCGAGGTGAGTCGAGTCTTCAACTTTTGAAGATCTTCACAAGCCTCCGACCATTGAAACTTTAGTTTCTTCGGCGTCAACTTAGTCAACGGGGCTACTTTGGATGAAAAACCTTCAACAAACCTATGGTAGTAACAATCCGGGGCCCAAGAAACTCCTTGATATCTCAAGAACTAATCAAGTCTAGGTCAATTCTTCATCAAGTTTCTATCTTTTGAGAGTCCACCAAGATAAACCCTCACTTGACATCACATGACCCAAAAATGCCATTGAGTTCAACCAAAACTTGCATTTGTTGAATTTAGCACACAATCTTGCAATCTCAAGGTCTGTAGCACCACTCCTCATAAATGGGCCGAGCGATATGCTCCTCAAGCCCGATAGAATATAAGGATTTCATCTATGAACATGATCATGAGCATATCCAAGTATGGCTTGAACACCCTATTCATCAAATCCATAAAATTGCAGGAGTATCTTTACAATTCAAAAGACATAACCACAAAACTCATAGTGACCATGGGCCGAGTCTTTGAAGGCTGTCTTCGGATGTCATTCTCTCGAACCCCGAGTTGATAATTTTGGATCTAGGCTCATCTTTGAATAACACTTGGCACCAAGCTAGTCAAAAAAATCATCAATCCTGGGGAGAGGATACCTATTCTTGATGGTAACTTGTTCAATTGCCGATAATCAATGTACATCCAAGCGGAACCACGCCATCTCGACAAAGAGCACTTCGGGTGCACCCCCACGGGATTAGCTAGGTCTGATGAAACCCTTATCTAGAAGATCCTTCAATTGGTCCTTCAACTACTTTAGCTTAGCCGGGAGCCATTCTATAAGGAGGAATAGAGATAGCTGTATGTCGGGAAGAAGGTCAATACTGAAATTTGATCTTCTCCGGGAGGAACACTCGGTAAATCATCCGAAAACACTTTTGGATATTCACATACTACTAGAACTGATCGATACGTCGGGGTCTCGCATGTAGCATCTTTTTACCTAACTAGATGGTACACACAACTCTTATATACTTTGCATTTAGCACTCCCTGCAAAACATCAACAAGAGGTAAGTTAATGTGTACCTGTTTAAGCACTTCCATGAATTTCTTGAAACACGCTCCTCTTTTGTGCTTCTTTTTAATCGTTGAGGGAACTGGGGTGGAGGTCTTTCGATTCTCAAAGATCTCCTTGTGCTTCCCTCTCATCATTTTTGCTCCTCTCCGCTTCTGCTGCTCCCGACTGTTGAGGTGGTCTTTCGGGTTCCACCTCCTTCAACTGTAAAACCGTGGTCACCGCATTTACCCGCGCTGGGGTTGGGGTCTCGTGTCGCCGGGGAAGTCTCCTCTAGGCCTCGGGTGTTCCGCCTGTGCCAAACCGCCCAAACCGATACTCCATGCCTTGGTAGCTAGCTGATTATTCTTGACCTCGGCTGCAATTTTACATAGTCATCCTGCAATTGAGCTTGGCTAGCGACAATTGCTTGAACATCTCCTCAATGCTTCGGGTGAAGTGGTATATAAGGGCATTGTTGTTTCTATATTGTGACTGATAGTTCCCGTGGCCCTCCTTGGTTCCTCTGCATTACCCTGACTCTAGCTCTGTCCCTGATGGTTGTTGCTACCCCAAGAGAAATTCGAGGATTCCTCCAGTTAGAGTTGTAGCTGTTCCCATACTCTTGGAGATTGTTCCTTTGTGCATTACGACAAAGTTCACTGAGTCTGGATTTGCTCCACAACACCCCGCCTAAGTGTTCATTACCCCGCACACTTTCACACCAAATCTGCTGCACTGCATTTACTGGGGCTTGAGACTGACTCAAGCTCATGTTGCCGAAGTGGGTGTTTAGTTGGATGGTAAGGCAAAGCCTATCTCGTGCGCCGATAGTCGTAAACCCATCCACTTCCACGACTCCAGCTGCTTTCCCTTGCCCCTCCCCTGAAGAGTCCGCATTCCACTCCGGATTTCCCCTGCAAAATACGATTAAGCAAAGAATAAAGCTCCTCGTAAGTCTTTTTCTAATGCTTGTCCCCACCTCGCCGAATCCAGCAAAATTTCTTTTGTGTGGGGTTCCAAACATTCTATAAAAGTGTGCACCAGCACATCATTGGATTGATGGTGATGAGGACAGTCCTGCAACAGTGATTTGAATCTTCTCCCTGCTTGATACAGATTCTTCTCCCTTCTTTGTTTGAAACTTAGAATTTGACTTCTAAGTCTTCATTGCTTTGCCTAAGGAAAGAATCGGATCAAGAACTTCTTTGCAAGATCATCCCATGTGGTTATAGAGTTTGGTGGCTCAGGTTTCAGCCACCTCTTGGCTTCACCTAAAAAGTGAAAAATAGAACAAAGGTGTAAGCTCGACATAGCCCGTTGACACTCAAATGGGATGTAAGTGTCACTTATCTCCAAAAAGGTTTGAAGATGTTGTTGTGGATCCTCGTGTGGGTGACCTGTGAACTGCCCGCTTGTGTGCAGCAATTGAATTCATGCTCCCGTTTGCCTCGAACCTCCCTCCTGGCTCAGGCTTGCGGATGCTAGATGTGACATTACTAGCATGTGGGATTGCCACATCGTGGAACCGGCCTCGGGCCGCTATTCTCGGGCACTAATACTGGCTGCACAAGTGGGGATTCTGTGGTTGCTCCAATAATGGTTTGTCTGAGCAACTGCAATTTTCTTTTCTAGAGCTTCTCTCTCCGTTGGCGATGGAATTGTCTTTCCGGCTCTAAGGATGGATCCACCAAACCTTGTCTCTTGCCAGTGTTCAACAGAATCTGTTATCTGCAAAATACAGGCTAAGACTAAGTTGTCAAGAATAAAAATACCGAAATAGCAAACTAACACTTTTAAGAAAATTAAAATTTCACAATTGCTCGTCTCGGCAACGGCGCCAAAAAATCCTTACGAGCCTGCAAGTGTAACGTGGGTTAAAAGGCACATATAGTGGCCCTTTAAGAATCGGAATGTCGAACCCACAAAAATGGACCGGACTAAGGTGGTAAAACCTTCTTTGAGTGTTAATTTACTATAACTCTAATAATGAAGACAACAAGTAAAGAAAAGTTTTTATATTTTGGAAACTTTTTATACTAAAGTAGAATAAGTATACAAGTGAGTCTGAAACTATGAAGGAGAGCATGCTGAGGCTAAAACGAACATGTAAAGAAATCAATCATCGATCTACGTGTTTATCTTTTCTCCGATTGCTAGTCGGAACTTATGCCTATATTAAAACTCTCGTATTCAACCCAACTTCTAAGAATCATAAACCTTCCACCTACATTTCGTGATAAGAAGAAATTCATGTTCTAGCCATACAAAACCGATTCCACACTTGACTAATACGACTTTCAAGTATATTTCTATCCTGAAGGTAAATCAATTCTCAATTTTCCTGCAAACCAAGAAAAGATCATATCCTATTCACAACTTTCCGCTTGCCTTCGGTGAAACCGACTTTGGATTTACATTAACATTGGCCGATATTAATGCAAGAAGAACAAGAATTAAATAGAACAACCATAGAAGAAAAGATGAAACAACCAGATAATCAACAATTACATTTCAATACAACAGTTCATAACCTCAGCAAGAAAGGGATTTAGCCACTGATTTGTGGATTGAACATCGTTAAATGAATGGAAATCATGCAAACAATTGAAAGAGTTAAGAAAGGGATAGAGAAAACCCTAAGAATTTTCGTCCTCACAACTGCCTGTAACTCACGTTCTTGCTCCACCAAGTCAGAATAATTAAAAATGAACTTAAGTGTTTTATTTATACTTAGGATAATTTTTCCTTAATGGTCAAGCAACGTGTCACGGAGTGCACGGCGAGCACCGCTCCGTGACACGGTGCGGTAACGCGGAGGCTTTCGCGTGGAAGCTGGCCGCCCAGGTGAATTGCTCCTAACGTGGCACGACATGCAACGCGGAGCATGCCTACAAAGCCACGGTGCAAACGCTGACCACTGAATGTCGAGGTCCGGGGGAAATCAATTCCACGCGGCCCGCTGACCGGGACCCTCTTCCTCGAATTTCTTGGAATTTATATCTCCCGGGCGGAATGCATACCGCGATGGCAGCGTGTCACGGCTCCATCGCGGAGCCCGAATTCCTTGCTTCTCCACCTACTTCCTTGCTCGCCTCGAGTTCATTCCGATTCTCCCAACATGTATCTTAACTCCATAAAAAAGTATGTTTTTCCCCGCAAAACAACGCTAATCATGTTGGTTAGTATAAAATCACACTTTCCTATAATTTACATGAGAATGCACACACATTGTTGGATAAACAAGGCAAAAGCTATGCATTTGAGTATCAATTTGGCATATAAATATGCCCCCGATCACCTACCTCACACTAAAATCTTGTTCGCCCTCGAACAATACTTATACACCTCATGAAATTGATATCCCATCAAGGCTACTTTGGCTCGACAATCCGAGCTACGGTTATACCGATTATTTTCATAACAAATCATCAAGAAAACATGCATAGTATCATCATTACAATGACACTTAATAAATCAAGACCTCCTAGCTCAAGAATCGACTCTCGATGTTGGCAAACTCATGCAAATTAGCTGAACAAGATATCCGACACGAATTTCATTCTTTCGTCAAGCATGCGCCCTCCCATCACAAGAGACTTTCCCCCCTCTTTTAGATCACATGAACTCTAAACTATCTTCATGCAAGCGGTATGCACACACAATTTCACTCTCTTCCCAAAAGAATTCACATGCATCGGCATGACCCATAGGCTTGCTCTCTAGTGTATTACTCCACTAATATAAGGACGCGTGATGTAAGATCACGTAGACTTAACGGGTTATAATGTCGCCTATGGAACTAGTATATACTCGGGCAACTAACAATAGCACCAGCTCTCCTTAAGCGCTTTGTTCAATACCTCTCCCATCACATTCTGGAATTATTTTCTTCCCTTCCTCCTCCTTTCTTGAAGTCTATCTTTATTTTGTCACCACTTTCTTTAACACACCAAAGTTAAACAAAAAGATAAGTTTTTACAACTTTATTTCCTTTAGATCAGGCACGCATACCCTGACTCTTTTTCTTTCTATTCATCACTTTTCTTTTTCCTCTCTTTCTTTCTTTTCATCATTTCACTCCTTTACACTGTGGGAAAATTATATATTTTCTCTTGAGCGCTTAAGAGCTTCGGCTTTTGGTTTACGGACCATGAAAAAGAAGGGTTAAACTTGGTTCACACCCTTTTCGACCAAAAAGAAAATAAATTATAAAAAGGCTAAAAGGCTCAATGGGCTAACTAGGATTTAATCTTCAAGGTGGATATGAAAAGGAAAACAAGAAAACTTTTGGTTAAACAAAAGAAACGCCTACATCCTTTCCTCGACTACACTTCCTTCATTTCGCTTCGTACACACAACAGGCAAGTTCTAGACACTTCACAATAGCATGGAATAACCAAACCTCACTATACACTCGATGCGCATGCTCAACTCAAGACGACTTCACAAACTCTTTAATCAGCTAATTACAAGAATTCAAAAAATTAAGCCTCAATTACACCGAATCGAGTTCTATGGCATAAGTGTTCACATATGTACAAAATACCCCATGCTTTTACGAATCATCTTTGCATAGATAAATATTATTATGTACAACACGCAACCAAGATGTCGTAGCTATAGAGTAGCAACATGCATGTGATACAACCAACACACCAAAAATTTAAAATAACTACTCCTATCGACTACATTTCCCTTTAAGACGGTCGGTCATCCATCCATCATAGGGAACGGTCACTATTTACTTACTTCGGGTTCAATGGGACTCTTCTCGGCAAAAGAACAAAAACAAACTCCGAGAAACCCAAAAGTAAAAACAGTTACGAAAAAATATCGATAATTTTGACAAAACTATTTACACACTCGGCTAACAAAGATTCACAAAGACACACACTTCACAACAAGAAATATTTAAGCAAAATGAGCATACACATAAAAACAAGGTCACATTAATTCAAACACAAAGCAATGTAAATGTAACATGCGATTATATACAACATAAGGCAAAATTCAGCACCACACCCCAACTACTCCCCACCCCACACGAAAAACGAACACCGGCCCCTGTTCCTACAATCACAAACAGAAAGGTGGGTGGTGAAACTCCCCGGGACGTGGCCAAAGTACTCCACTTTCTTCGCCAAAGCCGCTGCCTCGGCCCCCATGTTCGAATCTCCACCATCGCCCTCCGACTCAACATCGAAATCTCGCGACGTGTCTCCTCATCAAAGGGGACATCATCATCCACGTGCTCCGCACAAAATCCGGGGCCCACACGACATAGTGCTCCTCGGCGCTGGGCCAAAAGGGCACTCCAAGTCGAAGCCGCTACGCCTCGGCCCCTCCGTTGCTCCGCCTTCGCCTATGCGTAGCTGAGTATCCGCATCCCGAACATGCGGCCCATATAAGCTGGGTCATCCCGGCATGTCGCCGCTAATGTGAGAATCGCCCGTGAGTGGTGCGGGTGCCAGTCTTGGTGACATCTATGGCATGCCGCTCCATCTCAAGGAATGTAATCTAGGGCCTCTTCCTTGAATTCTAGGCCCCTCGGAAACGTAGCCGCGTCCCGCCAAAACCGTACTTGTGCCCTTGATGCAATCAAGTTTCTCTTCATGGCGGATATGATCACCGCCTCTACATTAATCTCCCAAATTTCTTTCATCAAGGCATACACTAGGCATACACGATCCTGTGTCACATCCGTCATGTGGCCACCCCGAATCAAACAGAGCAAAACAATTTTTAGCTGCATCCCTGGCTTCCCCGTTCATCTGTGAATAGGCAGTGTCTCGATGATAGCCCCTCTCCTTATGCTCGCTTCCAAGGTAAGTTGCCAACCGGCTCCACACAATGTGCGTCTCTGATATCCGGCAGATAGGGTGGAGTGATATTCGCCTGTCGGAGTACGTGGGAATCCGTGCTTTGCGCCCGCATGGCATTGAGGTGGTGGGAGGCCCAAGTGTGACAATTTGGCCCCCTTATCTTGATGGTGTGACTCTGAGCGCCAGTTCCGGGGCTGGCATAGAACTCCCTATTAAGTGCAGATTGCACCTCGTTGGGCTCGGGTTAAAAATGAAGCGCAGCCCAGCGGCCAATCTCGGTGTACCATGCGGGGAACTCGTGCCAACGGGTCCCTTGCAATATGCTCCTCGGGAAGTATTTGTTCTCCTTTGTGCTTTGTGTACCACTTCTTCCCCTTCCTCAGTCACCCATCTTGTTCCCCATATTGGCGGCGTTGGCCGCGTTGAACCGCGCTGGTGCTGCTGACCGTCGCTCCTGGGCCAATCGCTTCCTTCCGGCGCCCTCGATGTGGATGCGCCTTACCCTTGTCTCGCCCGTTTGCCATTGTCCTCAAAGAAAACAGATGTGGGGCCCCACGTCGGGCCAAGTTGGGGTCTTAGCTTCGACTAAGTTTGGGTTTGCCTGCCACCCCACACTTAGTCTCCAGCCATTTTTAGCATTTTTTGGCAAGATTCATACTATTTTATTATTTACAAAAAAAAAAACAAGAAACCAAAAACAACAAAACAATCGAAATGCCTCGTGCATTCAGCGGATTCGACGTTATAACCTCTATGTACTACTCAGATTTCGTACAACCTAATCCCACATACCATCGAATACATTTCATCACATAGCACTTAGCTAAAGAAAACTGAAAAAAATAAAAATTTCTAACAACCCCAACCTAAGCAATTCCCTCAATTTCTATGTGATTCGATAATTTCATGTAATTTCAAATCCAATTTGTTCCCCCCCGAAAATTTATCGCTTCTTTATCATAATACGTTAAGCACACACAATTTACTCACCCAACATGCACAACCCAACCATTTTTTACATTTCAAACCTCAATTCAATTTTTCAACTCCACAACCCAACCCTAGCTACAAATTCCACAGCAAAATTCAATCAAGCATGTAATTATCGCATTCATATAATCACAACGATCCTACGAACAACAATCAACAATAACTTAAATGAATTTAAGCTCAATTTATACTTAGGCAAGGTTTACTTCCCTATCATGCTCAAAATTGAAAAAAATCGATAAGAATTGAGATGAAGTTAGAAAACATACCTTACTTCGATGATATGAAGAGAAATTGAAGAAAGTTTGAACTAGATCCGTGCCACGTTGGGGGAAGGGGGATTTTGGGTGTTTGTCGGGGAGGGGGATGGGAAATGGGGAGAATGAGGCGAATTTCGTGTTAAAAGGGGTAGCTTTCGCTGGTCGCCCGGTGACCCGGTGTGACCCGACGCGGAGCCACTAACGTGTCACGGGAGTGCAACGGTGGAGCACCGCTCCGTGACACGGAGCCATCGCTAAGCAGCATTCTCGAATTTGTAAAATTCCAGATTTTGCTTCAACGTGTCACGGAGGGTAACGTGGAGGCCCTCCTCTCGTGACATGGAGCCATCGCGTTGTGCTCACCGTTTTTGCCAATTTTAAAAATTTTTCTTACCTCGTTTTTCCTCCTTTGCATTCCTTGCACTTTTCCCTCCGATCAACCCGTAATATATCCTTACAACAAGAAATCGGTTAGAATTCCAAGGTTTGAAGAACACAATATTTTTTATTTTTCTCGATTTACACACCTATACATAAAAATTCCTTTTTTCTTTTTTTCTTTTTTTATTCATCTGTTTCTTCTTTTTCTTTTTATCTATATACAATTTTGCTAAACAACAATTCACGGTTGCCTCCCCGTGCACACTGTTTACCGTCTCGGCTCGACATCGTTCAAGCTCATTCCGCCCTAGGGTGACAGACGTTTTCTCACGAATACGCCCTCACCCCTGTCAAGCTAACCTTGTCGGGGTTTTCCCCATTAACCCCGAGACTCATAGCCTGAGCAACATCCGGCTGCTCAAGCACATTGATAACCGAGAGTTCCTCACACGGCCGGGAGCTTGGTGGCCTTGTACACATCGAACACCTCCACCTTGTCATGTGCTTCTCGTACAGTTAGCTGCCCCGCAGCTACATCTATTAACGCTTTCCCGGTCGCCAAGAAAGGCCGCCCCAAAATAAATGGGACTTCAGCGTCTCGGCTCAAAATCCAAGACAACAAAATTACCCAATGGAAGATTAGGGAGCCGACTGCACTAGCACGCGTCCTCCACAATACCATCTGGTCTTGCCAAGGAACGATCCGCGAGCTGCAAGATCACTGCTGTAGGTCTAGGACTCCCTAGCCCCAACTTCTTGAATACCGAGGTCGGAACTGCTAATGCCGCCCCTCAAATCACACAATCCGCGAGCTCGGATATTTTGCCCGATTGTTATCTGAATTCGTGAAGCTCCCAGGGTCTTTGAGCTGTGGGCAACCGGTTCTTGTATCCGGAAAGTGCACTCCTCCGCAAGAGCCACCGTGGCATACTGCAAGCCCGCTTTTGTTGGCCATCTATGTCTCGGTATATTCTTTGCATACTTAGGCACTCCCCGCAAAACATCAACAAGAGGTAAGTTAATGTGTACCTGTTTAAGCACCTCCATGAATTTCTTTTGAAACACACCTCCTCTTTGTGCTTTTTAATCGTTGAGGGAACGGGTGAGGTCTTTCTAATTCGAAGATCCTTGTGCTTCCCCTCTCATCATTTTGCTCCCTCTCCGGTTCTGCTGCTTCCGACCGGTTGAGGTGGTTCTTCGGTTCCACCTCCTTCAACCGTAAAACCACTCCTCGTGGTCACTGCATTTACCGGCTTGGGGTTGGGGTCTGTGTCGCTGGGAAGTCCTCCTCTAGGCCTGATGTTCTGGGCTCCAGCAAACTGCCCAAACTGGATACTCCGCCGCCTTGGTAGCTGGGGCTGATTATTCTTGACCTCGGCTGCCAATTTTACATAGTCATCCTGCAATTGAGCTTGGCTAACTATCAATTGCTTGAACATCTCCTCAACGCTGGGTATGGTGAGGAGGGGGAGGGGCATTGTTGTTTCTATATTGTGACTGATAGTTCTGTGGCCCTCCTGGTCTTCCGCAGATACCCTGACCTCGAACTCGCCCCTCGATGGTTGTTGCTACCCCAAGAGAAATTCTGGCATTCCTCCCGCTAGAGTTGTAGTTGTTCCCATACTGTTGGTGATTGTTCCTTTGTGCATTACCGACAAAGTTCACTGAGTCTGGATTTGCTCCACAACACTCAGCTGAGTGCGTTCAGCTTACTCCCGCACACTTTGAGCACCAAATTCGCGCACCGTATTTACCGGGGCTTGAGATCGACTCAAGCTCATGTTGCCGAAGTGGGTGTTTAGTTGGATTTTGCAAGGCAGCTATCTGTGCAAACATAGCTGAAACCCATCCACTTCCAAGACTCCAGCTGCTTTCCTTGCTCCTCCCCTTGAAGAGTCCGCACTCCACTCCGAATTTCCCTGCAAATACGATTAAGCAAAGAATAAAGCTCCTCGTAAAGTCTTTCTAATGCTTGTCCCCACTGCCGAATCCAGCAAAATTTTTGTGTGTGGGCTCTCCAAACCTCTATAAAAGTGTGCACCAGCACATCATTGATTGATGGTGATGAGGACAGTCCCTGGCAACAGTGATTTGAATCTCTACCAAGCTTGATACATATTCTCTCTCCTTCTCTTTTGTTTGAAACTTAGAATTTGAATTCTTAAGTCTTGCTGTTTTCCCGAAGGAAAGAATCGGATCAAGAACTTCTTTGCAAGATCATCCCATGTGGAATAGAGTTTGGTGGCTCAGGTTTCAGCCACCTCTTGGCTTCACCCAAAGTGAAAATAGGAATGCTGTAAGCCCGACATAGTCTGTTGACACTCCAACTGGGATGTAAGTGCTCACTATCTCCAAAATTTTGAAGACGTTGCTGTGGATCCTCGTGAGGGAGACCTGTGAACTGCCTGCTTGTGTGCAGCAATTGCAATTCATGTTCTGTTTAAGCTCGAACCTCCCTCCTGGCTCAGGCTTCAGGATGCTAGATGTGACATTAGCTAGCATGTGGGATTGCCACACGTGAACCGCCTCGGCTGCCATTTCCCACTAATACCGCCGCACAAGTGGTGTGGATTCTGTGTTGCTCCATAATGGTTTGTCTGAGCAACTGCAATTTTCTTTTCTAGAGCTTCTCTCCGTTGGCGATGGAATTGTCTTCCTGGGCTCTAAGGATGGATCCACCAAACCTTGTCTCTTGCCGTGTTCAAATGTAATCTCGTTATCTCGGCAAAATACAAAGTGCTAAGACCAAGTTGTCAAGAATAAAATACCGAAATAGCAAACTAACACTTTTAAGAAAATGCGCTTTCACCAATTGCCTGTCCCCCGGCAACGGTGCCAAAAAACTTCTGATGAGCCCGGCAAGTGCCAAGTAGCCAAGTAATATAGTGGCCCCTTTTTAAGAACCGGAATGTCGAACCCACGTGGGACTGGACTACAGGGTAAAACCTTCTGAGTGTTAATTCTTACTATTACTCTAATAATGAAGACAACAGTGTAAAAAGAAAATGTTTTTATATTTTGGAAACTTTTTATACTAAAGTAGAATAAGTATACAAGTGAGTCTGAACATTATAATGAGCATGCCGAGTTAAACAACATAAAGAAATCAATCATCGATCTACGTAGTTTATCTTTTCTCCGGTTGCCAGTCGGAACTTATGCCTATATTAAAACTCTCGTATTCAACCCAATCTTAAGAATCATAAACCTTCCACCTACATTTGATAAGAAGAAATCATGCCTCAGCCATACAAAACCGATTCCACACTTGACTACTACGACTTTCTCGTGTATATATTTCTATCCGAAGGTAAATCAATTCTCAATTTTCCCAAACAAAGAACAGATCATATCCTATTAATTCACAACTTTCAATTTCTTGCCCTCTCTCAGGTGAAACTGGACTTTTGAATTTACATTAACATTGGCCGCATATTAATGCAGTTAACAAGAATTAACAGAACAACCATAGAAGAAAAGATGAAAACAACCGATAATCAACAATTACATTTCAATACAATAGTTCATAACCTCAAGCAAGAAAGGGATTTAGCCACTATTTGTGGATTGAACATCGTTAAATGAATGGAAATCATGCAAACAATTGAAAGAAAGAAGAAAAGGGATAGAGAAAACCCTAAGAATTTTCAAACCGCGCCCCCGTAACCCACGTTCTTGCTCCACCAAGTCGAATAATTAAAAATGAACCTAAGTGTTCTATTTATACTAGGGATAATTTTTCCCGAATAACAAGTAACGTGTCACGAGTGCATCGCTGAGCAGCCGCTCTCCGCGGACACGTGAAGTGAACGCGGAGGCTCTCTCGAAGTTGGCCGCCCGTGTGAATTTCTCCTAACGGGCACGGCATGCAACGCGGGAGCATGCCTGGCTGTGCCACACGGTGCAAACGCTGACCACCGAATGTCGAGGTATGGGGAAATCAATTCCAACGTGCCACGGCTTGATCGCGGACCCTCTCTCGAATTTCTTGAATTTATATCTCCCTGCGCGGAATGCATCCGCGATGTACGTGTCACGGCTCCATCGCGGAGCCCTGAATTCCTTGCTTCTCCACCTCGCTTCCTTGCTTGTTCCCGAGTCCATCTCCGATTTCTCCCAACATGGCTTCTCCACTCCATAAAAGTATGTTTTTCCTGCAAAACAACGCTAATCATGTTGGTTAGTATAAAATCACACTTTCCTAAAATTTACATGAGAATGCACACACATTGTTGGATAAACAAGGCAAAAGCTGGGCGTGCATTTGAGTATCAATTTGGCATATAAATATGCCCCAGATCACCTACCCCACACTTAAAATCTTGTTCGTCCTCAAACAATACTCATACACCTCATGAAATTGATATCCTATCATGGCTACTTTGGCTCGACAATCCGAGCTACGGTTATACCGATTATTTTCATAACAAATCATCAAGAAAACATGCATAGTATCATCATTACAATGACACTTAATAAATCAAGACCTCCTAGCCAAGAATCGACTCTCGATGTTGGCAAACTCATGCAAATTAGCCGAATGCTGATATCCGACACGAATTTCATTCTTTCGTCAAGCATGCGCCCTCCCATCACAGAGACTTTCCTCCTCTCTTTTAGATCACATGAACTCTAAATCATTTCATGCAGGGGTATGCACACACAATTTCACTTTCCCAAAAGAATTCACATACATCGTATGTCATGACCTATAGGCTTGCTCTCTAGTGTATTACTCCACTAATCATGTTGGTTAGTATAAAATCACACTTTCCTACAATTCTACATGAGAATGCACACATTGTTGGATAAAATAAAGGCAAAGCTATGCATTTGAGTATCAATTTGGCATATAAATATGCCCCCGATCAGAACACGCATAACTAAAATCATGAGGAATAATGGGAGACTCTTTCATATAACAACATTATCACGATAAAGCTTACGTGGTCCAACTATCGCACCAAGTGGCAGAGATGTCCATAGCCTTCAGAGCTAAGGACGCTACCATGATATCGATAATAACCTGATGGCCCTTGGGGCAGAGTGAAGCTCACAAGGGAGGTCCCTAATAATCTAAACATAGCCCTTACAATCGCACGTAGTTTAAGGCATAGGTTAACTGATCCTTAGCCTACTTGAAGCTAGATACTACTCCCAAAAAACATGCATATGCTCTCCATCATTTTTCAATGAAGCTGACCATCGTCTAGTGAAGAAGCTGAATTATATCATACATACATAATCTGAAATCATAACATGAGGAGACTTGGCTCAAAACATACCATGAGCTAAAAATAGTGGGAGTCTAGACTCCAAAACCATGTAGTAAGCTAATAACATGAAATTTAGATAAATCATGAAACATACTTGATTATATGGGCTTGCCCAATAATTTAAACATGCTTGAAATAGACTTGATCATTCGAAAACATGAACATATGCATGGATATTCAAAATCATACTTTCATCACATACATCTCATCATGCTTGAATATATTTATCATAGATCTCAACTTTCATGAACTTCCATGGATGGGCATTATATTTTGTAAAACTTGTAAACATAATTTGTAATTGAAAATATTGCAAAATATTCCCATTAATCATAATTCAACATTAGAAATATACTTAAATAATACCCATGATTGATACATAGAGAATTCACATGTCAAGTTAAAATCCCCTAGATTCATCAAATAGAATTCATGAAAGTAAAGAGGGATTGGCCATGGGTGTGGATGAATACACCCATTCATAACCCTACATACCTAGAATAAATATGATTTCATAAACCTCTTGAATCCCAATGGAATTTGGGGAAGAACTTGATAAATCTAAGATTGATAACCCCTTCGAACCACTAGGATTGCATGCATGGAAGAGGATGGGTTTAGAATAGACTTAACCCTCTTAGTAAAACACCCTTTTCTGAGCTTAAAATGATGTAGTGTAGGCCTTAGGAAACTTAGAAATTATGGAAAGCTCTAATAATTGGTAGAAATAATATACTACTCGCCTCCCCCATGAGGGACTCCGGATGACTGCTCCTTACACCACACTGTGTGGTCTTTCTCTCGTGATCAGCACTGGAAACTTGCCTTCCTTGGTCACCACGGGAGAGACCACGACTCATGGTGTACCCGAAGATTCGTAGTGATGACTCGTTAGGAACACCGAAAATTTTCCTTTAACCTTCAAAACACTCTTGACTACGGCCTATGTAACGACTCGTGGTGATGACCACGACTCATGGTCTCACCCAAGTGGTCAGTCCCCTGCTCCTCAAAACCAAGTCCACCTCCTCACGAGTCACTCAACAACTTGTGGTGCACCCCACAGGTCACTGGATGACTCGTCCTATGATCTGGTGCAGAAAACTTTATTTTTCTCTATTTCAACTCCCGTGCCCAATCTTGTGATTTTTTATGGGGTAATACAATAGTCTTGTCGTCTTTTTAGGTTGCTTATTCATCATTATCGAGACCTTATGGTCTGGGGTATTTATTTTGGTTGGTTGTGTAGGTGCTAAATGGCTCTTGCAGGCTACATTTTCTCAGATGCTATATAGCCATCTTCTCGATCAATCATGAATCGAGTGCCAATTTCGCGCTCTTACCCCTGCCCAGGAAATGACATCAGGCAATTTGAGATTTAAGAATGAAGGCTCCACTTATGTAGAAAAAGTTAAGAGAAAGGAAAGAAAGCAAAATGTGGGATGCAGACAGGAAAGTAGGAAAGTGGCAGTTCCACACAAATAACTTTTCCACTTGTCGCGTGGAACATAAAATGGTGATTTCTAACGTTGATTATTCTTAAGGAACTGATAGGAACTAGTAGTCGGGTGGGGTAAAGCAGAAGGTATGAGAAAAGAAAAGGGATTATGCAAAGGGGGAGTAGTGGAGAAGAAAAAGAGGTGATACAGAAAGATGAGGTGAAAATGTTCAAAGTGCTTAGGATTATGCCACTTATAGAACAAAATCATTCCCTACCCATCCCTTATCCAACATTACAACCAGAAAAAAAGTCCTTATGATCTTACTTTTTGAAATGATTAAGTAATCTGATTGTACAGCGAGAGGAAGCTATGTTATGTTTCATGTATGAAATGTCATTTGTGAGAGTGAGTGTGCCTTGATTACTATGTTCCAAGTTTTGATTGATAATATGAGGGGAGGAATATCACAAAAATAAGTTAGGGCATAAGTTTATCGTGAATCGGTGTATTATGTTTCCTATAAAGTTTTCTAGTAACTAATCATGTTGACCGTTTTTGAAAAGATGAGTAAGTTATAGAAAGTATGTGGTTTCAAATGTGAAGAGCTTTTGTGTATGTATTGTGGATTGATTATGAATTGATGAACCACTTAGCCCTTGCCTCGTTCTACTTCTTGGCAAGAGTTGAGAGAGGTGATAAGTGGTGTGAAAAAAGAAGAAGTGTATGTTGCATGTGTGCGAAGTTGATTGTTTGAGAATGAACAATGATTTAAGTGTGGGGTGGTGATGTTGGGCATATTTCTTATGCCCATTTGCCATACTTTTACCCATCTCTGCTACCTTACTTCGCTGTATCCTTATGAAATGCATGATTTAATGAATGTATAAGCTTAAGTGAGCTAACAAGTAGATGGTTTTAGCAGGTAACATGTGGAAAAAGACTCAAAAAATGGTCCAAGGTGTGAAGAAAGAAGAATTTAGAAAAGTTGGCCCGGTGAGATAGCTGGCGCAAATAGCGCCAGAGGAGTTCCGCACTCTAACAAAACTTTCTAACAAACTGGTGCAAGAGATCGAGCAGAGCGCCAGCGTCCCAAATTTGTATATAATTTGACTAACACCTTGCCGAGATGGCTAGTGCGGCACACTCAGAAGCAAAACTTCGCAGGAAATTCAAGAAAGTTTGGTGAGATGTGTGGTGCGGCGGCCAAGGATCGTTTTAGGGTGAATTTTTCTAAGCCTAAAATTCAACTCGCTTGAGGATAAAAGAGTCATTTATTACCTAGCTTATATATACCTAGTCTAGGGCATTTGTTAATCATCTTTCAGTAGGAAGATCAAAATTGTACATTGTCTTTTGGAGGAAAGAAGAAATTCATTTATCAGGTCTTTTTTGGAGGAGAGAGAAGAGTTCATTTTCTTCTAGGTTTTTCTTCTTTACTTCACCTTTGTTAATTCGAATGATGAATTCTTGGGTTTTACACTTGAACATGATTGGTTGAACTCCTGTTCTGGGGTTTTGGCAATCGCTGATGGTTGTAGTTTGATTGTTCGGTTATGCTAGACTTTCAATTCTTTTTAAGGATTGTTTATGATTGCTGATGAGCTCCGCAAGTGTGTACGGGTCGTGAAGTAATATAGTGGCTCTTTTTTAAGAACCGAAATGTCGAACCCAAAAGGACCGGACTACGGGGTAAAACCTTTTCAAGTGTTAATTTACTAAAATTCTAATAATGAAGACAACAGTGTAAAGAGAAGTGTGTGTGTTTTGGTAAATATATTTTATACTAAACTAAGCTATCTATACAATTGAGTCTTAACTATGGATAAGAGTGCTGAGGCTACAAAGAACATGTGAAGAAACGAACTATCAATATACGTGGCTTATCTTTTCCTCCCGGTTGCTAGTCGGAACTACCGCCTGGTTGGATTAAAACTCTCGTATTTAACCCAACTTAAGAATCATGAACCTTCCACCTACATTTTCGTGATAAGAAGGAATTCAAGTTCTAGCTATACAAAAACCGGTTCCACACATGACTAATACGACTTTCGGGCATATTTCTATCCCGAAGGTAAACAATTCCCAATTTTCCCAAACAAAGAACAGATCATATCCTATTAATTCACAACATTCCAATTTCTTGCCCTCTCGGTGAAACCGACTTTTTGGATTTACACTAACATTGGCCAGACATTAATGTAGTAGGAACAAGAATTAAATAGAACAACCATGGAAGAAAAGAGAAAATAAACCAAAGAATCAATAATTACATTTCAACACCAAGTTCATAACCTCAGCAGAAGGAGAATTAGAGCCACTCATTTGTGGATTAAACATCATTAAACAAGTGTTAATCTATACAAACAATTGAAAGGAAGAAGAAAGAGATAGAGAAAAACCTCAAGAATTTCGGCCCTCAAAACCGCCAGAACCCACCGCTTCTTGCTCCACCAAGTCGAATATGTGAAAATAAACCTAGTGTGCTATTTATAATAGTAGGAATTTGTCTAATAACAAGCAACGTGTCATGGAGTGTAACGCAGAGCATTGACTCCACCCGTGCCACTTCCATCGCGTGTGAGCTCTGGAATGTCGAAATTCTCGACTGGGTGAAGCATCTCGCGCGTTGGCGGGGCTGCGGCACGCTGCCGTGGCAAACCGCTGCATAGGCTTGGTCGCGGTGCCACCCTGCCGTGGCACGTTGCCAACGCGGCAGGGGGTTGTCTTGGGCAGCCTGCCTGCCGTGGCATCGTTGCCGACGCGCAGCTCTGGCCGCTTTTGAGCCTCCTCTTTGCCGAAGTTTGCGTGTTTCTTCCGTCTCCAAGCCTCTACTTCACTAACTCAAGGATTTAACTCCTCAAAAGTCATCAAAAACCTACAAACAAGGCTAATCATGTTGGTTAGCAATTTATTCTACTTTTATATAAAATCACATGAAAAATGTACAAATAGCTTAGAAAACACTACTCATTTAAGTTGTAAAACGTATAACGGACCTATATTATTTCCCATGATCACAACCCCACACTTAAAGTCTTGTTCATCCTCGAACAACCTTTTTACATCTCATGTGAATAAAGACTCCCACATAACTAATCTAGAAAGATAATTCAAATTACGGCTATGATGATTATTTAAGATAACAAGCTAAAAAAGAAACATGCTATGAAATACAACTATGTTAAGACTTCTCAACCTCGAGAATCGACTCTCAATCTTAGCAAAACTCATGTCAATCAACTGATTAGAAATCCCACATGAATTTTATCCTTCATTAACCATGTGCTCCTCACGGCAAGAGAGTTACTCCCATCACACGCAAAAATAATTTTTGCATCCACAGCCATGTGTGGGAAACATAAATCAAATTTCACTCACTCACAAAGAATTCACATGTACCATGTAATGACCCATAAGCTTGCCCTTAGTGTTATCTCCACTAATTTGAGGATGTGCGAATGTAAGATCAATTAGGAATTTTTAGGTTGTAATGTAATCAGTGTAGGTAGGTACTATTGTGATCAGTAATAGTGACTATCTTCCCTAAGCGCTTTCAATACATCGCTCCTCATTGTGAACTTCCCTTCCCTTACTGGGCAATCTCTTTTCATCCTTGGTAGTTTTTCCTTTTCCTTTTGCTCTATTTCTTTTAGGCACTTTTCGCTCATTAGTAAGGAGTTGTATAAATTATTTTTCCTTCATTTGTTTTCTTACTCCTTTAACAATAATCAATCATCTTTACACAAGTGCACCTTCAACCCTTTTCTCAACTTCTACAACTTGCTACTTTTCACTTTTTTCATTCCTCCTCACCTTTTATTCTTTTCCTTTTCAGATTTTTCTTCTTCAAGCGCTTAGAGCTTAGTCAAATTCGTTACGAAAGAAAAGTGTTTAGGCTTATGTTGCAAATAGACAAAGAATAGGCTAAGGCTCAATGGGGCTAATTAGGATTAATAATTCAAGGTAGTAAAATGAGGGCTAAAGATTAGGTTCATTCAAAGAAATGCTCTAAATCATCTCCTACAATTTACATCTCATTTCGCCTATACACACACTGCAAGTTCTATATCTTCCACAATAACAGAATACTCAAAAAAACCTTACACTATTGCACATGCTCAATTCAAGACACATTCAGCGGACTCTTACTCAGCTAATCACAAGAATTTGAAATTAAGCTTCAATCTTATCGAGTCAAGTTCAAGAGCCTAAGTGTCTCAAACAAAGTTATACATTTACATGCCAATACTTCAAACATACTTGCATCTTACAATCATTCATAACACATAAAAAGAATATCAAGCATCCATTAGCTATGAGTTTACAAAAAGAACAAAAACCTATTGACTAATTTTCCTCAAGACGTTGTCCGCTATCCATCCATCTTCGGAAACAGTCCCTAACTACAGCTAAAACATTATATACAGACAATCTAAAAATAAAAATAAAAATTTTTATTCTTCGGTTCAAAGACCCCCCCCCCCTGTCAAAAAGAACCGACAAGAAAAAACCAACGGGTGATGAATTCATGCTTTACTAAAAATTTTCACATTCTCCAAATTTTTTTTCTTTTTCAATACACAAGCATTATGTTCAATTTTCAAAAATTTGTTAAGCACAGAAAATTTTTGAAATTTCCTTTGAAATTTCCTCACCCCACACTTAAATCATGCTATGTCCTAAGCATCAACTTCAGCCCTAAAGAGGTGAGAAATACTCCCTGAGGCCTTTAAGCGTAGCTAACAGCATGCTTTTTCATTCAAATCTGCACAAGTGGGTGTTCAACCCCACACTTTTTTCTCCAACACGCTTGTTAGCTTCCTCCCAAGGGTACTCAGACTCCCTCCCCTCCATCTGTGCTTAACTTTCCACCAAAAACAAAAGATGAAAAATAAAATAAAATCAATAAAAGTGCAAGAAATTAAAAATGGTACCTGTGGTACTCCTTGGGTTGCCTCCCAAGAAGCGCCTAATTTTACGTCGCGGCACGACGTATCAAGTTTCACCACTTTTCTCCACCTTGAGGATAAGGAATCTCTTTTCACCCCTAATTTCTTCTCCAAATTTCTCTTATGTTCTAGGGGTGGTGGTGAAAAATTGTAAGGACCAAGCAGTCGATGTCGCCTTTGATGTTTATTGGTCCTTAAGTAAGTGAGTCATTTTGTCCGTTACAACCAAGCAAAATGTACGGGCTTGTCCTTTCCCCTTCTAGACATTTTCTATAAGCTTGCGAGACACTATTTCAATGTCGTCCACCAAAACTCAAGGTAGAGAAATGCTTCGAGTGAGGTCCAATGCACCTTGGTTTTGAAACTGTAATGCAATTGACCCCCTTACTTGTATACCTCTCCTTCGCATCAACATCTATCTCTCCGCATTTGCAAATGGTGTATACTCTATCTCTTTCTCCCCTGAATGATTTTCTACAAGTATGAGCTCCTCACGGGGACACCAAGAGTGTTCTAAATGTCGGGCTTCATTTGAAAATTCACCCGTGTCTTCCTCTTCATTTCCTTCTTGGCTAGTTGCCTTCCACCGGTCACCCGGCAATTGATCACGCTCAGCTCCTCTCAGCAATCATCTCCGTGAATTTAAAGCTCATCCTTTCTAGAGCTTCTCCATCGCTAGGGGCTGAATTCTCACAAGCCTCCATCACCTCCTCGTTGCTTCTGTTTGCTCAAGCATCTCGTTTAGCATGTCTTCTATTCGAGCTTGGCATCCTAAGTCCTCACATCATGCCTATATTCAAAAAAAACAATGTATGATCATAGTAGGGGTTCGGGGAAGGGGAGTATGTATTCGGACAGCCATCCCGGTAATGGCCATCTTGCCCACCACATATGTTACACGTGTTATAGTGTCGCCACAAGTGGTGTCCTCCGAAATTCAGACAAGACTCATCAAAGTATGAGTATTCACCATCTAAACCATTTATGTTCCAAGATGTCATGTCAAGAAGGGTATTCAAAAAATCAAAAAAGATATTTTTTTTTTCTTTTTAAATAAAATAAAAATTAAAAACACGTTGTCGACGCTTGTATAGAATTCGGCACCAACACTTAAGAAATTCTTTTTTACCGACAAGCCAGTCCCCTGCACGGCGCTAAAACTTGATGAGCTCCGCAAGTGCACGGGTCGACATAAGTAATATAGTGGCTCTTTTTAAGAACCGAAATGTCGAACCCAAAAGGACTGGACTACGGGGTAAAACCTTTTCAAGTGTTAATTTACTAAAATTTAACAATGAAGACAACAGTGTGAGAAGTGTGTGTGTTTTGGTAAATATATTTTTATACTAAACAAGCTATCTATACAATTGAGTCTTGGCTATGGATAAGAGCATGCCGAGGCTGTGAACATGTGAAGAAATTAACTATCAATATACGTGGGTTATCTTTTTCTCCGGTTGCTAAGGCCGGGAACCTACTGCCTATGGATTAAAACCGTATTTAACCCAACTTAAGAATCATGAACCTTCCACCTACATTTTCGTGATAAGAAGGAATTCAAGTTCTAGCTATACAAAACCTAGCTCCACACATGACTAATACGACTTTCTGCATATTTCTATCCCGAAGGTAAACAATTCCCAATTTTCCCAAATCAAGAAAAGATCATAAGTATCCTATTAATTCACAACTTTCCAATTTCTGCCCTCTCGGTGAAAACGGACTTTTGGATTTACACTAACATTGGCCGAATTAATGTAGTAGGAACAAGAATTAAATAGAACAACCATGGAAGAAAAGAGAAAATTAAAAACCAAGATCACATCATATTTCAACACAAAGTTCATAACCCTCAGCAGAAGGAGAATTCGACCACTCATTTGTGATTAAACATCATTAAACAAGTGTTAATCATACAAACAATTGAAAGGAAGAAGAAAGAGATAGAGAAAAACCCTAAGAATTTCGTCCTCAAACCGCCCGCGTAACCCACGTTCTTGCTCCACCAAGTCGAATATGTGAAATAAAACTCAAGTGTGCTATTTATAATAGTAGGAATTTGTCCCGGAATAACAAGCAACGTGTCACGGGAGGTGAACGTGAGCATTGCCTCCACGTGCCACGGCCCGATCGCGGAGGCTTTCTGGAACATGCCTCAAATCTCGGGACTCCCGGGTGTACACCCCGCCGCGTTGGTGCTGCAGTTGCCCAGGCAGCGCGCATTGCATAGGCTTGGTCGCGGTGCCACCGCCAGGCACGCCGCCAACGCGGCAGGGGCTGTCTTGGGCAGCCTGCCTGAAGCTGTGGCACGTTGTCGACGCGCGTACCGGGCTGTTTTGAGCCTCCTTCTCTTTGCCGAAGTTTGCGTGTTTCTTCCGTCTCCAAGCCTCTACCACCAACTCATGATTTAACTCCTCAAAAGTCATCAAAAACCTACAAAACAAGGCTAATCATGTTGGTTAGCACTTATCTTCACTTTTATATAAAATCACATGAAAATGTATCAAATAGCTTAGAAAACACTACTCATTTAAGTTGTAAAACGTATCACTTTAGACCTATATTATTTCCCCGTGATCAATTGCTTGTTTTCATGTTTATTCATTATACCGATCACCTTGCGAATAATATTTTTGTTGACTCTGATATAACTCAAGAGAGGGAACTAAGAGGGTTAAAAGGAAGCATAAAATAGGTTTCAACTATCTTGTTCAATTAGTTCAAGAGTTGATTTCGTTGCTAAGGATAGTGGGGATATACCTCGGCAAACTCCTATTAGTTTAAACAAGTATCGTCAACCATCGTTTCATGTTTCTCCTAAAACTATAGGGATCTAGGTATTAGGATTCATGAGATAGTTCTGCAAGTATTCGAGAGAATAGTTAGAAATAGAATACTAACTTGCAATTAGCAATCTTAGGAGAATTTTGTCTAGCGTATTCAAATCTTAGAAATCAACCTAAAAGAAAAAGTTTCAAAACTTAGATTTATCATCATTTGAATTACTATGCAAATGATTTCTTCCTTGTTTCTTAGTCTAATTTTTATAACAGCCCCCGAAAGTGCTTGAAAATAGACCCAGGAGTTAAAAGTTGAAAACTACTAAAATGGGGAAAATTTCCTCATGTAATCTAACATGGAACAACTCGGTATCAAAACCACGGTCCTTTATATGTAGCCATTGGTTAGGGTAGTATTGGTGGCAATGGAGAAAATGAGTGGTATGGCGACTCCATTATGAGATACAATCCGCCTCCCTTTAGTCGTGGTGAAGCATTGATTTCAGTCGGTGGGATACAATGGGTCTACCAATGATTTTTTAGAAATGTGAACCCACCCATTGTTACCGGCCGTTGTTTTGGTGCAAGAAACGCAGATGATTTATCAAGACCACGACTCGTTGGAAGAAACCACGAGTCGGTAAGGCTCGTGGATAAGATGGTTCAACTTCTTTTGTGATGAGAAAACAATGGACAATGTAACGAATCATTGTTTCAGAGAATGAGTTGTCATGTCCGGCCCGTTGGTCAATTACTTAAAGTAAGCTACGCCAGCGCAAACAACGAGCGATAGAATGGGTCGCCGTTAGCTCTATCGACTGCTGGTTCGTCTCGTTAGGAGTTCAACCCTCGCCAGTTTTCGTGGTAGATTCATTAAGTGCATTCTCGACTTTTCCACACAAAGAGACCCTAAATACGCCATTTAGCTTATGGACGGTGGGTTTTTATGGGGATAATTTATTCTAAGTCCCCATTCATGCATGCAAGAATATAGAGAGGTGGTCAAAGTTGATTCAAGGATTTTCTTCACCTTCCAATTTCTTTCTTGGGTTTCCAAGGGAGTGTTGAATCACCTGTTCCAGGTATGTAAGGCTATCAATGGGTTCTTCCTTTCACACCCATTCCCATTCCCTACTAACTTATGAAATTCTACGAATAATGTATTTGGGGTTTTAATTCAAATTTTATAAAAATCTAGTGATTTATGTTTGGTTGTTTTAAATCGTGAATTACTTTCCATTTTATGAATTTTGGTCAGATTTTATAATTATTTATATTATATAATTGTTGATTTCAACTTCTATTAAGTTAAGCCTATCTAAGCATGATTTACATAGATCGACACTATTTATGCTTTAATTGATACTACTACAAAACCCCGCATGATTTGTGATTTGAAATATGAAATTAATCGATTACCCATTATGTTTTGGTGATTTTCGAGTTATATATATATGAACTTTGAATATGCATGAACCCCTCTATTTACTATATGTTCGCCGACTCACGCCTCACCTCATGGCTAGTTCACGTATCTACACTCATGCTTCTAATTATAATGATTTGAATAGCCCATGAACTCATGAATGTATTGGCCAAGTGAGGAATATATATGTTTTGGGAGTAGTATAGAACAACGAGTAGGTTCAGTTTAGCTAAGCCCCGCATTCATAACCACGTGCCACCGTAGGTAAGGTTAAATCTCTTTTCATGACTGCCCCCCCACCAAAATAGCCCTGCTTTTTCTTATGTTATTATCACACTTTCACATCCTACCCATGGAAAGGTATGGACACCCTCCAGACTAGGGTTACAAGTCAGGCTTCATGTGTGCTCATATAGGTATTTCGGCTAAGAGAATCTCCCACTGCTCCTCAGCAATTATGGTACGTTATGATTGTGTACTCTTGGCTCAAGCCATTTAAACAAAGATTTTCTCCTACAATCATGAATTTTTGTATTACAAATGTTTGAAAACCTTAAGCATTATAATATGTTATGAGATGTTTACGATACAAGCATGATGTCCTACTTTTATGATTATTTACAGATTTATATATATTTTTTAAATGTCTATTTTACTTAGTGTTATACCGAACTTCCAAGACTGCATCTGGATAAAGGACAAACGGTGGGAAGAAACGGTAATTTCACACTAGGTCACAAGACGAATCGTGTAGTGTCAGGAGGAGTGGACTACCACGCCGAGTCGTGAGGTGACTCGTGGTCCAGCAGGTTGGAAGGATTTGTAAAGGAGACCACAGGCATACACTGCACATCGTAGCAGGCCACGACTTGTGAAGTCAGATCTTCGGACTAGACTGATGTCAGCCAAGGATTTGGCAGTGTTGACCACGGATGCCTGCACTTTAAGTCGTGGTCACACACCACTGATTCATGTGTCCTTCGTGGGGTCCTAGGGTGAAATTTCTGGCAGTGTACCATGACTAGCCATGAGCCGTGGCCCCTCATAACGAAGTCGTTAAGTCCCTTGTTAAATCTCTCGGCAAAGCAGAGTTTCTCTCTCGCGAATTAAAGGGAAGTGCTTTGAAATTCCTAAGATCCTAAGGCCTAAACTATGACGTTTGGGTTATGAATAGGAAATTTAAAGGGGTTAAGTTCAGTTTTCAATTCATTCATTCATGCTATATGTAGGGGAATTGGGAGAGTGATTCAAGATTAGAACTCATCACTTATTGCAATTTCTTCTTGGGTTATCGTAGAAAGTTAAGAACTAGTTATTCCCAAGGTTCTCAATGGGTGGTTTCTTCCACACCCAAGCCCTCTCTGATTTTGCTGCAAATTTCAATAAAAATTATGATTTGAAATTGATTCAATTAGAATTCTAATGATTTGATACAATGGGCTTTATGATTTTTGGAATCTAATTATAATCTATAGGTTTTGATACCTTTTTGTAGCTTAAACGTTATTAATTATAATATTATTGACTTGGATTTCCATGTATTTTAAGCTCACTCATGCATGTCCAATGATGAATCGATTTATGATCTACTCTCCCATTGATCATATATATATAAGCCCGGTATGAATTAAGATTTAAATCTTGAACTTATTATGTTACCCATTATGATTTTTATGAAATTTAAGCTATATGCATGATTCCTAGTATGTATGGAACCTCATGAATAATGAATTATGTTTGTGCCGACTCATTGGCCTCGTTTCATGGTTAGTTCACGTATGTACAAGTATATTTATGATTATCATGATTTAACTTGTGATCATGAAGTCCTCTATGTTAATACTATGAGCAATTTGCGCGGTGTTTTGGGTGTGTTTGAACACCGAGTAGGTTCGGGGCCTAGGTTCTTCCTCGGACTCCTCATAAACCACGTGCTAAACAGAGCATGAAGTGCCAATCTTCTGATTTCTCCAAATGGCTCTTTTCATGCTGATACCACACTTTTGTTCGGAATTCTTGTAAGGGTATAGATCACCTCTCCACGTAGGCTAAGCTTGGCTTAGTGTGCTCATATAAAGGTTTGCTACATAGAGAAAACCTCCACTGCTCTCATGGTTTGTTGAATGAATATGGATTGGTATATAGCTCTGACCATAAACAAGGCTCTTTTCTCTTATTTATTGCTGATTACAATTGTATTACGTAATGTTTTGAAACCTTTTGAGCTCTATATTATGGCAATGATATTTACTGAGTGAGCATGATGTCCCACTCTTATGATCATTTATGAGATTTCTATATCTTAATTGTCCGTTTTACTTTACCTTGCATACTCGCATATTCCAAGTACCGATCACATACTTCCTATGTTGTATCGTTTCATGATACAAAGTCTGCCTCTGTGCTCACCCTCCTCAGTAGTACTTCCTGTTCAGCATTATTCTTGGTTTGGTGAGTCTCAGCACTCTGAGGCCATATGTTCAAACTTCCCATGTTTTCCGCCATATTTGCCGCTAGTTGGGAGTTGTCCCATCAACCCGTCTTCATGATTAGGAGGCTTTTCAGACTATAAGTTGTAAGCCCAGCCGTCTTTCCTGCTAAGTCTTCCTCTTATGTGATTGAATTAGATATACGCTCATGCCATGGGTTAACATGGGGTCTCGGGCTCCTTGTCCCGTGTCTACGATCCCCGTGGCACAAGCCGGTCGTGACCAAACTTGGCACGATCCAATAGGTTTGAAGCGTCCAGGAGTCTGAAGGCCGCGTTAAGTAGAGTCTTTCATGGGTGTGAAGCACGCCACACTTTCTGTGCGAAGAAGAGGCTACTAGATGTTTATGAAATATTCCCTTCTTTTCATGTTCTATATTGTGCGATGAAAGTTCTCTACCTTCTAATTCGTGCTATTCACGTTTGCAGCATCACGCCCTACTGCCAAGTGAACCCTAAAAGGAATGGTAACTGGGCATCATGAGGGTGCTAATAGTGAGGGAGCACCAGCCCCACCCGGCTCCTCACAAGGAGCATGCACTCAGCTTTTCTCTCTCTTCAGCCTCCCACGCGAAGCCGGGCAATGATCCGTATGTTGGTAAAGGCCATGACTACCTAGGTTCGTAATCGACAGTGGTGCATTACCCTGAGAATGGGAAATGCAGCGGCAGCTAGGGTGAGGAATTTCTTTGAGAATGAAACCTCTCCTAATTTCACGGGGTCGAAGGTGGAGAGACCCCCACTCCATTTCATTGGAGAGGTTCTAAGATCACCCGTGCTATGGAGGTGAATGAAATGGAGAGTGTGTTGACTTGACCTCATATCATCTAAAAGGGGTAGCTCAATATCGTTTAAGAAATGGAGAGATGCCATGGCAAGGGGTGCGTGGGACCGATAGTTAGGAGGAGTCAAACGGCATTTATGGATCATTCTTCCTCGGAAATATGGTTCTCAGAGTTTAGCTCGTTAATTTGAAGCAGGTAACATGTCGGTGCAAGATAGTCATTGAGTCTTCACCTGATTATCCAAGTATACTCTAGATTTGGTGGCAGATCAGAGGATCAGGGTGAGCCATTTGTGCATGGGTTGGCGGATTACTTGGACAAGATTGCAGATCTCCATGCTTCATTGGGATATTGACTTCCCCCATATTGTATTACATGCACAATGTATGAGTCGGTCTACCGAGGTAGAGGGAGTCCCAGAGGACCAGGACCGACAGCTCGGGGCTTTCACCCAGGTCAGGGGTATGTGACGTAGTCCTGGCTGTAAGATGGTTTGCACTGATACTTGGCGGCCAGCACGCCATCTAAATTTCAGAGGAGATCAAAGGAGTGTGGCTTCGTGCTCAAGGGATCAGTGGTGGCATGTAGATAGAGTGCACTTTTCCAACTTGTGCGAAGTGTGGTAAAAGCCAATCCCGAGGTGCTTAGTTGGCTCGTGATGTGTGTTTCGGTGTGGCAAACCCGCATAACGGTACTTAGGACTACCCCTCCCAGCCGTGGTCAGGGGCCTCGTGGTAGCAAACTCGGCCCTGCCGCTCCAGCAGCACATCCCTCAATAGGGTGCCTTCTATTGCTAAGCAGGTCAACGCTAAAATAGGTTTTATGCTCTAGTACCCCGCCGTGAGCAAGAGGCTTCTCCAGATATGGCTACCAACATGTCACAGTCTTCCATATATTGATGATTATATTGTTATATCCAGGAGCTACTTTGTCTTTGTGACCCCTTATATTACTTTTCAGTAGTTGGTTAGTGTTGCACCTCGGAGAAATTTTTAAGAAGGATGGCATATTAGCATGTTGGTTAAAAGTTTTGATGCCATACATGCTAGGAAAAGGCCCGGGAAAGACCGGATAAGTGACACCGCGAACTATCACGGAGGAGCCGGGTGGAGCCTTCATATGGCAAATAAGCCACGAGGGGAGGGCCTCCGCTGGCGCCAGGTCACGGAGGCCCTGTCCAGGCCTGGAAAGTATAAAAGCTCCAAACTTCGGTTTTAAATGAAGTTTTCTCTTATGATTTCCAAAGTGAGAAAATAGGGTAAAAACTAGAGAAAAGAGTGACACGAACAAAACCTACCAAATTCTTCCAATTACACCGTTATCGCGGTCCAAACTCGGTATAACCTTGGGTAGTGAGGTATTAAGCAGCAAGGAGCATTCCTGCGGAGTTATTTTCATGAAATTCAGCCGCGAACCATCGTGCTACCGAGCCAAGGGTAAGTGGAATTACTCCGAATTAGTGTCAATATACTCCTAGCCTTAAAGTGAGAATTTCTCCCTTCTGGACTTTAAAGAAATAGCGAGTTTTTGGCCATCTTTCGATAAGTCAAAAAGTTTGGGTTTATATACTAAAAAGTGATATTTTCTTTCATAATATTATTGTATTTAGTTCTAATTTGAATATATATGTGACTGCAGTTGGAAGAAATAGCAGAAATATCGACCGAGCTACGCTAGATAGTCGGGAAATCGAAAACGAAGGTATGTAAACCTAGTTCTTCGGCAAGATAGCAATCCCAGTATAGTAAACAGAGTAAAGTTTAGAATAAAGAACCTAGAAGTCAGGTATTGAATTCGCATGATTCCGCCAGTTGTTTTATAATATGATGATATATTCGTAATAAATGTTAGTAGAGTAACACGTACATTCGATAATATCTCGTATACAATATAGCTCAGTATGAGAATCTGTTTAATACAGAAAAAGAGTATCATAATCGTATACGAAAACATGGATAGTATTTTCAAATTGAACATGCTTTGCTATACGTGATTATTGTTGAGACCTGTTTGTGCTATGAGGGCACCCCTTTGAGCGTCCTCGCCACCCCCCGGGTTAGTAACTCTGTCGACCCACCGCTGAGGGTGGTGGGGATGATGCCACTCCCAGGAGTGGTATGTCGTCCGCTAGAGGACGAAGATGGGATGGAGCACTACCCATATGAGGCTGACGAAGATAGAATTGCTGCAGTGGGCTGTGAGTACAAAGAGTACGTAGTATAGAGTATAGAGTACATAGTTGAGTACAGAGTCCCCCCTAATTTGCATACGCTATATATATATCAGAGGTCATAGTCCAAGCTGGAGACCTAGGGGCGGTAGAGGTGCCGTAGTTCGTAGGTGAGTTGAGAGTGATTTATTTTTGGATGGTTTTTGACTCGGTAGGGTATATAGACTGTAAAAGTTGCTGGCACCATCCTAGCTTTTTATGCGGGATGGTATAGGTCCTTGTATGTTATATATATGTATATATATGTTATTTATTAGTTGATAGACAGCAGGTCGCCACATCGACAGTATGCTTCTACCTTACCTTCAAGATGTATAAGCTATTTCGCATCTCTCCGTACTGCACGCATACTTTTCTATTCGCAATATCCAAGAGCTACTTGTATTCGGCTATGATCGCTTGCTTACATACTGGTACTAGTGGTATTGACGCCCGTTTGGTAATCGCATTGGCTTGCCATGTGTGTACCTATAGATGAGGAGCCTACCTCGTGATTCCAGCCACCGTAGAGTCATCATCTCCCCGTCATCCGAGCTTGGATATTCAGAGGTGTAGTTCCATTTCTTTTGTTGTATAGTAGCGGTGGTAGGTCGGGCCCCGTCCGGGACCACCACGCATTCTTAGAGGCTTGCATCGTATATTTCCCGTGGCCGCCTGTGCCGGCCGTATGAGGCCAGGCGTATGCTTAGTTGTTTATGTTGGCCGTGTGTGGGGCCTTTACCCGCTAGTAAAGCTGGTGACCTTGCCGGCCGCGAATAGTTTAGCTTCAGATTCTGTTCTCAGTAAAAACTAAGTCAGCATGGCAGGGCCTTGTCAGCCCGCATGTGTTCCCTTTTATATTGATGAGATTTTGTTGGGCCGTTGTTGTTGTACGTGGCCATAGGCCTACCGGCCGAGGGCCGAGCTTACAACCGCTATAGAGCCCGTTGATTCGTGGAATTCAGAGTTAGAGCCATCCAGCCACCAGAAGTGCTAGGCTCAGTAGTCTAGCGCCAAAGTCTCTAGTAGGGCAATTGCCAATCATACCCCCAAGGCGGTGACAAACTCTGGTATTAGAGCAGGTCGTGTCCTCGGGAATCTCGCAAGTGTGCTAAGTAGAGTCTTGTCTATGGATGTGTTGGGCAATGCTGCTACTATAGGCAGGGGGATGCAAGTGCATGATAGATGGTTACTCTTTCTTCTCATTCAGTCGTAAGTATAGAGGGGTACAAGATAGGTTGAGTCCCTAAAACTTATCATACTCTTTGAATACAACATAAATCGATTAGCGATATCCTATCACAGGCAGAAGATCATATATAGCAACAAGAGAGGGCACTAGCCAGTTACAAGGTAACTACAGCAGCAGCAGGGGGTATCAGGGACCTCCCAATGATACCTTTATCGGTACCATCCCTAGCATATATCGATAACTTCATAATATGGGTCGAGCATAGCATATAAATGAGTTGATTTTATTTGTTAAATATATAAGATCTGATTAAGATGATTGAAAATATTAGATTATCAGATAGGTGTGAGAAAGAGAGGGAAATGGTTCCCACCTCCATCCTTTCAAGATGTGGTACGCCCATGTTTTGTTTACGTAGTAAGTTCCTACCCTTAGTTTTGATCCCATTATAGCAAAAAGGGCATAAGGGATTGAGTGTGATGTTTCCTAAAGTAGGCAGTAAGTGAAAGATGGATTGGTTGATTCCTGAAAGTGTTAGAAGGGAGTAAGGAGTCCCTATGATTATGTAAGTTGTGTAATTCATGGTAATAAGTCAAAAGAGCAAGTAAGACTACAAGCTTACTCGGCTGGTAAAAGCGCCCGGCTCGCTGATGAACTCCTAGTAATAGTTAAGTTCGAGTCAGAAAAAAGGCCAAGCCCGCTATAAAACGCTAACAACGGCGTGATATATCTCGCAAGATAATAGTTATGATTTCGCCAGATACCGAAAGGTAGGAGGTCATGTGAATCGATGGGTCCGACCGCTTTAAGAAGTATAAGTCGACTTGACCACAAGAACCTTATTAACAATGTAAGGCAGGTACCTTTGAACCCCAAAGCTGATTTAAGCAAGATAAGGGGAGGAAGCAGAATACTAGATTTTGAGGGGAAATTAGAATCACCTCCGTATTGGACTAGAATATCGTGTATTAAGGACTAAGCATCTGACTGACAGTTAAGAGAGATAGTAAGATTGTGGCTTAGGAATGCTTTGGCACGCCCCCTCCTATGGAGAAGTTAAGAGACTGCCGACCCGGAGACTCTAATCTAGTGTGGCCTAGAGGCAAGGTTCAACCGACTGGGTCATCATGCCCTCATTATAATGCCAAGTAAGGCCACAAGGTTCGTATGTTGACCCCATGTTGTAAGAGTGGCGGAATTTCAAATAGCAGATCATAGCTAAAGTGCATGTGTTTGTTGCTTCCGTAATGGGGTGAAAATCTAATAAAATCTGCAAGAGGACTAGAGATATCATTAGACTATAGGAAGCATGTCACGTACAATATGAAATTCCATGAAGTATGTCAGGGATTACGTATTACTACAAAAATTCCCGGATGTATTGTACATAGTTGTTGATATATATATATATATATATATATATAATTATAATATTATTATTGAAAAAAAAGGAAGAAAGGGGGCAGGTTAAGTGCGATTCATGTATGAGGCCATAGAAACTTTCTCAATTCCCGCTTATTGAGTTAATGGACTTACATGCTTATTTCAAATCTAGACTTCAGAAGCTCACAAGAATTAGTAACCTGAATCATGTGGTTGATGATACGGGCATAGTTAGACGGTCTAACATCAGCTAGCACCTGTATTAGCAGGAAGCATCCCTAAAGATCAAGCAAATATTATCGCATGTGCCGTAAACTTAAATAGAGACTCGAATAGGCACTAGCTCTAGAGGTTAGTAATACTAGAATTTTTCTAGTATGTTAAGTGGTCGTACATCATTTTCCCATCCTGTAGGTGAGCCGACCTTAGTCGACCTAGCAGTTACTATGTGGAACACCCCGCAAGTCATCCGGGGCCGTCCCACAACAAAACCTGCGGCACCCCAAGAATGGGTCCATATCAGTAGTCAGTGATGGACTAGTACTTCGGCTAATTTTCGTAAGACATTCAGCAGAGCTCCCAGCGCGTAAGGCCCATCTTTCTAAAATGGCTCATAAGACCGAAAATTTCCTGCAATGTTACAAAGATAAATCCAAGTGGATACGAACAAGGCGTAAGAAATTGGTAGTACTCTCTACTAGCACAAAGTGTTTAACTAAGACAAGGAGATCGGTAGGGTCCCTATGAAGATCCAGGAACGGATCGCCCGAGAGTAAGTCGGATCTAAGCACGCCTATAATTGTTAAATTAGGGAGGACAAAATAGTTAGCCCGGTCCACAACTCGCAGCTATGCATGAGTTAAAGATGTCCGAGTGGGACATTTAGAGCATCATTAGACTACTGGGCATTCGGGCCATTCAACCCAGCTATTCAGTTATTCAAGGTTATTCAGCTAGATTATTAGAGATCATGATCATTATCGGGATCCCCTTCGACGATACGGGCACATGGTGTGCGAACAGCCAGTTATCTCAAAGAACAAGTAGCTTTAGCATGCGGCCGAAGGCCGTATAGGCTCTAGCTATACCGGTAGATTACCTATCGGTTTCTCCGGCATAATAAGCGCATGATCATCAATTATATGCCAAGTTTCTAACGTGAATATTCTTAAGTAATAACCGGAAGGGCCAACGTAGTGCAGCGTATGCCCTCGCCCGCAAACTATGGGGAGTTTGGCATACTCTTGCAGCCCGAGCAGCGGGAGCGCTGTGAGAAATACACCAATTAGACGGTTTAGCCGTTTCGTGTAGTAAAGAGGACAACAGAGCTGTAATCTGTAACACCGTTGTGTCATCATTAGTTGTGAGGTAAAGAACGGTAATATAAAAAGATCCCGAACTAGTTCAAATTTTTTAAAGATGTAGTTCAAAGAAGGGAAAGCGCCAGATTTTCACTAATCGAGGATGAAGTGTTGCGAGGTAAAGGCCGCCTTGTGTCCCAGATATTTTAGGGCTTCACCAGTAGATTATGAGTGAGGCACATTATACCCGCTATTCTCTCCACCTGTGCGCGATGAAAATGTACCACGATATCAAGGAGAGATACTGGTGGCCGTATGAAGAGGGAAATAGAAGAATTTGTAGCCCAGTGTCCTAACTTCCAGCAAGTAAAAGCGGAACACCGTAAACCGTGAGGATTGACTCGGGACATAGCCGTGTTTTTGGAAGTGGGAAGCAGTAAACATGGACTTTGTAAGGTGATTTACCCCGTACCATGCATAGACATGATTCCATTTGTTGAAGCTTGACAAAAGATCGACGAAATCAACCCATTTCCTGCCAGTGAAAGCTACTTTTCGCCGAAGATTATGCCGAATTGTATATCATAGAAATAGTTAGATTACACGGTGTTCCAAAAGAGATCTATTATCTCTCCTCGGCGTAGGAGCACAATTTGGCGCCTAGATTTTTTGGCAATGCTTCTGGGAGGGGTTCGGAATGCATTAATTTGAGCACGCATTCCACCTTTTAGACGGATGGAGACAGGCAGAACGCACTATTCGGACGTCGAGGATATGCTACGGCGTGTGTGCTGGATTTTTGGAGGTAGTTGGGATGAGCATTTACCAGGCCGATTGAGTTTTCTTATAACAATAGTTAACACTCAGCCCTTTCCGCATGGCGCCTTGGAGGCGTTGTATGGGCGAAATGTAGATCGCCAGTTGGCTGGTTTGAAGTAGAGAGTTAGCGCGATTGGGCCGATATTATTCATCGCCGAGGAGAAGGTAAAGCTTATCGAGAACGCCTACCGACCGCACGTAGCCGCTAGAAATTGTGGCGCGATGTGCGTGCAGAGACCTGAATTTAATGTGTATGACTGGGTATTTCTAAAAGTATCTCCAATGAAAGGGGTGATGAGATTCAGCAAGAAAGGTAAGCTCAGTCCGAGATTCATTGGGCCTTATAAGATTCATCTAAGGATGGGCCAAGTAGCATACGAGTTGAACTTTCCTTTCGAATTAGAGTCCGTTCATCCAGTTTTCCACGTATCTATGGCGAAAAGGCGACAGGAGACCCATCCAGAGGTGTCCCAGTCCAGGATGTCCGGGTTACGGTAGAGCTAGCTTATGAAGAATTTCCAGTAGCCATATTAGACAAAATTACGTATTTGTAAGATTGAGAACTAAAGATATTGCTTCGCCAAGGTACTATGGCGGTCAAGAACTGAGATGATATGATTCTTGGGAAAGCAGAGAAAGACATGAAAGTCAGATATCCTCACTTATTCCAAGCCTAGTCAGCTAAGAGGTATGTTAGTATTGTTATCTTATGAAATGCCTTATATTATATGTATAAATGAGATAGTCGACTCTAGTCTTCTACGTGGATGAATGTTATAGTGTTATGTGAAATTCCTTTGTTGGACTTTTCTGCATGGGAGTTTTGAGAGTGTCCATATAAGGAGAAACTCTGCCAAAATTTTCTAAGAATAAGTCAAGTATGTTGAGGTTCCTATAAGTTAGAAGTTTACATTCGAGGACGAATGTTCTTAAGGGGGGACAACAGCACTTCGTAAATTCTCAACATGTAGATGGCCTATTCGCATGTTATTGGTTTTGAATGCCATACATTAAAGTAGGAAAAAGACCCGAAAGACCGGATAAGGACACGCCGAACCATCGCGGAGGAGCCTGGCAGAGCGCTCCCTCAGCCATGGCAGCATGCCACGAGGGAGAGGGCCTCCATGATGGAGCCGTGTCACGGAGGCACCGTCCGTGCCTCAAGTATAAAAGCCTCCAAAACTTCGATTTTAAAATGAAATTTCATATAAATTCCAGGGAGAAACGTAGGATAAAACCAGAGAAGAGGACACTCTAACAAAACCTACCAAATTTCTTTCGATTACGCCGTTATACGAGGTCCAAACTCGGTATAACCTTGGGTAGTGAGGTATAAAGAAGCAAGGAGCATTCCTGCGGAGTTAGTTTCGTGAAATTCGGCCGGCGAACCGTCGTGCTACTAAGCTAAGGTAAGTGGAACGTTCTAATTAGTGTCAATATACTCCTAGCCTTAAAGTTGAGTATTTCTCCCTTCTCGACTTTCGAGAAATAGCGTAAGCTTTTTGGCCGTCTTTCGATAAGTCAAAGTTTGGGTTATATATATATATTAAAAGTGATATTTTCTTTCAGAATATTAATGTATTTAGTTCTAATTGACATATATATGAATGCAGTTGGGAGAAATAGCGGAAATATCGACCGAGCTACGCCTGGCTAGTCGGGAAATCAAAAACGAAGGTATGTAAAGCTAGTTCTTCGGCAAGATAGCAATCCTAAGATAGTAAACAGAGTAAAGTCTAGAAGAAAGAACCTAGAAGTCGAGTATTGAATCCACTATGATTCCAAAGAAGCATGTTTTATAATATGATGATATATTCAGAATAAAGTTAGTAGAGTAATATCGCATGCCGATAATATCTCGATATAGTAGCTCGCATGAGAATTAGCTAATATAAAAGAGTATCAAAATCATATATCAAAACATGGATAGTATTTCAAATTGAACATGCTTGCTATATGTTATTATTGTTTGTTGAGACCTGTTTGTGCTATGAGGGCACCCTTGAGCCGGCCCTCACCGCCCTCGGGGTTAGTAATCGTGTCGACCACCGCCGAGGGTGGGGGACAGCCGCCACTCCAAGGAGTGGTATGCCGCTCCCGGCTAGAGGATGAAGATGGGATGGAGTATTCTTCATATGAGGCTGATCAGCATAGCATTACGCTGCAGACAAAGTACGTAGAAAGTACAAAGTACGTGTAGTTGGAGTACGCTGAGTCCCCGTACTCGTACATAGTTATATATATATATACCGAGGTCAAGTGTCCGAGCCGGAGACCTGGGGCTTCTGGTGAGGTGCTCGTAGTTAGTAGGTGAGTTGAGAGTAGGATTTATTTTTGGATGGTTTTGACCTGGGTAGGGGTATATAGACTGTGTGTTGGTTGGCACCTTCCACTATGGGATTGGTATAGGTCTGTGTATGTTATATATGTATATATATATGTTATTTATTAGCCGATAGATAGTAGGACGCCACATTTACGTGTATGCTTGTACCTTACATTCGCATGTATAAGCTTATTTCAGATCCCTCCAGCCTGGTAGACAGCTTCAGATACTTCTGCTATTCAGAATATCCAAGATATTAAGCTGTGGGTCTTCGCTATGCCTCGCTTGCTTACATACTCGCACCGGGCAGGCCGACGCCCATTCTCGGGCGCCGCATTACTTGCCTCGTAGTACCATAGACGAGGAGCTGACCCCGTGATTCCATCCAGCGAAGAGTCATCAGCTCCGTCATCCGGAGCTTGATAATTAGAGGTTCATTCCATTTTTCTTTTGTTGTATAGTACGGGTAGGTCGGGCCCTATTCGACCATGTTATCAGTAAGCCTCCTTAGGTGGCTTGCATCGTATATATCATGTGGTCAGTTGTGCCGGTCGTGAGGCCGTGCGTATGTTTAGTTGTTTATGTTGGCCGTGGAGCCTTACCCAAGCTTAGTAGTTGGTGACCTTGCCAGGTCACGTAATAGTTTAGCTTCGATTCCCGGTTTCCGCAAAACTAGTCGCATGGGTGGCCTTGTCGGCCCGCATAGGTTCCCTTATATTGATGAGATTCTTGTTAGTTGTTGCTGTTGTACAGGTGGCTATAGGCCTAGTTTGGCGGGGGCTGTATTTACAGCCGCTATATAGCCCGCGTTGATTCCGTGGAATCGGGAAAGGCATCAGAGTTAGAGCCAGCCAGGCACCAGAAGTGCTTAGGCTCAGTAGTCTAGCAGTTTAGGTCCTAGTAGGGCACCAGGTGCCAGTCATACCCCCCAAGGTGGGGCGTGACAGTTAGCCCGGAAATTCTATTAGAACCATTCTTATTCTCTACTCCAATCGGTGAATCAGTTGTAGCTAGGCGGGTGTATAGAGGTTGCCCCATCACAGTATTCCATAAGGTTACCTCCGCAGACTTAGTAGAGTTTTCTATGACTTACTTTGACATCATTTTGGGTATAGATTGGTTGTTTGCATGTTATGCTTCAATATATTATAGCACCCGTGCGGTGGAATTCTGATTTTAGGGTGAGTCAGTTTTAGAGTGGAGGGGTAATTCAATTGTACCAACCGGTCGGTTTATTTCATATCTTAAGGCCAGGAAAATGATTTCTAAGGACTGCATGTATCACCTAGTTAGGGTTAAGGATGTCTAAGTCTGAGACCTCGACTATCTGATCAGTCTTGGTAGTGTGTGAGTATCCATAAGTTTTTCCTAAGGATTTCCCAGGTGTTCCTCCTAAGAGGGAAATTGATTTGGGCATTGATCTCTTACCCGAGACGCAGCCTATCTCTGTTCCTCCATATAGGATGGCCCTAGCCGAGCTAAAAGAGTTGAAGGATCAGTTAAAGGACTTTTTTGATAAGGGATTCATTAGACCGAGAAAGTCTCCATGGGGCGCACTGGTTCTCTTTGTCCGAAAGAAGGATGGATCCCTTCGCATGTGTATTGATTCCGACAATTGAACAAGATCACCATCAAGAATAGGTACCCATTACCCAGGATCGATGACTTGTTTGACCATCTTCAGGGTGCCAGATGTTTCTCAACCGGGTATCACCAGCTCAGGGTTCGGGAGAGTGACATTCCAAAAACCGCTTTCAGGACTCGGTATGGTCACTACGAATTTGTTGTTATATATTTTGGACTAACCAATGCCCCTGCAGCTTTCATGGACTTGATGAACAGGGTGTTCAAGAAGTATCTAGATATGTTCGTGATTGTGTTCATCGATGATATCCTTATATACTCCCGAAGTGAGGAGGAGCATGCCGCTCATTTGAGAATAGTGTTGCAGACTCTCAAGGATTGTCAGTTGTATGCAAAGTTCAATAAGTGCAAGTTTTTGTTGGACTCAGTTACACTTTTTGGCCATATGGTATCGAGTGAGCGCATAAAGGTAGATTCTCAGAAAATTGAGGCAGTGAAGAATTGACCCATACCAGTGAATCCTTCAGAAATTCGGAGATTCTTAGACCTAGCAGGTTACTATTGGAGATTTATTGAGGGATTTTCATCAATTGCATCACCATTGACCAGGTTGACTCAGAAAAAGGTAAAGTTCCAATGGTCATAGGGTTGTGAGAAGAGCTTCCATGAGTTGAAGACTCGACTCACTTCAGCACCAGTGTTGACCCTACCCGAGGGTACTAATGGTTTTATGGTATATTGTGATGCTTTGAGAATTGGACTTGTGTGTGTGTTGATGCAACATGGGAAGGTGATAGCATATGCCTCAAGACATTTGAAAATCCATGAGAAGAATTACCCGACACATGATCTTGAGTTGGTTGCGGTGGTGTTCGCCTTGAAGTTATGGTGGCATTACTTGTATGGTGTCCACATGGATGTATTAACGAATCACAATATCTTGCAATATGTGTTCATGTAGAAAGATCTCAATCTTCGGCAAAGGAGGTGGTTGGAGCTACTAAAGGACTATGCCATGAGTGTGCTTTACCACCTGGATAAGGCTAATGTGGTAGGGGACGCGCTTAGTAGGCTCTATATGGAAAGTGTGTCCCATTTGGACGAGTGAAAGAAGGAGTTGGTGAAAGATATCCATCGACCTGCGAGATTGGGAGTTAGATTGGTCGACTGGACCGATAGCGGCGGCGTTCTGAAAAATGGATCAGAATCGTACTTGGTGATGGATGTTAAAGCCAGACAAGATGAGTATCTAATTTTCGTAAAGTTGAAGGAAGCCGTTGGAAGTCAGAAGGTGGAGGTCTTCTCCCAAAGGAGAGATGGTGTGTTGCGGTACCAGGTCCATCTATGTGTTCCAGATGTGGATAATTTGAGGGATCGTATATTGCATGAGGTACATGGATCCAGGTATTCTATCCATCTGGGTACCACCAATATGTATTATGATTTGCGGGAAATATATTGGTGGAACGGCATGAAGAAGGATATTGCAGAATTTGTAGCCAAGTGCCTGAACTATCAGCAAGTGAAAGTTGAGCATCAAAGATCGGGAGGCGTACTTTAGGATATTGGCATTCCCACTTGGAAGTGGGAAGAGATTGATATGTATTTAATTAAAGGCCTACCTTATACTCACTGACACTATGATTCTATTTGGGTGGTACTAGACAGGTTGACCAAGGCTGCACACTTCCTACCGGTCAAAACCACAAATTCAGTGGATCATTATGCCAAATTGTATATTCGGGAGTTGGTTCGACTTCATGGAGTGCCCTTGTCTATTATCTCAGACCAAGGTACTCAGCTTACCTCTCAGTTTTTGCGATCTTTCCAAAAAGGGCTTGGGACTCAGGTTAAGCTCAGCACAACATTCCATCTAGAAATGGACGGTCAGGCGGACGGTCAGGCGGAGTGGACAATTGAAAATCTCAAGGACATGTTGAGAGATTGTGTGGTGGACTTCAAAGGTAGCTGGGATGATCATTTGCCCTTGATCAATTTGCTTATAATAACATCTATCACTCTAGCATCCAAATGGCACCGTTCGAGGCTCTTTATGGAAGAAGGTGTAGATCACCCATTGGATGGTTTGAGGTTGGTGAGGCAGCTATGATAAGGCCTGATTCGGTTAATGAGGCTACGGTAAATGTTTAGATAATAAGGGTACCAGTTGCAAATCGCTAAGAGTCGTCAAAAGTCATATGCAGATGTGAAAAGAAGAGATTTGGAGTTTGAGGTAGACGATTGGGTATTTCTGAAGGTATCTCCCATGAAGGGAGTCATACAGTTCAAGAAGAAAGGAAAAGTTAGTCCCTACTATGTTGGTCTCCACCGGATCACGAGAAAAGTTGGTAAGGTAGCGTATGAGTTGGATATGCCCTCAAAGTTATCTTCGGTACATCCCGTGTTTCATGTGTCACTTTTGAAAAAGTGCTTAGGTGATCCAGCTCTAGTAGTCCCAGTGGACAGCGTCGGTGTAAAGAATAGCCTCAATTATGAGGAAATTCCAGTTGCAATCTTAGACGTCAGGTTCGGAGACTGAGGAACAAAGAAGTAGTTTCGGTGAAGGTGTTGTGGAGAAATCAGCTTGTTGAGGAAACTACGGCTAAATACCCTCACTTGTTCCCTACCGGCTCAGTTTTAGTTTGATGTATCAGTTTTTGCCCTAATTCTCTAATCATTTTCCATGTTTAGTTCGCGTGCGCAAGTATGATTTATGTTATGTTAGATGTATGTGATGTCTGAATTCAGTTCAGCTATGTAGTTCTTTACGAAGGTAGTCTTTCTGTCAATTTTCAATTTTAATGATCAGTATTTGCATATGATGAATGTTTGATTTTGAGTTTTATCTGTGTTTCTAACATTCGAGGATGACTCGTGGTCCAACACAGTCGGCAGGATTTTTAGAGGAGACCACGGGCATGACCACGAGTCGTGGTCAGGCCTCACAACTCGTGAAGTCACCCGTGGCCTAGACTGGATGCAGGGTAAGGATTTTTGGGCAGTATTTACCACGGATGGTGACCACGAGTCGTGGTCACCCACCATGATTTGTGGTGTCCTCTGTGGGGTCCCTAGGTGAAATTTTGGCTGTGTGCCTCACGACTCAGGCCATGAGTCGTTAGTTCCCTCGTTGGGACCCTATAGCAGTATTTTTCCGCGAATTAGTAAGGGATTTTTTTGTAAATTTCGAAGATCCTAAGGCCTAAACTACGACGTTTTGGGTTATGAATAGGGAAATTTAAAGGGGTTAAGTTCAGTTTTCACTTCATTCATTCATGCATGCAAGGTAGGGGAATTGGGAGAGTGGTTCAAGCTTAGAACTCATCAATTTATTGCAATTTATTCTTGGGTTATCAAGAGAGGTTAAGAACTAGTTATTCCCAGGTATGTAAGGTTCTCAATGAGTGGTTTCTTCCACACCCATGCCCTTCCTCTTTGATTTTTCTAAAATTTCAATAAAAACTCATGGGGTTTTGAAATTGATTTAATTAGATTTCTAATGATTTGATAATGGGCTTTATGATTTTTGAATCTAATTATAAACTATGGGTTTTGATAAACTTTTGTAGCTTAAACTAATTATAATATTATTGATTTGGATTTCCATGTATCTAAGCCTAATTATGCATGCCCCATGATGAATCGATTTATGATCTACTCTCCCATTGATGATATATATAATCCCAGTATGAATTATGATTTAAATGCTAAACTTATTATGTTACCCATTAATATTTTTATGAAATTCAAACTATATGCATGATCTCCAAGTATGTATGAACCTCATAAATCATGAATTATGTTTTGGCCGACTCACAGACCTCGTTTCATGGATAGTTCACATATGTACAAGTATATTTATGATTATCGTGATTTAACTAGCCTATGAACTCATGTATGTTATACTATGAGCACTATATATGATTTGGGAGTAGTATCAAACACCGAGTAGGTTCGGGACCTAGGTTCTACCCCAGACCTCATAAATTACGTGCCACCATAGGTATGTTGGGACCTCCTATGGGACTGTCCCCGGTCCAAATGGCCCTTTTCATGGTGACATCACACTTTCAGGGTTCGACCCTTGGCATGGTACGAACACCCTCTCGACTAGGGTTACAAGTGGGGCTTCATGTGTGCTCATATGGGGTATGTCGGTTAAGAGAATCTCCCATTGTTCCTCATGATTTATGCATGAATATGATTATGTATATGGTCTCAATTCATGTTAAACAAGGCTTTTCTATTATGATTATGATTACGATTGTATTACGAATATTTTGAAAACCTTGAGCCTTATGTTATGGTACGATATTTATGATATGAGAATGATGTCCCACTCTTATGATCATTTATGAGATTTCTATANAGATTTCTATATCTTAATTGTCCGTTTTACTTACCTTGCATACTCAGTATATTTCAAGTACTGGCCACATACTTTCTATGTTGTATCGTTTTATGATACAGGACCCGGTTCTCAGGCTCACCCTCCTCAGTAGTACTTCCGAGACTGTTATCATCTTATTTGGTGAGTCCTCATGTTCTGAGGGCCATATGTTCAAACTCTATGTTTTTCCTTCAGTTTCATATTTGCTGGGTTAGTTGGAGAGTTTTCCCATGAACCCGTCTTTCATGATTAGAGGCTTTTCAGACTATAAGTTGTATTCAGCCGTCATGTATGGATCATGTATTGTATCTTCTTCGTTGTTATGGCATGTTTACATTTCCTTATGTTAAGTCTTCGGCTTATGTGATTAAATTAGATATACGCTCATGCCATGGGTTGACATGGGGTCTCTCTGGGCTCTTGTCCCGTGTCTACGATCCGGGTGTTCGTTCGGGTTGTGACAACTTACCTTGCCAACTCGGTACATTCCACGTAATGACCTCATACTTTTTATGTTGTATCATTTCATGATACAAGACCCAGCTCTCAGGCTTACCCTCCTCAGTAGCTCCTCAGAGTTAGCTATCAGCTTATTTGGTGAGTCATCATGTTTCGAGGGCCATATGTTCAGACTCTTTGCTTTACTTTCGATTTCAGAATTGTTGGGGTTAGTTTGGGAGTATTCCTATCAACCCGTCTTTCATGATCAGAGGCTTTTCAGACTACTAATTGTATTCAGCCGTCATGTATAAATTATGTATTGTCCTTTCTCCGTATTTATGACTTGTTTACATTTTTCTATGTTAATTCTTTTGCTTATGTTATTGAATTAGATGTATTCTCAGGACATGGGTTGACTTAGGGTCTCTCGGGGCTCCTTGTCCTGTGTATACGATCTAGGTATACGTTTGGGTCATGACAAACTTGGTATCAGAGCCATAGGTTTTGAAGTGTCCTAGGGTGTCTGAAAGTCGCATTGATAGTCTTTTTCATGGGTGTGAAGCGTGCCACACTTTTGACGAAGAGTCTACGAGACGTTTAGCAAATGTTCCCTTCTTTCATGATCTATGTCGTGCGATGAAATGTCTTCCCAATCTTATAACTCATGTTATGCGCGTGTGCAGAAACATGTCTTCTCAGAAAAACGATGGGAATCATCCAGCGCCACCAGCTCCAATGGGTTCCATGCAAGTTACTGATGTGGAGCTCGAAGCCGCTCTCATAGTGTTAATGTGAGCCATGATCACCCAACCTATCTAGTAGGCTATCGCACCAGTGAACCCTACCAGGGAGCCATCAACTATTTGGATTCAAGGACTCATGAAGGAGAGGCCACCGAATGTTGGTGACTCGAGTGTGGTCTGGAAGTGTAGAGGGAGCCGGAAAGGAAACAAGAGGCTTAGAGCCGAAAACCCTAAATATTCTCAGCCTAGGTCGAGTAGTGGGAGTCATTCTCAAACCCGTCAGAAGTCTCTAGCCCAAGTTCGGGAGTACAAGCCCTGGGTGAGAGAGATTACTTACCCAATTTGTGGGCATTGTGGGAAGCATCACCGAGGAGAGTGCTTGGAAGGTTCAGATGTTTGCTTCCATTGTGGTCAGCCTAGTCATAAACACAGAGATTGCACTTCATCCAAGCATGATGGCCGAAGGGGTCATGCGCCGACCACCCCTCCATCAGTCCTATCTAGCCAGTTGATATGCTTAGAATGTGGTAGATCACATGCAGGGTGATGTGTGGCGGGTTCAGACATTTGTTACAGGTGTAGAGAGGTCGGGCACATGTGTAGAGAATGCCCATCAGCCAAGCAAGGAAAGTGGCAGATAGCTTCAGATGTAGTCCAGGTATGTTACAAGCTCTCCTATCAAACATATCATGTTTGCTAGTTCCGACATGAATTACTCGTCGGCGCGCTCGACGTATGCGTATTTTCAGAAACCTAAGATAATAGTCAACCCCGCCTATCAGCAATCCCAATATTACCCATTCAGTTTCATCTCATGACCCTCATTATGTATGTGAACTCATGTCTCTTAGCATGCCTAGCCCTACGAACTCAGTCCCCCAAGATTCATTCTATCAGCTCATGAGATGGTTCCATATCGGGTATATGCCGAGCTTAGACTTCCTATGTGATTCATGCTCATGATTCCCTTACTCTTAAGCCCTATGGACGTTCCTCATGATGGGAAGATGGGTAAGATGTGTATGTTCAGAATAAATCCCTATCCCCACCATAGATTCCGGATATGGTACAGGAAGCCCAGTTATTATCCAAGCACGGAAGTGTGGAAAACCACATGGTCATTTTGTGATTTTCGATCCGTTTTCCTAGGTAAAACCTGTCCATAGCATTACTCTATTATTCCTAACTTTCGGAGGTGGATAATATCATTTTCCAAGATGACATAATAAAGATGGGGTGAGATTTTTGGTTATGAATGGTTTGAAGTGTTAGGGGTTGACCAAAGTCAACAATCCGGGTTTTCAGCCCGAAATTGGATTCCAAAAGCTTGGTTGGTTCTTCATGGTGTGCTTTGGTACCAGGGTCATCTATGTGTTCCTGATGTGAATGACCTAAGAAGTCGGATATTGCATAAGGTAGATGGTACCAAGTATTCTATCCATCCGGGATCCACAAAGATGTATTGTGATTTATGAGAAATCTATTGGTGGGATGGCATGCAGAAGAATATCGCAGAGTTCGTAGCCAGATTAGTTCAGCTATCCCACCAATAGATTTCTCGTAAATCACAATACATCTTCGTGGATCGGAAGTAGTTCAGTTATGTGTTATGAATCGGAAGTAGTCATTCCATAAAGTTTTGGCTAAAATGATCAGTATTTGAATATGATAATTGCATTTCTATGTTTTTTGCTTGTTTCCTACATTCGAGGACGAATGTTACCAAGGGGGAGATATTGTATTACCCTGAAAGTTCTTGAAAATAGACCCGGGAGTTAAAAGTTGAAAACTGCTGAAATGGGGAAAATTTCACAAAACGGACCATGGAATGACTCATGCTATCAAATCACGGGTCGTTATATGCAGTTGTAGGTTAGGGGTGTATTGGTGGCAGTGGAGACAATGAGTGGTATGACGACCCGTTGTGAGATACAATGGGCCGTCCTTTTCTGTCGTGGTGAAGCATGAATTTCAGCAGGTGGGATACAATAGGTCTACCAACGATTCATTGTGAGATGTAACGACCCATTATTACTGGTCGTTGTTTTGGTGCAAGAAATTCCAATGTAGATGATGGATCAAGAACACAACTCGTTGGAAGCAACCACGAGTCATGGTGAGGCTCGTGATAAGAAGGTTCAACTTTTGTGATGAGCAAACAATGGACAATGTAACAGATCATTGTTTCAGAGGAAGAGTCGTCCTGTCCGTCCGTTGGTCAGTTCCGGAAGTAAGCTACAGCAGTGCAAACCACGAGCAATAGAATGGGTCGTCTCTAGCTCTAACAACCTGTTGGTTGCGTCCGTTAGTTCAACCCGACCAATTTTTAGGGCAGATTCATTAAGGGCATTCTTGACTTTTCCACACTAAGAGACCCTAAAATACGTCATTTTAGCTTATGGATGGTGGGTAAATAGGGAGATAATTTATTCTAAGTCCTCATTCATGCATGCAAGAATATAGAGAGGTGGCCGAAGGTGATTCAAGGCTTTTCTCTTCAATTCTTCCAATTTCCTTCTTGGGCTTCCAAGGGAGGTTAAGAATCAGTTGTTCTAGGTATATAAGGCTATCAATGGGTGCTTCCTTTCACATCCATTCCCATTCCCTACTAACTTATGAAAATCTACCAAAAATGTATTTGGGGTTTTAATTCAAATTTTATGAAAATCTAGTGATTTATGTTTGGGTCATTTTAAGTCGTGAATTACTTTCCATTTTATAAATTCTGGTCATATTTTATAATTATTTAGATTATATGTGAATATGGTTATGTTGGCACAAATGATGGNCCATTTTATAAATTCTGGTCATATTTTATAATTATTTAGATTATATAATTGTTGATTTCGACTTCTATTAAGTTAAGCCTATATAAGCATGATTTATGATAAATCGATTAATGATCTATGCTTCAATTGATACTACTTACAAACCCCGCATGATTTGTGATTCGAAATATGAAACTAATCAATTACACATTATGTTTTGGTGATTTTCGAGTTATATATATGAACTTTGAATATGCATGAACCCCCATGATTTACTAATTATGTTTTGGCTGACTCGCGGACCTCACCCTCATGGCTAGTTCACGTATTTACACGCATGCTTCTAATTATCATTATTTGACTAGCCCATGAACTCATGCATGTATTACTATGAGCACTACATATATTTTGGGAGTAGTATCGAATGCCGAGTAGGTTCGGAGCTCAGGCTAAGCCCCGGATCTCATAAACTACGTGCCGCTGTAGGTATGTTGGGACCTCATTCATGACTGTCCCCGGCCCAAATGGCCCTTTCTTCATGGTGATATCACACTTTCGTGGTCCTAACCTTGGCAAGGTACGGACACCCTCCCGACTAGGGTTACAAGTCGGGTTTTATGTGTGCTCATATGGGGTATGTCAGTTAAGAGAATCTCCAACTATTCCTCATGATTTATGCATGTTAGGATTGTGTAAATTTTTTGGCTCAAGTCATGTTAAGTAAAGCTTTTCTCCTACGATCAGTATTATGTTGTATTATGACTATTCGAAAACCTTGAGCCTTATGATATGTTATGATGATATACGATACAAGCATTATGTCCTTCTTTTATGATTATTTCGAGATTTATATATATATTTTAAATGTCTGTTTTAGTTACCTTGCATACTCGGTACATTCCACGTACTGCTGAAAGTTGGGGAAATAGTTGCTGGACGAGAGGTACAATAACTCGTGGTATGTAACCACGAGCCATTGTTGGTAGTCGTGGGTTCTGGTGATCTGGTGGCAGTGGAGGAAATGATTGATGTAACGACTTATGGTATGAAACAATGAGTTGTTGTTAGTGGTCATGGTAGGAGATGGGCTAAGCAGTTGGGGAGTTTAACCGGTCATGCAACGACCCTTTGTGGGTTGCCATGACCCATTATGAAGAGTCGTGGTAAGGGAGCCTAGATCTCCAGTGGGAAATGACGGATGAGAACCACGACCCGTTGCATCTTAAAACAAGTCGTGGTGAGGCTCATTGAATAGAAGTGCAGAGTTTCAGAAGAAGGAAACAACAACTGAAGGAATGACCCATTGAAACTTAGGACGACCCGTCCTGTATGTCGTGGTTTGATTCCGAGATATGGATTGGGGCAGTGCTTAGCACGGGCAGATACCACGGGTTATGGTATCTTCCAACAGCCCGTTGGTATGTCTGTTGTTTGGTCCAGTGGGCAATTTTCTGCGTAATCAGTAAGGGTATTTCCATCATTTCTTCATCCTAAGGCCCTATACTATGTCGTTTTAAGCTCGTTTTAGTGGGCTTTTAGCAGGGGAAAACCTATACTAAGTGTGTTCCTTCCATGCATGCAAGTTTATGAAATTTAGGAGGTGATCATGAGCTTTTCTAAGGGATTCTTCTTCTAATTTCTCCTTAGGAAATCATTGAGGTGGTAGATTCATCCTTCCCAGGTATGTATGGTTTAGAATGGGTGATTTCTTCCATACCGATGCCAAAATTTCAAATTTAATCATGATTCCTCCTATTTAATTCCATGGGGTTTTACCCAAATGCATGAAAATGTGATTTCTCTTTATGGGTTTGTTTTAATTGAGTTTAATTGTTGAATTATGAATAATGGGTAGGTTTTATATTATTTTCTTGAAAATTATGTTTCAAGCTTTTTAAATCTAAAATGCCCATTGATGAGAGTTAATGAAAGTTATTCACTCCTAATGCACGACCCTCTCCTAGCAAGCCAAGGTCGGCTCATCCCACTTGAGTGAGATAGTGGAGCATCATGAAAGGCTCTACCATGATAGTGTCGGTTACGACGTCTTTCATGATTAGAGGCTTTTTAGACTACAAGTTGTATGCAGCCGTAATGTATGGATTATGTATTGTCCGTTTCCCCATATTTATGACATGTTTACATTTTCTTATGTTCAGTCTTCCGCTTATGTGATTGAATTATATGTACGCTCATGCCATAGGTTTACTTGGAATCTCTCGCGGCTCCTTGTCCCGTGTTTACAATCCGGGTGCATGTTCGGGTCGTGACAAATTTATATTTCAAGTTAGTAGAATAATTCCCAAAACCATTTTCCCTATTTTACTTGTGTTTTTTGAATAGTGAAATAAAGGTTCAAAACTTAAGAAATCAATCTATCAAGTCTCTATGGCTACAATATCGGGACTTCACCGTCCTATAATACTTGACGACCACGTGCACTTGGCCACATCAACGTCAGAACTACTTATATGCATTAGTTGGTTTTCAAGCTTAGAGCCATCTCCAAATGTTGTAACAAGTATATTGTCAATCTTCACTTTTGATTCTTGTGATCTTATAGATCCTGGATCTAATTTATCGTATGTGATTCCTTTTATTACTAATAAATGTGGAATAGATCCCAAACAACTACATGAACCATTGTATATATCTACACTCCAATCGGTGAGTCGGTCGTGGCTAGACGGGTTTATAGGTGTTGCACGATTATGGTGTGTCATTGAGCCATTATAGCTCATTTCATTGAATTATAAATTGTTGACTTCGATGTTATTATAGGTCTGGACTAGCTATCCTCGTGCTCTACTATACTCCATTGTCAGACCAAAGTTGTGAAATTCTAGTTTCCTAATAAACCAGTCCTAAGAATGGAAAGGTTACATTATAGTACCTATGGGATAGATTCACTTCTTACGAAAAGGCTAGGAACTTAATTAAAGGGTGTATTACTACTTAGTGAGAGTTAGGGTTGAAAATGTTTAAACATCGACTCCTTAGTTTATGCCAGTTGTAAATGAATCTCTAGAGGTATTTATAAACAAACTTCTTGGGTTCCTCTCTACAGGGATATTGACTTAGGAATTAATGTAATTCCTGTCACTAAATTGATATCAATCCCTCCAGTAGAGTTGAAAGAATTGAAGGATTAGTTGAAAGATCTCCTTGATAAAGGATTTATTAAACCAAGTGTCTCTTCTTGAGGTGCACCAGTCTTATTAGTTCGAAAGAAATATGGGTCTTTGAGGATGTATATTTACTATTACCAGTTTAATAAAGTCACTATTAAAAATAAACACCCACTTCCCCGAATTGATGACTTGTTTGATCAACTTCAAGGTACCACATGCTTTTCCAAGATTGACCTCGGGTTACAATACCACCAGTTGAAAGTTAAAGAAAAAAATATTTTGAAGGAAACTTTCAGGAGTCGTTATGGGCACTTTGAATTTATTGTGATGTTTTTTGAGTTATACAAATTCCTCAATAGCTTTCATGGACCTTATGAATAGATTTTTTGTGACACACCATACTTTTATAATGATTGATCTATTAAGTGAAAGTGTAGGAAACAAGTTGTATTACTATGCATCGCACGTTGAGGAAAGATCGAGAGTTGGAGGCGTGTGCAGGATTGCACGAAGGGGGAAAATGCCTAGAAGAAAAAAAAATGGCTTGCCATGACACGGGCCTGGTAGCGTCGGTGTGTCGTGGTAGGGCAAACAGACAGGTGGTATATATTTTCAAGCTTAGACATTTTAACTCATTTCCAACTTTTCCCAAATTATTTCAGCTCATTTCCCTTATGGTTATTCATGATTTTGGAGTGAAAATTGAAGGGTAAAGATCCAAATAGGTCCAATCCAAGTAAGGCACAAGCTAAAAACTTTGTAAGCATATCTATCACAAGTTTTCCCCATTAAATTCGGGTTCTTGTGTCATTAAATTGACGAGGTAGAATCTTGGGTACCTAATTCTCCATTGTTAGATCTCTTATTAATGTAAGGTAGGGATCTCAATCCTTAATCCATTATTGATTTGAGTTTCTAAGTTATTTTTTAATAATGATTTGCCAATATTTTAATTCTTCCAATTATGCTCTTGTTGCTGGCTTTTTAGGTATGGCTGTGAGCTGTTAGAAGCTATGTTAATTTTTATATGGTTGTATCTATTGGTGTATAAGATCTGAGTGTAGTGGAGCTTTTGGAAGTTGCATACGAGGTATGTAAAAGGCATCCTTCCTTTCGATTCACACAAATTCTTGTCGTAGTGACAATCATCGAGAAGTAATTGAGAGCTTGATTTAGTTGTCAGTGTTGATGTAAGTGTTTTTGAGCTATATATGATTACCTCTTAATGTTTATATCTATCTTATCATGATGTTTATAGTTATAAAGATGCTATCATTCTAAACATATTCATTCTAGTGAAGTTAATTCCCCTCATTGTTGTTCACTCATTGAAATTCGACATCTTGTATAGTGTCATGTTGGCTGAGTTAGAACCTTGATTCTCTTTATTAGTTGTTGTATATTCTTAGTAGCATTTCATCAGAAATAAATCTATCTTTTCCTTAGCACTAAAGAGTTACACTTATAAAGGTAAGAGTTAGAATGTTGTGGGGAGTCTATGAATCCATCCATGATTGTGTTAAGTCTTATTATAGTATGTGAGTAAGGCCATGTTAGTCATATTCTAGAACTATTTGAGTTTTTTTGCATGGAGGCACTTATACACACACGTGATATTGAGTATATTATTTACCACCTTGCTAAAGCAGGTGGGCAAGGGGCTTATATGGTATATATTACTTTACACCACTGGTTGAAGGATCGATTGGGGGATGTTATACCC
>JACEIK010000109.1:495488-509555 GCA_018107945.1 Datura stramonium | reverse complement strand
GTACAACAAAAAACCTATAATTTCTCGATGGTTTAGAAGGGAGAAATGCTTACTTGATGTCTGTGATCGTTTAGGAATCAGTTTAGAGCAATTCTGACAACTTTTGCTCAGCGGGGTTAGGATTTGTCAAGTGAATTTCAAGAAAATAACTCTGTAGTAATGCTCCCTGTAGGATGAGAATTCAATACCTGAAGTTAATTTGAATTTGGACGATGTTTAGTAGCATAAACGAACGAAAAATGATCGCCATATGCGTAGTTCTCTCTATTTTGCGGAGAGCATTTGTTTGTGAATAGATTCAAATGACAGGAACTTAATATATATCACTTTGGGCGGTGGACAGGGGGTCCGTGACAGGGACCCCAACGCGCCATTTTACGGGGGTGTCACGGAGCCCATCGCGTAGGGAGAGGGTCCGTGACACGTTGCCCCGAATGCAACTCATCCGGCCTTCTCCCCTGCTTTCTCAATTCCGCGCTCATTTGACCTCGTGTGTGTCATATGCTAAAACTCTTGACTTATGTACGAGTATGCTGACTAAACATTAGGAACTTATGAGGTGTAACNTTCTTAGAGTTAGGAACATTCATCCTCGAATGTCAACTACAACTTACAAGAGTTAATTCTCTTAACTAATGTTCTGGAAAAATTTCGGCAGAGTCTCCCCTGTAATATGGACTATCTGAGAAACCTTAAACGTAGAAAAATCCAATACAAGTATCTCACAAGGAACTATAGCCACCATTACACAATAATGAGGGGTCACTTAACAGCAGTATTGAGAACATAAACAGTAAGATAACAACTGTATAACAACCTTACCTTAACTACATAAGTTGGATTAATCTTGGAAAAGGTGAGGATATCTAGACTTAATATCATCCTCAGCTTCCCAGGTCATCTCTTCTTTATTCCTGTTCCTCCATAATACTTTAATAGAGGCGACATCTTTTATTCTCAACCTACGAACCTATCGATCTAATATGGCTACTGGAACCTCTTCATAAGCCAACTCCTAATTAACCTGGACGTCCTCAACTGGAACGACTCAGGATGGTTCCCCTATATATTTTCGCAGCATCGACACATGAAAGACCGAGTGAATAGATTCTAACTCTGGAGTTAAGTCTAACTCATATGCCACTTGGCCTATTCTCCGGAGGATCCGATATGGGCCAATAAACCTAGGGCTGAGCTTGCCCTTCTTACCGAACCTTATTACGCCCTTCATTGGCGAAACTTTCAAAAAAACCCAATCACCAACACTAAATTCAAGATCTCTACACCACATATCGGAATAGGATTTCTAGCGACTCTGAGTTGTTAGCAAGCGCTCTCTGAATTCCAGATGAAAACGCCGCACACCGGAATAGGATTTCTGGCGGCTCTGAGCTGTTAGCAAGCGCTCTTTGATAAGTTTTACTTTCTCCTCTGACTGGTGGATTATGTCTATCCAATTAACTCTGATTCTCCAACCTCGAACCAACCAATTGGGGATTTGCATTTCCACCCATATAAGGCCTCATAAGGCACCATCTGGATTGCCGAATGATAGCTGTTATTGTAAGCAAATTTAATAAGGGGTAAATGCTCGGCCCAACTTCCTCCAAAGTCTAACACGCACGCTCGCAGCACATCCTTGAGAGTCTGAATTGTACGTTCTACCTTCCCGTCTATTTGAGGATGGAAGGCCATACTCAGATTAACTTGTGTTCCCAAGCCTTTCTGAAATGACTGCCAGAATCTGGTAGTAAATTGCTCCCCTGTCAGAAATGATAGAAGTTGGGACACCATGTAATCAAACCATTTCTCTGATATACAATTCAGCATAATCCTTGGCTGAGAAGGTATTTCGGACTGGCAAAAAATGAGCTGACTTTGTTAATCTGTCAACAACCACCCAGATATAATAATATCTGCGCTTGGTACGGGGTAACCCTATCAAAAAATTCATGTTAATCGCTTCCCACTTCCACATAGGTACCGCTATTTCCTGTATCAATCCGTCGGGTTTTTGATGTTCCGCTTTTACTTGATGGTAGTTAGGGCATTGTGCTACAAATTTGGCTACACCCTTTTTTATTCCAGGCCACCAGTAAATCACTTTTATATCATGATACATCTTTGTTGAACCTGGGTGAAGAGAATAACGGGAATAATGTACCTCCGCCATGATCTGTTAGCGAAGTCCTTCCACATCTGGAACGCAGAGACGACCTCTACATCTCAATACCCCATCTTAAGTTACCTCAAAAGCTGATACTTCCCCTTACTGAACTTTATCTCTGAGTTGTACCAGGTTAGGATCTTCATATTGTCGCTCTTTTACTTCTACGCCCAGGGATGATATTGCGGTATTCTGAATCACTTCCCCACTGTCTCCCGAGTCTACTATATCGGACGGCTAAACTGGCTAGCTGGTGCAATTCTCGAGCCAGCTCCCGCTATTCGGGCCCCGAGTGCGCTAAACACCCCATTGATTTATGACTAAGGGAATCTGCTAAGATATTATCCTTCCCTAGATGATATAAAATATTCACGTCGTAGTCCTTCAATAATTCTAACCAGCGACGCTGCCGCAGATTCAACTTTTTCTATGTAAGATGTACTGGAGGCTCTTATGATTAGTAAAAATGTCCACATGTACCCCATATAGGTAATGTCTCTAGATTTTTGAGGCGTGAACTACTGCCTCTAACTCCAGGTCGTGAGTGGGATAGTTCTTTTCATGCTTCCACGGCTATCTTTAAGCATAAGCAATTACCTTACCATGTTGCATTAGAACACACCCTAACTCGACCCCCAAAGTATCACAGTACACTGCATAACCCTCTGAACCTTCCGGCAAAGCTAGTACTGGCGTGGATGACAATCTGCTTTTCAACTCCTAGAAACTCTGTTCACATGCTTCAGTCCAGTGAAATTTAGCTACTTTCTGAGTTAACTTGGTCAAAGGTACTAATAAAGTATAAAACACCTTTACAAATCTTTTGTAATACCCAGCTAACCCCAGGAAACTACGTACCTCTTTTGGAGTTGTAGGTCTAGACCATGTCTTTACTGCCTCAATCTTTTGTGAATCTACCTGAATACCAGCATCCGACACGATATGACCCAAAAAGGCTACCGAATTCAGCCAGAACTCACATTTAGAAAATTTTGCATACCACTGGTGATCCCTGAGAATCTGGAGCACTATTCGCAGATGACCTCAGTGTTCTGCCTCTTAGCGGGAATACACAAGAATGTCATCAATGAATACTATCACAAACAAATCCAGATACGGGCTAAAGATGTTGTTTATCAGATCCATGAACACTGCAGGAGCATTCGTCAACTCGAAGGACATGACTAGGAATTCAAAATGGCCATACTTGGTCCTAAAAGCCATCTTCGGGATATCTCTCTCCCAAAGCCGAACCTAATGATACCCAGACCTTAAGTTGATCTTAGAGAAATACTTTGCCCCTTGTAGCTGATCAAACGAATCATCTATCCTGGGAATCGGGTATTTATTCTTGAAAATAACTTTATTTAGTTGCAGATAATCTATACACATGCAGAGGGATCCATCTTTCTGTTTTACAAACAGAATTGGCACACCCCACGGTGAAGTACTCGGCCTGATAAATCCCTTATCTAACAGATCTTTCAGTTGTTCCTTCAATTCTCTAAGCTCAGCAGGAGCCATTCGGTACGGAGGGATGGATATAGGCTGAGTACCTGGTAATAGGTCGACAGCAAAATCAATTTCCTGTTATGGAGGAATACCAAGAAGTTCATCTGGGAACACATCTGGAAATTCATTGACTACTGGAATGGACTGAAGAGTCGGGGATTCTGCTTGGACATCCTGAACCCTGACAATATGATAGATGTAACCCTTTGCTATCAGCTTTCTCGCCCGAAGATAGGATATAAACCTACCTTTTGGTGTGGCTACATTGTCTTTCCACTCCCGTATTACCTCCCCTGGAAAGTGAAATTGGACAGTCTTGGTCTAACATTCTACATTGGCATAACATGGAGCTAGCCAATTCATACCCATAATTGCATCAAAATCAATCATGTTTAGTTCCACTAGATCTGTCGAAGTTTGGCGACCAACAACCTCTACTGTGCAGCCCCGGTAGATCCTTTTAGCTATAATAGAATCACCGACGGGCGTCGACACTGAAAAGGGTCATCGAAGCAATCCTGGTGCTATACTAAACCTCTAGGCCACCAATGGTGTAACATAAGACAAAGTGGAACCCAGGTCTATCAAAACATAAGATGAAAGAGAAAAAATGTCCAGCATACCTGGGTTGGTCATGGAAGGTTATACAAGGCAAAGTCAATCCCAAACTAAACATAATGTCACGACCCGAACGTAAACCCAGACTGTAGACACTGGACAAGGGACCCCGAGAGACCCCAAGTAAACCCATGACACATGCATACAGCTAATCTCATTAAATAAAGCGGAATAGTTAGCACAAAAACATAACGAAAACGTAACCATAGCGTAACATCTGAAAGTACTATACATACACATAAGTTGAGTACTTCATACTGTCTGAAAGCATCTACTACATACAATGGGTTGATGGAACAACATCCCCAACTAACCCGACCAACACTGAAACACAAGATAACATAAAAGTCTGTCAAACAGAACTGGAAACATGAGGACTCACCAATAATCTGAGAGCAAGAACTGAGATGGACTAAGGATGAGGATGAGCCTGAGATCCGGACCCTGTATCATGAAACGATACTGCACAGAAAGTATACGGTCAGTACATGGAATGTACCGAGTATGCAAGGTAAGTAGAATGGACATTAAAAGTAAGATAAACTCATAAATAAACATAGAAGAGGGACATCATGCGTGTATAATAAGCTTCGTAAGAAAATATAAAGCTCAAGGCTTTAAAGTTCATAAAACGTTCATGATCATAATCTTAAATAAACTTTATTAAAACATAACCTGAGCGAATAACATAAACATACCAATGCATAAGACATGCGGAACAATGGGAGGACTCGTTATAACCGACACCATCATAGTAGAGCTTTTCATGATGCCCCAACTATCTCACTCAAGTGGGCAGAGCCGACCCTGGCTTGCAAGGAGAGGGTCGTTCATTAGGCGTGATAGCATTTGATGGGATCACTATCAATATAATATATCATTAGAAACCCACGGTGGCACGTGGTTTTGAGACACCAGCGTAGTCCTTTGAACGCCAGGTTTCTTGGTGCTAGACACGGCTCCCAAAACATGCATATAGGCTCATACGTAAATCAATAACATCATGCATTAAGATTCATTGGCTAAAATATAACATTTATCATCATTGATCCCCTCTAAAACATGCTTAACCAAGAATCAAGGCCCTTCTCATTGGCCAACATCATAAATCGATAAATCATGTAATTCATTTCATAAATCGTAAGTCATTCTTCAACATGGGGGCATTGCCCAATACTTTAACATACTCAAATTCTTTCAAAATTTTCTCATAAACATGGGAACTTGAATTCATGCTTTCCCATCATCAATAAACTCAAAATATTGAATAGTCATCATAAATCATAACTTTAATGAACCTTCATTAATAGGAATTCTATATTTAAAAAGTTTGAAACATGATTTTAAAGAAAATAATATAAAACCTGCTCATCACTCACAATTCAATAATTAAAACTCATTAAATCGTACCCATAAAGAGAAATCACATTTTCATGCATTTGGATAAAATCCCATTGAACTTGAATAGGGAAAATTCATGATTTAAATCGAAATTTGAGCATGGGTGTGGAAGGATTAACCCATTCTAAATCCTACATACCTGGGAATACTTGGTTCTTAATTTCCCTTGAAAGAGATGGAATTTTGGAGAATTTTGAGGAAGAACACTTGAATCACCTTCTACTCCCCTCTCTACCTCTTGCATGCATAAATGTGGCTTAACATGGGCTAATCCCCCTTAAAAGATCTTATTCCGACCTTAAAACGACATAGTTTAGGCCTTAGGAGTTTAGGAAATTATGAGAAGGCCCTTACTAATTCGCAGAAAATAACTGCCAGGTGACTCTAACGGGTGACCTGACGACTCGTCAGGAAGGGAAACGACTCGTCTTGTCGCCCGTCAAGTACGCTGCCTCATCCCCAATTAAAATTCCATAGGCTTGCTCACAACCCACCTCACGAGTTGTTGGGACTGACCACGACTCGTGGGGTCCCATACGTTAGGTACACTGGTCAAACCTCTTATTTAATCCTCAACCTCATCCCACGATTGACCTAACGACTCGTGGTAGTTGACCACGAGTCATTCACACACCCGTGGGGACCTCAACTCCTCAGCCCATTCCAGCCTTCCCATGAGCCACCTAACGACTCGTGGGGTCTCCTCACGAGTTGTCTAACGACTCATCCTGCACTGCTGCAACATTTTCAAGATTTTCCCCGTTTGACTCTCGGGTCTGATCCTTGGGTTCCCGGGTTATAATAATATCTCCCCCTTGGGAACATTCATCCTCGAATGTTAGAAACATTCAGAAAACTCAGAAACAAGTTATTACCATATACAAATACTAATCATTTAAGCCGAAAACTGATGGAATGACTACCTCCGAAAAGGACTACATAGCTAAACTAAGTTCAGACATCACATACATATACCATATCATAAAACAAACTTGTACGCATGAACTGAACATGAAAAACTGATTAAAGGTCTAGGGCAAAACTAATACTTCAAGCGGAAACTCAGCCGGTATAGAACAAGTGTGGGTATCTAGCCATCATATTCGCTTCGGCTTCCCACATAGCTCCTTCAACATGTTGATTTCTCCATAATACTTTAACTGAAGCTACTTGTTTATTCCTCAGCCTCCGAATCTGATGATCCAAGATTTCAACAGGAATTTCTTCATAACTGAGGCTGTCTTTTACCCCAATGCTATCTACCTGGACTATCAAGGCTGGATCACCCAAACACTTTTTCAAAAGCGATACATGAAAGATGGGATGAACTGAAGATAACTCTGATGGCAAGTCCAACTCATATGCTACCTTACCAACTCTTCTCACAACCCGATAGGGAACAACATAGCGGGGACTGAGTTTCCCTTTCTTTTCGAACCGCATGACTCCCTTCATGGGGGATACCTTTAGAAATACATAGTTGCCCACATCAAACTCTAGAACCCTTTTCCTCACATCAGCATACGATTTCTGATGACACTGAGCGGTTTTCAACTGGTCCCTTATCAACTGCACCTTTACCATGGATTCATGAACCGAATCAGGTCCTACCATGTCTTCCTCACCAACCTCAAATCATCAGAAGGATGATCTACACCTTCGCCCATAAAGATCCTAGAACAGTGCCATCTGGATGCTAGAGTGATAGTTGTTGTTGTAAGCAAACTCGATCAAGGGCAAATGATCAACTCAACTACCTTTGAAATCAATAACACATGCCCTCAACATGTCCTCAAGGGTATGAATTGTTCGTTCTACCTGGCCGTCTGTTTGCGGATGGAAAGTTGTGCTGAGCTTAATTTGAGTTCCAAGTCCTTTTTGGAAAGAACACCAGAACTGTGAGGTAAACTGAGTACCTCGATCTGAAATAATAGACAAGGGCACTCCATGAATTCTAACCAACTCCAGAATATACAATCTAGCATAATCATCCGATGAATCCGTAGTTTTGACTAGTAAGAAGTGTGCCGTGTTGGTTAACCATTCGACCACCACCCAAATGGAGTCGTATTGCCAGCGAGAACGAGGTAGACCTATAATGAAATCACAGTGTCTACTGCCGAATTCAGGGAGACCATTCAANACCATTCGACCACCACCCAAATGGAGTCGTATTGCCAGCGAGAACGAGGTAGACCTATAATGAAATCTATATTAATCTCTTCCCACTTCCAAGTGGGGATGCTAATATCCTGAAGTATGCCTCTCGGTCTTTGACGCCCGACCTTCACTTGCTGACAGTTAGGGCATTTGTCTATGAACTCTGCGATATCCTTCTTCATACCATCCCACCAATAGATTTCCCGCAAGTACCTATACATCTTCGTGGATCCTGGATGGATAGAATATCCGGTACCATGTGCTTCATGCAATATCTGAACCCTCAAATTATCGACGTCTAGAACACATAATCAACCCTGGTGTCGTAGCACACCATCTCCCCTTTAGGAGAAAACCTCCACCTTTTGACTCTGCACTGCCTCCTTCAGTATCCTCAAAACCGGATCTTCACCTTTCTTAAATTTGACATCGACTACCAAGGACGATTCTGACCCATTCTACAGGACACCGCCATCGGTCAAGTCAACCAATCTAACCCCCAATCTTTCAAGTCGATGCACATCCTTCACCAACTCCTTCTTTCCCGCATCCACGTGGGACCCACTTCCCATAGAGAGCCTACTAAGTGCATCCGCGACCACATTAGCCTTGCCCGGATGGTGACACTCATGTTGTAGTCCTTTAGTAACTCTTACCACCTCCTTTGCTGAAGATTTAGTTCTTTCTGCGTGAACACATATTGCAAGCTCTTGTGATCCATGAATACATCCACGTGGACCCCATACAAGTAATGCCTCCATATCTTCAATGCAAACACCACTGCGGCCTATTCAAGATCATGGGTCGGATAATTCTTTTCACAAATTTTCAGCTTTCCCAAGGAATATGCTATTACCTTCCCATGCTGCATCAACACACATCCCGATCCGACTCTAGAAGCATCACAATACACTATAAAGCCATCAGTACCCTCGGGTAGAGTCAACACTAGTGCTAAAGTGAGTCAGGTCTTCAACTCTTGGAAGCTTTTCTCACAAGCATCCGCCCATTAGAACTTCACCTTTTTCTGAGTTAACTTAGTCAAAGGTTCCGCAATAGATGAGAAATGCTCAACAAACCTCCGGTAGTAGCCATCTAAACACAAGAAACTCCGAATTTCCGAAGGGTTCACCAACCTAGGCCAATTCTTCTCTGCCTCGATTTTCTGAGAATATACTTTTATGCCCTCACCTGATACAACATGGCCTAGAAATGCCACAGAGTCCAACAAAAACTCACATTTGCTGAGCTTTGCATACAACTGACGATCTTTGAGGGTCTGAAGCACTATTCTCGAGTGAGCGGCATGTTCCTCCTCGTTCCGAGAGTATATAAGTATGTCATCAATGAGCACAATCATGAACATGTCCAAATATGCCTTGAACACCCTGTTCATTAGATCCATAAAAGCTGCAGGGGCATTGTTTAGTCCGAAAGATATAACAACAAATTCGTAATGGCCATACTGAGTCTTGAAAGTGGTTTTCGGGATGTCACTCTCCCGAACTCTGAGCTGGTGATATCCGAACCTTATATCTATCTTTAAGAAACACCTGGCACCCTGGAGCTGGTCAAATAAATCATCGATCCTGGGAAAGGGGTACCTATTCTTGACAATGACCTTATTCAGTTGTCGATAATCAATACACATCCGAAGGGATCCATCCTTCTTTCAAACAAAGAGAACTGGTGCACCCCATGGAGATTGGATCGGTCTAATGAAGCCCTTATCCAACAGATCCTTTAACCGATCCTTCAATTTCTTTAGCTTGGTTGGAGCCATCATGTAGGGAGGAATAGAGATAGGCTGCATATCGGGTAAGAGATCAATGCCGAAGTTGATTTCCCTCTCATGAGGAACACGTGGCAAATCATCGGGAAAAACATCCGGATACTCACACACCACCGGAACTAATTGGATAGTCGGGGTCTCAGACTCAACATCCTTAACCCTAACTAGATGATACATGCATCCCTTAGAAATCATCTTTCTAGACTTAAGATAGGAAATAAATCAACCTGCTAGTACCGCCGAACTACCCTTCCACTCAAGAACTGACTCACCTGGAAAATGAAATTCCACCGTACGGGTCCTACAATTAATCGAAGCATAACATGCAAACAACCAATCCATGCCAAGAATAACATCAAAGTCAGTCATGAATAACTTTATAAGGTATGCGGAGGTAACCTTATGCAACACAGTGATCGAGCATTCTCTATATACTCATCTAGCGACGATCGAATCACCAATAGGGGTCGAAACAAAAAAATGGTTCTAACAAGGTCTCGGGACTATCTCCAAGGCTACTAGCAATGTAAGGAGTCATGAAAGACAAGGTAGCTCCAGATCTAGCAAGGCATAAACATCAATATGAAAGACACACAATATACCGGTGACCACTTCTAGTGAAGTCTCTTGCTCCTGGCGTGAGGCAAAGGCATCGAATCAATTTTGGTGCTATCTGCTGTCCTGGTGGCCTGTGCACGACCCCTATCATCACCCTATCTAGAATATGGGCATGCTCGTGCATGTGCCCAGATCTACCACACCCATAGCAAACATCTGAATCGAGCAAGCACTCCCCGACATTACTCTTGTCGCACTTACCACAGGCTGGAGAGGTATACTCTAACTAGGTGCCCCTCTGAACCCTCAACCCTAAAGCCCTACTCCTCTGATCACCCTTGGGTTTGGATGGAACACTAGTTGATGATTGTGCTGGGACTAATGATCTCTGTTGAAACTGTGGACGGTAGCCACCACCGAACCTCTGATGTGAAAACCCACGGCTATCCATTCGAGCCCTCTTTGCCTCCTTTTCCCTTGCATGAGCCGCCTCCATCTGCAGGGCGTATAACACTATGCGAGGAAAGTCCATATCCTGGTGAAGCATGGAAGTCCTATAATCCTTCTCTAAATAGCCAGCCACACCATGAACGAATCGGCTCACCCGCGCCCTCTGATCCATCACTAACTTGGGGGCGTACTTTGACAAACGAGTGAAGTCAAGTGAATACTCCAGCACTATCATCTTTCCCTGCTTGAGGTTCACAAACTTAGCTGCTTTCAACTCCTTCATCTCCCGAGGGAAGAACCTGTCGAGAAATGCCATGTGGAACTCATCCTAGCTGATAGGGCCCGCTCCTACTGCCCTGCTGTCCTTCTATTGCTTGTACCAAATTTGAGCGACCTCTTTTAGCTGATAAGAGGACAAGTCAACACACTCCCCATCCATCACTCCCATAACCTGAGTGACCTTAAAGATCCCTTCAATGAACTCGTGTGGATCCTTGTCCAACTTTAATCACACAAACTCAAGAGGGTTCATCCTCGAGAAGTCTTTAATCCGAGTCGCCGCTGCATTGCCATTCTGTGGGACCTGCGCAATAACCTGTTGGTTGACCTGAGCAGTCAAGGCCTATGCCAACATATGAATAGTCGCCCGAAACTCAGCGTGGGAAGTTGGCTCTAATGCCTAGGCTCCTGAGAAGGTGGGGCTTGCGGATGCCCATGGTCATTGCCACATCCGTGTCCTTCATCATTCCCATTCCTCCTTCGGTTCATTCTCCTCGTGTCCGTAATTCTGCAATCGTGAATCGCACTAATTAGAAGGATGGAGAGACATTTCATCGCACGACAAAGAATCATGAAAGAAGGGAAAATTTCCTAATTAGCCTCTTCATCATAGGTGTGGCGCGCTTCACACCCCATGAAAAAGGCTACTTAACGCGGCTTTCAGACACCCTAGGACACTTCAAACCTATGGCTCTGATACCAAGTTTGTCACGACCCAAACGTACACCCGGATCGTAGATACGGGATAAAGGACCCCAAGAGACCCCAAGAGACCGCAAGTCAACCCATGGCACATGCATACAGCTAATCTCATTAAATAAAGAGGAATACTTAGCACAAAAGCATAATGAAAACGTAACCGTAGCGTAACATCTGAAAGTACTAGACATACATATCAGTTGATTACTTCATACTATCTGAAAGTCTCTACTACAAACGATGGGTTGATGGGAAAACATCCCCAACTAACCCGACCATTATTGAAACATAAGAAAACATAAAAGTCTGTCAAACGGCCCTCGGAACATGAGGACTCACAAATAATCTGAGATCGAGAACTAAGATGGACTAAGGATTAGGATGAGCCTAAGATCCGGACCATGTATCATGAAATGACACAACATAGAAAGTATGTGGTCAATATGTGAAATGTACCGAGTATGCAAGGTAAGTAGAATGGACATTAAAAGTATGATAAACTCATAAATAAACATAGACGAGGGACATCATGCTTGTATCATAAACTTCGTAAGGAAATATAAGGCTTAAGGCTTTCAACTCATTCATAAAACGTTCATGATCATAATCACAAGTAAACTTTATCAAAACATAACCTGAGCTAATAACATAAACATAATAATGAATAAGACATGCGAAACAATGGGAGGACTCGTCATAACCGACACCATCATGATAGAGCCTTTCATGATGCCCCAACTATCTCACTCAAGTGGGCAAAGCCGACCCTGGCTTGCAAGGCGAGGGTCATGCATTAGGCGTGATATCACTTGAGGGGATCACTATCAATATAATATATCATTAGAAACCCAGGTGGCACGTGGTTAAGAGACACCGGAGTATCCTTTGAACGCCAGGTTGCTTGGTGCTAGACACGGCTTCCAAAACATGCATATAGGCTCATACGTAAATCAATAACATCATGCATTAAGATTCATTGGCTAAAATATAATATTTATCATCATTGATCCCCTCTAAAACATGCTTAACCAAGAATCAAGGCCCTTCTCATCGGCCAACATCATAATTCGATAAATCATGTAATTCATTTCATAAATCGTAAGTCATTCTTCAACATGGGGGCATTGCCCAATACTTTAACATACTCAAATTCTTTCAAAATTTGCTCATAAACATGGGAACTTGAATTCATGCTTTCCCATCATCAATAAACTTAAAATATTGAATATTCATCATAAATCATAACTTTAATGAACCTTCATTAATGGACATTCTATATTTAAAAAGCTTGAAACATAATTTTAAAGAAAATAATATAAAACCTGCCAATAACTCACAATTCAATAATTAAAACTCATTAAATCGTACCCATAAAGAGAAATTACATTTTCATGCATTTGGGTAAAATCCCATAGAACTTGAATAGGAAAAATTCATAATTTAAATCAAAATTTGGGCATGGGTGTGGAAGGATTCACCCATTCTAAATCCTACATACCTGGGAATACTTGGTTCTTAATTTCCCTTGAAAGCCCAAGATGGAAATTTGGAGAATCTTGAGGAAGAACACTTGAATCACCTACTACTCCCCTCTCTAACTCTTGCATGCATAAATGAGGCTTAACATGGGCTAATCCCCCTTAAAAGATCCTATTTCGACCTTAAAATGACATAGTTTAGGCCTTAGGAGTTTAGAAAATTACGAGAAGGCCCTTACTAATTCGCAGAAAATAACTGTCAGGTGACCCTAACGGGTGACCTGACGACTCGTCAGGACGGGCAATGACTCGTCGTGTCGCCCATCAAGTACACTGCCTCATCCTCAATTAAAATTTCATAGGCTTCCTCATGACCCACCTCACGAGTCGTTGGGACTGACCACGACTCGTGGGGTCCCTTCTATTAGGTACACTGGTCAAAACTCCCATTTAATCCTCAAACTTATCGATGATTGACTTGACGACTCGTGGTAGCTGACCACGAGTCATTCCCATGCCCGTGGGGACCTCAACTCCTCAGTCCATTCCAGCCTTCCCACGAGCCACCTGACGACTCGTAGGGTCTTCTCACGAGTTGTCTAACGAGTCGTCCTGATCTGCTACAATATTTTCCAATTTTTTCCCGTTTGACTCCCAGGTATGATCCTTAGGTTCCCCGGTTATAACACATAAGTACTAATCTCAGCTAACAACAACAGCTACTCACAATAATAAGACTTCTAGCTCTCTTACTGGATTCAAACTGTAATGCAGTACTATAAAAACTAACTTGCCAAAGGAATTCACCTTAAACATACCTCAGTTGCCATTTCCCGAATAACTGACAAGTTCCAACTTGTATTCAACAGCTTTTTCCAACTACAACCGTAATACTGGTAGGAAGAGACTAATTTCAGTACCAAATTCATCTTAAAATGATAACTATTGATATT
>JACEIK010000109.1:481633-495436 GCA_018107945.1 Datura stramonium | reverse complement strand
ATATAACTTTGGGCGGTCACAGAACCCAACGCACTGTTTTACGGGCATGTCACGGAGCCCATCGCGGAGGGGGAGGGTCTGTGACACGTTGCCCCGGTTGCAACTAATCCGGCCTTCTCCCCTGCTATCTCGATTCCGCGCTCGTTCGGTCTCTCCCCGAGCCATTTCTCATGTGCGTCGTACCCTAAAACTCTTGAATTATGAATGAGTATGCCGACTAAAAGTTAGAAACTTATGGGGTGTAACATATCTAATGTCATACCAAATACCCAGGTTTGAATCTAAGTAGCTATATTTTTTTATATATATACCCTTCTCCCCTGCTATCTCGATTCCGCGCTCGTTCGGTCTCTCCCGAGCCATTTCTCATGTGCTGCACTCTAAAACTCTTGAATTGAATGAGTATATTGACTAAAAGTTAGAAACTTATGGGGTGTAACATATCTAATGTCATACCAAATACCCGAGTTTGAATCTAAGTAGCTATATTTTTTTATATATAATACATATAATATGAAACCTGACTTGGACAAATCGACCCCCGTCCCCTTGGTTTTTTAAATATTTATTAATTTTTAATTTATTAAAATTGACGAACCGGGTCGGTCCCGCTTAATCGACCCTATTCATCGGTTTCACAATTCCGATGAGCCAAATTACGAGACAGTAAGTGCTGGGTCGGTTTTGCTCAAAAATGGATCATGTTCGTTGGTTTTGCCCCTCATTTTTTGGGCAATTTTTTGTAGTGAGCTCTAAAGGCATCCTAATATGTCAAAATGTACAAAGAAAGGCAAGTTATATATATAGTTAGGGATGTTCATGATTCAGTTTGACTGGGTTTTTGTTAAAACCAAAACAAACCAATAAAGGTGATTTTTCTAATTTCAAACTAAACCAAACCATTATAATATAAATTCTATCGGTTTCGATTTTATCGGTTTGATTTGGTTTTTGCAATTTTTACAGATTTTTAAGATGTAAGTTATAATATAGAGAAATTGATACAAGTGAGGCATTAAAAATGAAAATAAGATATTGGATCAGTGATAGACACATAACCCAAAATGCTAGAAAATACTATATAAATTTTCCCTATCATCTTTGTTAGAAAAAAAGCTCTTAACTTTATTCCCCTAAGGAGATGGTGGGAATATAACAAGAATGCCACCAAGTGTAATTTTTTCTTTTTTTCAAGAATTCAAAAAGAAGTCAATAGATAGGAATATGATGCTCTTGGTGGGCAGTTTTTCTCACATACTTATAACATAATACATAATCAAGTTCACCCATCACTTGAAATTTTTCAAATTCTTCTTCCTTTCTCCACCTGATGAAATATAGTATTAGTAGATTAATCAAAGAGCGTGCTAATGATAAAGAAATCACCTCACCAACAAAATCTTCAATTTCAATCACATAATCAAATTCACCTATACAAAGCTCATTTCTTTAAGTATTTTAGGCAAGACCTTTTCCAACACAAGAATTTTATAATTAAAATAAAGTAAAAGAGAGAGGATACTAATGAATGAAAAGGGTTCACAAAAATTTTGACCATGTAAAAAGTTGTTTAGATTTCCAACTTGGAGTAGCAAATGTATCTTCCAAGATTTGGGTTTTTCGGAGAGATGACTTGGAGGGTCAAATTGTGTTGGACACAACTCAACAAATTACCATTTCTCTCTCTGGTTTTAATAAGCAATTCTTAGTGACAACAGTGTATGCTAGGTTCTCTGAGGTGGAGAGATTGGAGTTATGGGATAATTTGGAGGAATTGTCTATGGATTGTAGGGGGGGTTTCAATGTTAGTTTAACTGAAGAGGAGAAACAAGGTGGATTACCTTTTTTGCAGAGTGAGGCTACTGATTTTGCTCAATGTTTGAATAGTTGTGCATTGATGGAATTGAGGTCAAGTGGCAGCAGATTTACGTGGTGGAATGGGAGGATTGGTGGTGAATGCATTTTTAAGAAGTTGGACAGGATAGTTGTGAACCAAGAATTCTTGAATTTACTGCCATCCAGTGAGGTTCTTGTCTTATTTAGACAAGGTTCAGATCATGCTCCATTACATGTTCTATGTAACACTGATGAGGTGCCTGTCAATAAGCCTTTCAAATTTTTGAACTTTTGGAGTAAGCACAATAATTTCTTAGATGTGGTGAGGGACAACTGGAAAACTGACTTCAGAGGAAATCCTTTTTGGAAGTTTAGGGCCAAACTAAGAAGTGTTAAAAATGTGTTAAGTCAATGGAATAAGCAGACTTTTGGCAATATTTTTCAAAAAGTTGCAATCCTGGAAGATATTATCAAGGTGAAAGAAGTCCAGTTTGAGATACAGCCTTCTTCAGATAATAGAATGGAACTAAATAGAGCTGAAGAAGATCTAAAAAAGGTTATACATATGGAGGAGGAGTTCTAGAAATAAAAAGCAGGGATGAGATGGTTTGCTGAAGGTGATAGGAACACTAAGTTATTTCACTCCTATGTAAAAGGAAGAAGGAGGAAGCTTCAAATTGATGAGATTCAACTGGAGGATGGGGACTTAGTGGCAGTTACAGAAGATATTGGTGCTGCAGCAGTTATGTTTTTCTCTGAGCAATTTAAGGAGGAGAACTGGAGTAGGAATTATCATATGATTGATAATATTCCTTCTGTAATTTCTCAAATCACTAGAATGGTTAAGGCCTTTTTTGTGGGTATGAAATTCCAAGATTCACTACCCACACAAACTTGGTTCTTATTCCAAAAAAAAGATAGGGTGATTAATTTTTAGATCTTAGGCCTATAAGCCTGAGTACATTTGCTAACAAGATTTTATCTAGGGTGTTACATGATAGAATGGCCATATATTTGCCTCTTATTATCTCAAGGAATCAGAGTGGTTTTGTTAAAGGGATAAGCATAACTGAGAATGTGTTGCTAGCACAAGAAATCATCAGAGATATCAATTTGAGAAAGAAATGGCACAATGTGGTTGTTAAGCTGGACATGACCAAAGCATATGATAGAGTGTCATGGATCTTTCTTACTAAGGTGTTGAGAAAGTTTGGCTTCTCAGAGATCATTATAGATATGGTTTGGAGGTTAATATCTAACAATTGGTATTCAGTTTTAGTGGATGGTCATTCCTATGGTTTCTTCCTATCATCTAGGGGTTTAAAGCAGGGTGATCCAATTTTTCCATTACTATTTATTATTTCTGCTGAAGTACTATCCAGAGGACTTAACAAGTTAAATGATGATGCTGAATTTAAAGGATATGGTATGCCTAAATGGAGTCCAGATATTAATCATCTTGCATATGCTGATGATACAATTCTTTTCTGCTCTGGTGAGAAAAGATCAGTGAGGAAAATTGTGACTATTCTAATAGCATATGAGCAAGTTTCTGATAAAAAAGTCAATAAGGGCAAGAGCTTCTTTTATATTCATGAAAAGACATCAATAGTGGTTGGTTAGAATCTGAAAAGAAGGAAAGGGATTAATCAAGGAACTTTTCCTTTTCTGTACTTGGGATGTCCAATATTTTATGGGAGAAATAAGAAATCCTATTTTGAAGATTTGGTGAGGAAAATATCAAGGAGAATTTTATTATGGAAAAAGAGGTGCCTATCTTTCGGTGGAAGAGCAATTCTGATTTCTCATGTGTTACAAATAATGCCTGTGTATTTGCTTTCTGCTATGAATCCTCCCAAAGGCATTTTAGATCATATTCATAAGCAAATGGCAAAAAAAATTGGAGGAAAAATGGGGGAGGCAAAGGTAAACATTGGGTGGCCTAGGAAGAACTTTGTTATCCTAAAAGTGAAGGAGGTCTGGGTTTCAAATCTTTGCATGATGTTTCTAATGCTCTATTTGCTAAACTTTGGTGGAATTTCAGAGTTTCTACTAATTCTCTTTGGTGTGCTTATATGTGGAATAAATACTGTAAGAAGAACCACCCAACTATGGCTACTGGAAGAGGGGCATCTCATATTTCGAAGAAAATGTTAGAAGTCAGAGAGTATGTTGAACATGATATTTGATGGCAGATTAAATCAGGGTCAGCTAGTTTTTGGTATGATAATTGAACTCAACAAGGGGCATTGTGCTTCACTGAAAGGGTCAATGTTGAATAATAAGGAGAAGAAGAGGTGAGAGAATTTGTTTCCAATGGAACTTGAGAAGGAGAGAAGTTGAGATATATGATATTAGATGAGATGTTGAATCATATCTTAGAAACTATCCCTCCCCAGTATCTAATGAAGTTGATAGGATATGGTGGATGGGTAATTCTAAAGGGTCCTTCTCATTTAAATCTGCATATCAACTCATGAGAAGAAAGAGGGAAGAGTTAGAGTGGTGCACTATTGTTTGGATAAAGGGTCTTCCTTTTAAAATTAGTTTCTTTCTTTGGAGATTTCTAAAGGGAAGAATTCCTATTGAGGACAATTTAAGGAGGATAAGGCTACAACTAGTGTCCATATATTACTGTTGTGACAGTAATCATCAACAAGAAACAATGACTCATTTATTCCTAACTTCTTCCATAGCCAATAGGTTATGGAGGTATTTTGCTACTTGTGTAAGTATAAGCTTGGAGGAGAGAGATCTATGTCAAGTTATCACTAATTGGTGAAATGCACTAGGTTCTAGAAAAATGCAATGCATCCTCAAGGCCTTACCTGCTATCATTATATGGGAATTATGGAAGAGAAGGAATTCTAGGAGGCATGGAAGAGAGGTAACTTTCTATAGGATGGTTAATTTATGTCAACAATCTACCTTTCGCCTTTTACAACTTAACTATCCTTAGGTGAAAAGTTCTATGGTGTGGGGTGAGATGTTGGAATGTCTTCAATCCTATAGGACAAGAATTTTCTATAGAGTTGTGTATTGGGAGTTTCCACCTTCACAGTGGGTCAAATGCAACACGGATGGTGCATGTCGAGGAAATCCAGGAGAAATTTCTTATGGCTTTTGTATTAGAAATGATGAAGGGAATCTATTATATGCTGAAGCTATGTCTATTGGGGAAGCTACTAACATGCAAGCAGAAGTTATGGCAATTTAGTGTGCCCTGAGATATTGTCTTTCCTGAAATTACAACATAATATTAGAGACTAATTCCCTCAGTCTTAAAAATATGTTGTTAAAGGTATGGAAAATACCTTGGGAATTAGCTGACAAGATGGATAGCATAAGAGTGATGTTGAGTCAGTTGAATATGGAGATTAAACATACATTCAAATAGGCGAATACTTTAGCAGACTCACTGGCTAATTACGCATTGGAAAATAATGGCAAGCACATTTCTACAACTTTTAATGATCTACCAAAAACATGCAGAAGGATCATAAACATGGAGAAGTCATAAATTCCATATTTGACGATCAAAACATGGAAAATAATGGAGGCAGAGTCCAGTTACATCTATTCCGTGGTCACATATTAAACTATTTACATAAAGTCTTGTATCATTACAAGGTTTCTGTGACATGTTCTTAGGTTAGTCTAGGAAGCAAAACAAAAAGGGTATTTCCAGCAAAAAAAAGGCATCCTAGGTCAGATCTACAAGTGAATATCATACCCAGCGAACACCACGACTATGAAGGATATCAGAGCGACTTGGATTTCCCCATCTAAGCTTCAGCGGAGTCTTCATCTAGGATATGTGACTGATGTCGTACCAGTCAGTCACCTGCAAATGAGAAAAGTTCAAACAAAAGAGAGACAGAAGTAGCAAAAGTGAGAGATTACCTTCATGAGTTGCTCGAGTAGCTAGATTCATCATCAATGGAGGGAGATTAATCACCCATAAGAGAAGAAATGTGAATTGGGGGTTGAGGAAAGGAGGCGGCATGATTAGGAAACCCTTCAGGAGTTTGTTGTTTTTCTTTGCTTTTAATCCGGTCATGTCCGATATCAACATGAAATAGTGGGTCAATTTTTTGGGCTAAGTTTTAAAAAAATGGGATAGACCCAAATTAGTTTTAAAAAAATATTGTAACAACCCATTTGATCGTTATAGCACCCTGACAACATTGACGCCTAAATTTTAAAAATTTATACAGGCCTGATGTTATTTTCTGGTAAGGATGAAAGTAATGGTTTCTTTTTAAAGGGGCAGAATTAAAAGTTCTCATGGGCTCGGCGATAGGACCGCTGCAGCGGCATATCATCGCCATGGTTGGACCGCTGCAATGGAGCAAGCATCACTACAGCGGAAGACGTGGACCTGAACTCCGTGCTTTTCTAACTTTTAAAATACAAATCATAATGCAACAAGGTTTTGTCATTAAAAATATCGTGGAAACATTTTTTGTCAATCTACAAGGAAAACCAATGGGGTGGCTAAAAAAGGGAAATATTCCACCATCCTCCCAAACGGAATTCCTCAAGAAATATAAAGTCGGTGCCAGAAATGGAGCTTTAGCGCTCTCTTGGTAGTAGCTTGGCGCCTAGGTAGGTTATGGTGTACTTTTGAGTCAGACTATAATTAGTGAATCGTATATGTATGTACTGTTGATGTACAATTAATAAGGGTAGAGGGATCATAAAGCACGATATCCTGATGAAAGATTTTAGTGGTGCAACTACTAAAATTGGAAGATTAATCCTGGGAAAAAGTGAAACCTAGCTGATAATTAAAAATTGGGGGTGTATTCTTGATGTAATGTCCTTGATAAAATATTTGTGAGGTGATGTTGTGATAGTATGTTTGATGTTACGTGATGCTAATTGCTCATGATTGTAAATTGTGGTCGTATGGTCTTGATGGTATAGTCTTGGGTGAACGACTATAATAGAACTGATTAAGGGAAGAGATGGGAGGTCAGACCTAGTGTGGATATAGGAGTTTAATATCATAATTTAATTTTTAGGAGATAAATACTTGAGTTTGGTGGTATAACTTAACTAGCTTAAAAAGAATTTGAGGCAAGGAAAGAATGGGTAATTTTGAGGAACCGTAGTAGTAGGCTGGCGTAACTTGACAAGGATGGTGTCAAAAAGATCATGGTGCGTCAGTGAATTTTTATTGCGAATGCATAGGTTAAAGGGATAATTCTTGGTCCAAGTAAGTGGTTGTAAATGGGAACTAATATGAACCATATTTGATCTAAATTCCAAAGAATTCATTTATGTGATAGGCCCCTAGGTGAGGGGCAGGAAAGGTTGAACCAATGAGTTGTGAAGGTTACCTTGTTTGTTTTATTATTGTGAGAGATGACGCAAGACTTAACTATTCGATAATGTCACGACCCGAATGGAGGCCCAATCGTAACACGGGACAAGGAGTCCCGAGAGACCCCAAGTCGACCCATGGCATAAGCATACATCTAACCTCAATCAAGAAACTGAATAATTAGTAAAACACTAAAAGAGGAAGTCTAACTTGAACACAACATCAGAATACGAAATCCGAAGCTCAATACATACATATGTCTAACTATCATCTAAACATGATGAGTTGATGGGACAAGACCCCAACTAACTCAACAAAACTGAAACTGAAATACACGTAAGAAATTTGAGTAGTCTAGCCCTCGAGAGATGAGGATTCACCAACAATGCAAAAACTAACTCTGATAAGATGACTACGAGCGGGGATGAACCTGAGAGCCGGGTCCTGTATCATGAAATGATAAAGCATAGAGTATGCAGTCAGTATGTGGAATGTACCGAGTATTCAGGGTAAGTAAAACCTCTTAAGTAAATAAAATCATTTAAAATCAATGCATCATGTAAACATAAACATTAAGAATATGAGAGTAGGGCTTGCATGCATTCTTTCTGAAATAATGATCTCTTCATAACATAACATAACTTCATAATATCATAACTGAATCGATTGACTCAAAGCTGAATTCTGACATTTATAAGTAAAGCTGAACATTGAGTCAAACCTGCTTTAGAACATGCATATATATAAATCTCATTAGTAATGAAACATGTACATCTAAAATCATAAGGAACAATGGGAGACTCGTCTTTTAACCGACATACCATGATAGAGCTTACGTGGTCCCAACTGTCACACTCAAGTGGGTAGAGCCGTCCGAAGCCTTGCTGGGGCTAAGGACGATACCATGAAATCGATATCAAGCTAAAGGCCCATTCGGGTAGGGGAAGCTCACAAAGGAAGTACCAAAGTAGTATATATAATAGTATCAACCTACGTTGACGCGTAGTTTTGAGGCATAGGGTGATTGACCCTCAGCTACTCGGTGCTAGACACTACTCCCAAAAACATGCATATGCTCCATATCGTTTTACAACGAAGCTCAACATCGTCCATTGATGAAGCTCAATAATCAGTACATCTCAAATATGAAATCATGCATATGAGAAGCTTTAGCTCAAAACATACCACAAGCTGAAAATATAATTGGGAGTCTTCGCTCCAAAACCATGTGGTAAGTTATGCATAGGAAAACTTTAACTCAAAACATACCACAAGCTGAAAATATAATTTGGAGTCTTCTCTCCAAAACAATGTGGTGAGCTTAATTCGATAAAATCATCATTCATACTTAACATGTGGGCGTTTCCCAAAGCTTTATCATACTTAAAAATACTTAATTCTTATAGAAAATATAATTGTAAACACGGGTAGCCTCAAATCATGCTTTTCAGCATAATATCTCATCATCATCATATACTCATCACAAATTTTATCTTTCATGAACATGTCATCTTTATTTCAGAAAACTAAAATCATGATTTTGAATTGAAAATATTATAAAATTTTCCCATGCTTCATAATTCAGTAGTAGAATCATAATCAAATCATACCAATGTATAGAAATAGAAGATTCATGTATTTGGGTTAAAACCCCACATATTAGACATAGGAATTTCATACTTTAGNTGGAACCTTGGGGAGTGACCGTCCTTAACGATTTTCACCAGAGTCGGGCCCATGTATTTGGGTTAAAACCCCACATATTAGACATAGGAATTTCATACTTTAGAGAGGGATTGGGCATGGGTGTGAAGGGAATCACCCATTCAAAACCTACATACCTATTGGTAGCTGATTCTAACACTTCTTTAGATGCCCAATAGGAAATTTAAAAGAAATTGATGAATTCTAAGATTGATCGCCCTCTCAAGTCTTCTACCTTTCATGCATGAATGAATGAGGCCTAAAATGAACTTAACCCCTTTAAAAGTCACTATTTATAACTCAAAACATCATAGTTTATGCCTTAGAAACTTAGAAATTATGAAAAAGTCCTTACTAAATTCACAGAAAATAACTGCCAGGTGGTCCTAATGGAGGACCTAACGACTCGTTGCTCAGGGTCACGACTCGTGGAGTTGTCCATTAAGTACACTACTTCATCTGATCTTATAGACTCATCGCGGGTAGCCTAATGAATTGTTACGGGTGACCACAACTCGTGGTCACCATCCATGNTGAAACTATATAGCATAGAGTATGCGGTCAGTACGTGGAATGTATTGAGACGGGTGACCACAACTCGTGGTCACCATCCATGATGTACAACTGCCTTGCCTGGACAAAATCTATTCCATGCTTGATCACGAATCACCCAACGAATCGTGGGGGCGGACCACGACTTGTGGGGACCTTCCGTCAAGTCCACTGCCCCTTTTGTTTTCTTTTCTTATTCCCCCTCCCCACGGCTGACCTAACGACTCGTGGGACTTGCCATGAGTCATGGTCATGTCTGTGGGGTCTCATTTCTCCATTTTTCAAATTCATTCCATGGCCTTCCCCACGAGTCACATCACGACTCGTGGGTTGATCTCACGAGTCTCCCTACGACTCGTTCTGAGTCTGGTGCTAGTTTTTAAGCTTTTCTTCATTTCAAATCTCGGGTATGATCTTTGGGCTACTGGGGTATAACAAATAAATAGCTAAAAATATAGCAGATTGCGGTTATGAAGATTTATCCCTATATAATGAGGTATATTTATATTTGTGGAAAATGTGGTTAATTGGTCTTATGAAAATGAATTTGTTGAAGATTTCAATGAATTATTCATGTTTTTTGAATTCATTCTAAATTACTTTAACTGTGATTGTTATCTCCGAAACTGTGAGTGAAGTTGTGAAAATCAAAGTGTACTGATAATCCATCCTATATTGTGACTGACTGAGATCATGATGATATATGTTGGGAACGGATGGTTAATACAACCTTGCCCAGAGATGAGAGGCTCATGACTGAGGTGAGCATTCGGACGAGTGAAATTGTGATTGATTGAGATACATATTGATACTTGAAGATGAGTGGCTCGTGCCCGAGGTGAGTATCCGAGCGAACGATGATGATATTAGTGGCTCGTGTCTGAGGTGAGCATTCAGACAAGCAGATGAATGGAGAAGGTACCATGCCGGTACAATACATAGATTTCAAGAGTCCCATGCAGGTCATGGCCCCATGGCAAAAATAAGACCCTCTAGCATGTGTGTACAGTTATATTATGTGTGAGTATATGCAGCGATATAACACAGGCGTGCGCCCAGCATATTATCTATAGTATGATTGTCACAAAGATCAATACATGTATGTTATGATATACATACAGCTGTGTGATAGAGTCTAGTGATAGGTATGACACCGGTATGTGTACAGACATCCGATGAGATGAACATTGATGATGACAGGTCTAATTGTTGTATGTTCAGCGTGTTCATGATCTGCTGCATAATTATTTTTTACGTAGATTATAAGTGTTGGTGTTTTGTGAATTGGTTTGTGAACGAGTTAATATTTGTATTTCAAAGTAGAGGGTGAATATGATTTATGTGTTGTTGTTGGGTTGATTTTGACTGTGGAAATAAAAAATAAGGTAATAAGATTGAAAATAAGAATATGTGTAATTACTCGGGTGTAGATTGATACAACTTTTGAATGACATAAGACCTTGTTTATTTGATGTAATATTGGGAAGTGATGGATGCCAATGAAGTCGATGCAGCGGTAGAATTCCCGCAACAGCGAGACCAGGGCAGCAGTCAACTTACCGCACCCGCCTAAAGTGATTCTGTTCTCCTCCGTTCTCCTCCGGAGCTCAACTTTCATGTCTTGCCCTTGCTTCTATAGGCTGAAATCGGGGTTCATGCCCCATGCACCGTACTGACAAGGGAATTACTGACAAATATATTAACTTATGTCATTCTGAACCCCACTCGGGCCGATTTCTATCATATAATCTCTCTTCCTTTTGATCAAAACAAGATGAAGGCCATAGCCGTAGTTCTTCAAGTATTCACTACTGGCATCAACATACTGCAGTAGGATTAATCAATTTCTGACCTGAGCTTTACTATTGTTGGGGTTCTATTGCTTATGGACTCTCACATGTACTTGGCTGCTCCTAGCGATCTTATATGTCATCCTAATCTTTATTGTAGTGAAGGTCTAGGTGGCTTATTTAAGTACTAAGGGTATTGACCACTTTCCTAACACCCCCCTCCCCCAGGAATTAATGGGTCTAGCCGTCCTTTACTATTTACTCTTAGAAACATAGCATAAATACTTACCCTCTCTATTATACTGAGAAAAGGCCGGGAGGTAGGAAATAACCATATTGTACTATAGTAGGGCTAGGGTATGCAGCTCAACAAACTCTAAAGGGCTGGAGGTGAGAATTTTGTAATTTCACAATCTCTCATGCCTTTAAGGTAATCTAATACTAACTGCTACCCCTATCTAATATTGAGTAGCTACTAAGTAAGCCAACATGTATACTATACTCCTAACATCCTACTCCGTGGGTGTAGGAAAAACTGGGAGTAGTATTGGCGCGTCTATTACCCTATAAAGTTCCTGGTGCCCCGGGAGAATGTTGGGGAGGTTGAAAAGAATGTCTCTCCTTCTCCCTCAGGCTAGGCTATCCCCCAATTGTGGCACCTTTCTAGTACCCTCTCCTGCTGCTGTATCTAACTTGTGGATGGCTATAGTCTGTCTCATATCAATATTATTCTAGACATAAATAACAATGAAAGCTTAGGGACTCAACCCTATACAACTCAGCTTTATAGCACGATCTGAGTATAAAGAGGGGTAACCATACTATCAGTCCTCGTAGCCTCCTACTTATGATATGTGGTGCACAACATATTTATAAAAAAGACTCTACTAGACACGGCTTGCAGACTTCCTGGGATACGATATTGCTCTGATACCAAGTTTGTCATGTCCCCACCTTAGGAGGCGTAACTGGTGCCTAATGCCACACTGGGACCTGGGCTGACCTAGTTGGGAATAAGCACCTTTGGTGCCTCCTAGTAACATAGAATCAACAAAACAAACAGCTATATCTCGGCTATAAACACAGCCTCAGGCCAACAAGGCCACATAGAAAACCTATAAAGAAACAGCTAACCCAGCAGTCACAATAATAAAAGGATCCTATGCAGGCCGACAAGACCACCATGTTGTCTAAGTCATAAAAGAAGGAAAATAGACAGTCATATATGAACTATAACCGACAAAGCTGCTAACTAATAGCTAAACTAGGTCCCACATGGTCAACACGAAAAACATAGCATATATAGGCCCCACACAGCCAACAACACACAACTATCTAGGAACTGAAGACTGTGGTCTGCAAGCCTATAAGAGTGAAACATATTGGTTGGGATAGGGCCCCGACCTACCTAAAATCTACATAATAAAAGACAAGCAAAACTCTACTACCTGGAAACTCCAAATGAAAGGAGCTGACCAATTTGTTGACTCCAAGTAGCTGCTAAAGGAGGTCCTAAAACCTGTTTGTCTAAACCTGTAGGCAAGTATGCAGCGCCCCATGTGTAGGTGTCAGTAAAATATGTACTGAGTATGTAAGGAAATAATAATAACTGAATAGAAGCTGATAAAGAACCAAAAGTAATCAGCTAAAAAGAGCAGAAGTTAACCTATATACTTGTATAACCATATCCTGCATCTAGAAGACAACTGTACAAATATGAGCATAAGTTATACGATATATATTCATAAGTTATATCTTGCAAGCAAGTATACAAACAAGAACCTAACCTGGCCCCCATAATCCTGAAAGGTACAATCATCAAAGAGATAACCTACCTGGGCCCCCATAAGCCCCGACAGGTACAGTACAATATATATACCCCTAACCAGGTCACTATGGTGTCACAAGTAACTATAACCAAACCTATCCGGCCTCTAGGACTACAACTGAGCCCATGGGCCCCTGTAACTATATCTGAGCCCTCTCAGCTTCTGTAACTGCACCCTAGACTCACAAGGCCCCACTGAGGATCAATAATGCCGTTATGGCATAAAGGAAAGCCATAAGTGAATGGACTTTGATACGGCCTTGTGGCATGAATATAGTCCGTTCGGACATCACATAGCTCTTCTAAGCACTCTGTTGCCCCGTAGGCAATGATAGAGTTAGCAATCCTGAGGTCATTTGATGGGAGACCAACTAAGGTGGATTAATCCCTATAGGAGTATGATGCTATAGCCTCAATATAGTCACTCACTAGGCGTATCTAGCTCCTTAGGCTTAACACAACCGTTACTCGCTGCTAAACAGTCTATATAGCTGCCAACAGGCACACCCTATGTGCCTACACCTGACCAGTGGGTCCTGGCAGCAATTACAGCCCCTGTTAGTTTAGACAAACTAGGGCGAGGTCTAGGGTGACCTAAGTAAAACTTTGAAGGTCATCCTAGGATGATGATAGCTCATAAGCGAACAACAATGTCGTAGGCGACTGTTACACCCCGTAAGATTCCCGGCACTTAGATGGCCTATTCGCACGTTGGTTAAGCATATTTGAAAGCCATACGTGCTAGAAAAAGGCCCGGGAAAAGA
>JACEIK010000109.1:458159-468440 GCA_018107945.1 Datura stramonium | reverse complement strand
ATTAAGTCGGTTTGACTTGGTTTACTAGTTCATATCGATTTTTCGATCTCATTTGGAACACCCCTATATATAGTTCTAGGCGCCACAACCACTTTATTTAAATTTTAAACTAGTTAGCGAGCTTCAAATATCAATATGCAACACTAAACAACTATCACAATGACCTAAGGCATTGGCAAAGAACAATGTCTAATAATAGTCGATTAAGCGATAAGTTATTTATACGGTAAGTTCTATGTCGCTTTCAAATGAGGCAGAAACTAAACAACATCAATCCCAGAAAGGGAAGCTTATATATACATCTATATTTAAATCCAATAGCCAATAATTAAAAACTAACATGGCTATAAATACTAGAACGATAAAGAACAAGTCGCATAAACTATACGACGAAGGAAACTTGCCAAAAAAACTTTAGACTTAACATACCTCATAAGTAATTTGATAACTCACTATCCTTCAAACAAAATCCTAAATACACTATTGAAATTCTTATAATCACAAAATCACACTCCCCCACCTAAAACAGTCCATAACATACAAACAGAAAAGAGATTTCAACGTCGGTAGCCATTTTCGACTATAGTGTATGACTTTCAAATTAACGATAGATGGAGGTTTAGAAATTTTTACTTTCACCTTAATAGGTTTAATAATGGAAGACCATCAACCTTAAGGTGTTTCTCCTTCAAAAATTTGACAAACTAGCTCGAGTCTGATGGGGCAAATGCGTTCTAGACGTTTTCCATGATGACCCAACTCAAATCTAGGTTGGATCAAGATTTAATGGTGAGTTCCCCTTCAATCAACCCTTGGAACCTTAGGGAAGAGGAGGGAGACAAGCTGGTGAACTTAGGAAATGTTTTGGATAATGAAAAATATCACAATTCTAGAAAGCATATAGCCTGCCTGTAACTACTACCGCAACGTGCCAAGCTAGGCGGGCCACATCACAGTAGGCCTATTTCCTAAGCTTCTTAGCCTTTTGTACTCTCGTTCAACATTCATTCAAGGCTTCAACCCCCAACCTTTACCCATAGTATGATGTATAGTAATAATACTTGAACCATACGTCAACATTTCATGAAATATCACTTAAATTTCACTAGGTGTTATAGAATACTTCTATGACCTGAAGATCTTTGAGAATAACCCTGGGAACCTTGTCTAAAATATAAGAATCTCATCTGGAATGACCTCCCTCAAATGCTTGGATCACTATATGAATTGGCCTACCATAATGCCTATGAAAATTCCTCTCCCAGTGAAGCCCCTACCTCCAGATAAGGTGCAACTGAAAGTACCTATGGGACCTCTTGTCCCTAACATTACTGAACTCTTGACGTCTCATATACTCAACCCCTTTAATTGTCTCTACCATCATCTAGAAAGTAGCCCCGGTTGTTGCCATCTGGTATGTTGTAGCACAAATATGGTAGATCAACTCTTCACAAACAATTGAATCCTCTCAGCCTCATCAGACAAAATCATCAAAGGATGATGATACAAGGACTCAAACATCATCTCATACTTAGTGACTAATGTACCCTTCGTGACAACTTCTCAAACTCATTCCTTTTTCTTCCCCATGTGTAATGACCCTCCTGGTTATTTCCTTACTTTTATGCATTTTAATTGTTTTGACCCTCCCTATGGGTTCCACACTACGTTTGTGACTTGCGGAGATGGGTAGCATAGTTCCCAAAGTGTCTTGGCGAGTTTTGGAAAGATTTCCTAGTTTGGAGTTTTTAGAGACGAAATGGTTGACTTCAGTCAATATTCTTAGTAAACAGTATCAGACAAGAATTCCGTCGGTGGCATTAGCTCCAAAATATGGATTTTAGGCTAGTGGGACCTTTAGTTTGGGTCCCAAGGCTTTCGGGCTCATTTTGGGCATTTGGGCAGTTGTTTTTATATGGTTTGAGTGTTGATTTTGGTGTTCATCTTGTCAATATAATCTTGGATGGTCGTTTCATCAATTCCATTGAGTTCGAAATGTTGTTTCCACTTAGAAAATATATAATGTTTGCATTCACGGCACTTCAAATGAATTCTGGGGGTCCATTTGAAATTTGAGTTGTGGCTGGAGCTAGGCAGCTCGCTATAGAGGCCAGAGACCACTGTAGCGGATCCGTCATGGCATCTGGAGTCTGCTGTAGTGAAAAATTAACAGTTTTATAGGAAGATAAATTCCTTTTTAACTCATATCATACAAAACTCGACCCACCATTATTATTGAAAGATCTATAAGTGGCGATTTCCACCATTTCTTAGTGCATTCTTGGGCAAATAGGTAAATTATCTTTCCCTCTTCATTTCTTAGAGAATTATAACTTTATTTTCGTGTTTAATTTGTACTTTTAGCTCCAAATACTAGAATTTCTCTTTTATGATCTTGATATTTTTGGGCTGATTTAAGCCCCAAAAGGAGCTTTGTTTTTGCCCAAATATCGGGTATGAGTTCCTGAACCTTCGAGGAATACAACGTTGTAATTTATTACAGTTTTTGCTAGCAGACCTCAAGAGTAGATTTTCAACCTGAATTAAAATATGTCAATATGGATATCATTATCCTCATTTTAATGAGTAGACCATTGTGACACCCCAAAATTTTTCTAGACCAAACTCAGACCTTGTAAAAAAAATCCTAAAGAAAACCAAAAAAGTTTCCTCAAAATGACTGAGACAACGAGCCATAGTCAGCTCCAATGACTTGTTGTGTCAGTCGTGGCCAGCCCTTCTTGGTCCTTTAGGAACCCACGGGACATGAAACGACCCATTGTGAGAAACAGTGAGTCGTCCTATCACTCGTTGGTTCCCTAGATCAGAACTCCTTTTACAGGACCCCACGACTCAACCAATGAGTCGTCGTTCAATACAACAATTCGTGGTGTGAGTCATTGGTTGAGGGTCCCAGCAAACCTTTTTCAGTGACAACGAGTGGTAACAATGGCCCATTGCCTCACACAACAAGTCATTGTGACCACCCATCATGTCAAGTCAAGGATTTTTTTTATAATTCTTCCATTGAAGGTAATGACTGGACAAAACGACCCGTTGGGTACACCAACAAGTCGTTATGTTGCCCTTTGCCAGCCCCCCCAGATTTTTCCATCCAGTGACCACAGGAGGAACCAACGAGTCATGGTATCCCTCATTTCCAAATCTAGTGAGCCCAAAATCCATGCAGTAGAACCTATAACTGGTCCCAATGAGTCGTGGTCTCAACCAACGACTCGTTGACTGACCCGTTGGTCCCCTATCGGGCAGTTTTTCAGATTTTGTTCCAGGGTTATTTTTGTAATTTTCAAGCCTTTTTATCTTAAAACCCTATCGTTTTAGGCTTGTTTAGGAGGGAGTTAAAGGGGTATAACGACATTCCCCCTTCATTCCACCCATTCCCTCAAGTCTAAAGTATAGAAACAGTCAGGAAGCATAAAGAACAGAGATAGAGCATTCAACTTCTTCTTTGATTCTCAAGGGAGTTTCTCCATAAATTCATCAACGGGTATGTGGGAATTCAACAAGGGAATTGTCCTTTCCTTGTATCCCCAAAACCTTTCTTTATTTCTTCTATCAGTTACAGCCCTGTGGATTCGAAATGTAGAAAGTTTTCAAACAAATTTCTTTAAGATTTCAAGTGGAATATTACTCATTATATTAATTTCTTTATTATTCCCAATTTCTAGAAATTTTGTGAAACTAGTATCTAGTGGAATGATTTATCCCTAGTTTCTCAGTTCAGAAAAATTAGAATCTTGCGTGTTGGACTAGTTTTCCCTGTAGCTTGATTCTATCAGTTTTGGGATTCTCATATTGTTAGTATATGTTGAAATCTCAGTCATATGCAAGTTAGTCCAGTCGTCAGTCAGATTATTAGCATACTCGGTATTGTCCAGAAATGGCAGCTGATCAGTTTGACTACAGTCATTTCTTGAGGTGTCAGTGATGCCTCCCAGTTATCAATTATTAGACTCAGATATTATATCTTAGTGGTTCTTTAGATGGTTATGACACTTCTAGATAAGCAGCTCCGACCAGTCTTAGAACCCCTAGCTTCAGATTTCAGTTGGTTCTTTAGACAGTTACGACGCTTCCAGGTAAGAAGCTCTGGCCAGTCTTAGAACACCAATTACAAAATATGGTCTGATAAGACTCTCATGGTACTTCCAGATAGGTATTCCTGACTTAGTCTTAGGCCCCAATTTCGAGTTATCAACTTAGTAGTCAGTCTAGGACTATCCAGTGGGAGTAGAACTTAGCATCGATCAGATCGGGGTTCCAGCTCATCCAGGTTCTCAGAACTACATTGCCACTGTAGGTTATTTTTATTGGCCTTATGGCCCCATACTTGTGATCACCCAGTTCATGCCTTTATACCTTGGCAAGGTATATTGGGTCCTATTGATGGGGTGTATACATCGGACTCCACGTCTAGCTCACGTGGTTATATGTCAGTTATAGACTCTCCCAATAGTCAGTACAGTTTCAATTTAGCTTAGCCCAAAATAGATTCAGTTTACTCAATTCAGTTTAGTTCATATCAGTATCTCAAATTCAGGGCATGCTTATGACCATTAGACAGGGTCATTTTGACCATTTTAGTATATTTCAGTTATTCAGTTTCAGTATTTCAGTTGGTCATTGCATGTCCTTACAGTTTAGTTATTTATTCTCTGTGTTATGTTTTCTCCGACCTACTCAGTACATTCAAAGTACTGACGCATACCTTCTATGTTGTATCATATTATGATACAGTCGTAGGCTTTCAGTCTCAGCACCGTTAGTAGATCTTCTACAGGAGTTATCAGTTGTACCAGTCATGAGTCCTCATCTTTCGAGGATGATGTTTATTTTGCTTCAGTTATTTTCATTCAGTAGACTTTAGAGTTAGTTGGGGGCTTGTCCCAGCAACTCATTAGTTGTAGTGTCTTCAAATATAGACTCATACTTTTAGATTTGTTTATAGATGTGTAAATTTTTATTGTTCAGCTTTCCTTAAATGGTTTTACTATTTAAGCTTCCGCTATGATTTACTCAGTTTACTAGTGTTATGATAGATCATGGGTTGGCTTGGGGTTACTTGTGACTCCAAGTACCGTGTCTCATCTAGGGTATAGACTCGGGTCATGAAAACCATGTTTGTGATAGTGTGGCAACAATTCAAGGCATTGCAGAAGGGGAAAGCTTTTGAGTGTCGGTTCGTGGCTTGACGTTCGGTCGTGAGGTCGGTTACGATTTTCTTTCTTTAGACTCAACTTAGTTTGATAGTATATTTTATGATTTTTATGATATAAGGGTGATTTTCTAGTTAGAATTAGATTGTAATAATTTTTTGAGTTATTGGCCATTTCAAGGATTTTAGAATAGTATTCCCTTATAATCCTTAATTTAGGTTGTTATTTGTTATATTGCGGATATGTTTGAGATCCTTTGGCTAGGTTAGGAGCGGTTTCATAGTAGAATTAGATAAGAGGTTATTTATTTGGGATTATTGGTTGTCATTGATTTTTTGGACTTGTTATCGCTTGAATTTCTCATTTTTCCTCCCGTTATGATATTATGGGCTTGAGGCCATGATTTTGGAGTAGTTGGACTCTAGGTTAGTATGGTTGTGGTATGGAGGTGATTTACCCTACTTGATGTGGAATTATACAAATACACACACATACACACACACACACCTGAGTGAGCATGCATACATCCTCATATACATGCACATGGATTGAAGTATGATTTGAAAAGAGAAATACTGATCTTTGGCTTTTAAGCTAAATGGATCATCTTTCACTGATTTGAACTCTGAGGGGAGTGTACTACCAGTTTTACTGATTTGTGATTTATAAATGAGTTGCATTATCTATAAAATTGGTCTGAGGCGAGGCATGGTCCAGTTATACTCTCTCTCTCTCTCTTACTACATATGAGGTTAAATGTTGGATGACCCGAGGTCATTGCAGGGTTCACTGCTTTCTGCATTGGCCATATATTGCATCGTCCCTACTATACTACATCACTCTTATATACTTTTATGAATATATTTGTATTTGTGTATTATTGTTATTTTCACGTTATCCTTGATCTGTTGCAATTTCAATGTAAGTTTATCATAGATAGTTCCTTTCATGTCTTTTATATTATATGTTATCTATTGAGCTAGGTCAGCCTATGATGTATATTGAGTACCCCGTGTTTTGGTACTCACACTACACTTCTGCATCTTTTTCTACTACAGCTCCTAGTAAGAGTTACCCTTGTTGATCTTTTATTGTTTGTGGATTCTTTGCTGATTCGAATTGTGGTGATCTCTTAGCGTTTGAAGATTTACTATTTTTCATCTTGTATCTCCTGTCTATATTTTGTATTTTCCAGAAAGTTGTATTTCTTTTGTATAGCCTTATTCTCGTACTTTTAGAGGCTCTATATAGGTGACACCCGGTCTGGCGTTGGCATCTTATGTATATTGTCCTTTCTTGCTTCCTAAGGCTCCATGTTATATATATTATACATGTTATGTATATATCTATACTTGGTGGCCCGTTTTTTGTTTTTGCTTCCTTGTTATTAAGTTGGTTTTTACTTTTTGTATTCGATTTGGGATTTTGGCTTACATACTGGAGGTTATAGTAGGTGTCATCATGGCTGATTATGGATCGTGAAAACATTGTATCAGAGTTTTAGGTTCACTGGTATTACTAGTACAAGAACAAGTGCCCAGTAGAGTCTCGCAGATCGATACGATGACGTCCGTATCCTATCTTCGGGAGTCTATAGGGTATTTTTTTAGGAAAATTCCTCATTTTTGATTCCTTATCATGCGTTATTGACTCTTCCAACTTCTAAGGTTTCATTTATTTCAATCTGTCCCAGATGGTTCGAGCGAGATTGTCAGGAGGTGAGGGCGAGGCTCCTACACCTATAGTTAGGGCCAAACTAGGGGTCGAGGCAGAGGTAGAACTAAAGGTCGAGGCTGGGCACGAGTTATGACACCTACTTGGGGTCAATATAGGGCACCATCACCTGAGCCAGAAATTGAGATTGAGCATTTACAACATTAGCTAGAGGGAGTGGGACCAACCCAGCCTCCAGCAGGATTCGTAGCCACCCCAATTCTTCAGGATACCATGGTTAAGATCCTTAGCTTTCTGGATGGCATGTCACAGGCAGAGGCTTTTCCTAACACTTCGAGTGGTTCAAAGGTAATAGGTGAGGCACAAACTTCAAACCAGGTAGCGCCACAGGGTATTCAAGCTTTAGGAGTGCAGCCTGCTACTGCGATTCCCCATTTAGAGATATTTCTAGTGCTAGGTGTTGCTCAGCCTATTGTAGCTAGGCCAGTTATGTCTCCTAGTAGGAGAAGATGCTTGGTCGATTTATCAGGTTGGGTCCTCCGAGGTTTTTAGGTGCCCCAAGAAAGGATGCCCATGAGTTTCTAGGGAGTTGTCAGGAGAGGCTGCATAACATCAGCTTAGTGGAGTCGCATGGGGTAGATAACACTACCTTTCAAATGGAGGGGTCAACTAAGCAGTGGTGGAGAGCATACCTTGAGTGCGGACCAAGTGGGTCACCTCCTATGACATAGGCTTAGTTCTCCGAGGCCTTATTAGAGAAGTATGTACCTTGCAGCATGAGAAAGCGGTTAAGGGATGAGTTCATGGACCTTCAATAGGGTTCGATGTTTGTTACATAGTATAAGGTGCGGTTCCATAAGTTGTCTAGTCATGTTTCCATGATTATGCCGATAGAGCACGAGCAGGTTCGTAGATTTGTCAGGGGGTTAACTTTTCCACTCTGTATGTCGATATAGCAACTAGTGGCATCAGGGTCTACTTTCCTTCAGGTTGTGGATCATGCACGAATTATCGAGGGGATACGTCATGAGGCCTATGGAGGCGGCGATAAGAGGACCCATTGTTAGGGTGGTTTTAGTGGTTCTCAATCCCAAGGAAGGGGTTTCTTTGGTAAAGGTCACCCTTAGGGCTTTCAGCCTTGCAGGCCCATCTAGGCAGCACTATAGTTTATAGAGGGTAATTATTTAGGTTAGAGTGGTCAGGTAGCCAGAGTTTAGGTCAGACTTTACAGGGTTCACACTTTGGGTATTCGAGTCATGGTGGCCAGCCTAGTCTATCAGGATCTTCTCGTCGGCCATTTTCAGATGGAGGGTGCTTCAAGTGTGGTGAGGTGGGGGCACTTCGTTACGGACTATCCCAGGTTCAGGTAGGGCAGGAAACAGGGTCATCTGGTTTAGGCCAACAAGGCTCCACCACCACCAGCTAGAGGTGGTGCATAGGGTTGTAGGGATGGTTCCCAAGGTGCTAGAGCTACTTCTTAGCCAGGCAAGTCAGGTGGTCGTGGCGGACGTAACCATATGTATGTTTTTTGGGTAGGCTAGAGGCTGAGTCCTCATATGTTGTCATCATAGGTACCATCTTTGTTTGTCATCAGCTAGCTTCGATATTATTTGATCTGAGATCTACATATTCTTATGAGTTCTCTTACTTTTACACTCATCTGGAGTTATCATATGAGCCATTACCTGTATCTATGCATGTAGCTACTCCCGTAGGTTATTCTTTAGTAGTGGATCACGTGTACCGATCCTTTGTGGTGACTATCTTGGGGTACAACACTTGGGTACACCTTGTTATCCTAGATATGGTAGACTTAGATGTGATTCTAGGAATGGATTGGCTATCCCTTTATTATGCGGTCTTGGATTATTTTGCCAAGATTGTTACCTTGTGTATGCCTGGTATATCTCCAATAGTGTGGAAGGGCACTGATATCCATGTATCGAGGGGAGTTATATCATTTCTGAGAGCACGACGGTTTATAGGGAAGAAATGTTTAGCTTATCTTTCTTATGTTCGTGACACTAGTGCCGACACACCTTCACTTGAGTCAATTCTTGTGGTTTGTGAGTATCCTGATGTATTTCCTACTGATTTACCTGAACTTCCACCTGATTGTGATATTGACTTTGGCATGATACTGAACTGGGTACTTAACCCATTTCTATTCCACCATATTGGATGGCACCAACTAAATTGAGGGAGTTAAAGGAGCATCTTCAGGATCTTTTGGGTAAGGGGTTTATCAGGCCTGGAATATCCATGTGGGGTGCTCGTATTCTTTTTGTGAAGATGAAAGATGGCTCCTTGCACATGTGTATTTACTACAGGCAGCTGAATAAGATGACCATTAAGAACAAGTACCTGATACCACGCATTGGTGACTTGTTTGATCAGCTATAGGGAGTAGTGGTGTTTTCTAAAATAGATTTGTTATCAGGCTACCACCAGTTGAGGATCAGGACTGCGAACATTCCAAAGACTACCCTTAGGACTCGTTACGCCCACTACAAGTTACTAGTCATGTCTTTTCGTTTGACCAATGCCCCAACAGCATTTATAGAGTTGATGAACCATGTGTTCAGGGCCTACTTGGACTCATTTGTTATAGCATTCATCAATGACATCTTAGTCTACTCGAGGAGTAGGGAGGAGCATGAGAAGCATTTGAGAATTATGCTTCAGAGCTTGGTTGATCAGCAGTTGTAAGACAAGTTCTCTAAGTGTGAGTTCTGGCTTGAGTCCATGGCATTCTTGGGACACTTGATGTCCAAGGATGGGATTATGGTAGATCCATCCAAGATAGAGGCAGTTCGTGATTGGACTAGGCCCACTTCTCTGATCGGGGTTCGTAGTTTCATCAGGTTAGAAGGTTACTACAGGTGGTTTGTGGAGGGATTCTCTTCGATTGCAGCATTTTTTACTATATTGACTCATAATAATATCCCTTTCCAGTGGTTCGATGAGTGCAAAGGCGAGCTTTTTGAAGCTTAAGGCCTTGTTGACTTCAGCATCGATTCTGACACTTCCAGTTGAGGGCCAGGGGTTTACAATATATTGGGTGATGCTTCTAGAATTGGTTTGGGTTGTGTGTTGATGCAGTAGGGCAGATTTATAGCATATGCTTCTAGGCAATTGAAGGTCACGAGAAGAACTACCCCACTCATGACTTGGAGTTAGAGACGATCATCTTCGTGGTGAAAATTTGGAGGCACTACCTATATGGAGTTCATTGTGAGATCTTCACCGATCATTATAGTATTCAACATATTGTCAGCCAGAAGGACCTTAATTTGAGACAACGTAAGTAGCTAGAGTTGCTAAAGGACTTGATGAGCCTGCAAGTGTACGGGTCGTGCAAGTAATATAGTGGCCCTTTTTAAGAACCGGAATGTCGAACCCACAGGGACTGGACCCATTCCTCTAACTA
>JACEIK010000109.1:413486-433004 GCA_018107945.1 Datura stramonium | reverse complement strand
ACTACAAATCACATGAGAATGTACACAATAACGATAGATAAACAAGTCGAAATGAAGCATTTGAGTATCACTTGGGCATGCAATTCTGCCCAAGATCATAAACCTGCACACAAAGTGTAGAAAAAAGAAAAGCAAGAGTGAATATAGAAAAATACGTGTATTCAGCAACATCATCGACTGCCCCTTATTAGAAGTAATAGTGAGAGTAGGTCATATAGTATCAAAAGTAGTAACTTAAATCAAACAGTGCAACTATCAATACCAAGTACAATCAACTTTGATGAATATTCAGATCAATGCAAATAGAAGATTAGTTATAGACTGTCATAAAGATATCATAACAGTTATTTTGGTTATCTCAACCAAAAAGGGAGAAAATAAGCCACTTATTAATACCTTTTCACTACATTCACCTATCAAAATCAATATGTAATGTGATGAAATACATATGTAGTGTATACACCCGATTTTTCTGTTGAATAGTCAAGACCCATGAGGGACTCGCGAAGTTCATATTTTTTGTGGGTATGCAACTCCAATCCATATATATAAATAATGTGCAGGCATGCAACTCCTATCTATATACTAATAATATGAAGACATGCAACTTTGATCCATACGTAATAATAATGTTCAGGCATGCAACTTCGATCCCAATGAAATGATATGCAGGCATGCTGTCACGACACAAGTGGCCATGATTGACACCCACACTTATTTCCCCAATGGGCGAACCATACATCCCAATTATNCCAATGGGCGAACCATACATCCCAATTATTTCATACAATGTCAACATTTCTACTATAAAATAACACTCAAAGAAAACTTGTGGAAATCTTATAAAACACAAAAAGGTAATATCTGCCACCTCTATCTTTTACAAATCTAGAAACTGAAATTCATTGCACTGAGGACATCTACTTAATCATTGTCTCTGAGTGGTAAAATAAATTAAATAAAAATTCATGTTTGAGTAAAAGACATCTTCTTCTTGGAGGATAAACAACAGCTTATAAGTGGAAGTAGCTCAACCTTGGATAACTCACTTCAGCTTTTACAAATAGGGTCGAGTGGAACTTCATGGGTCACAATCTACAGTTAGAAAATAAGTGCAGGAGTAGCATCAGTATGACACAATATACTGGTAGGCATCATCGGCTGACCTTAAATAATAATGTATATACATGTAAAATAAGCAACCACAAACACTGAAATAGATAATCATAAAGTAACATGAATTCTAGAATCATTCAGATTAAGGTTTAAAGCTGGCCTACTCACTGAATTAGACATCACTGCAGTGACAGTTAAACAGCAGCAATGGCTTCTCCGCAGTAGTACTTCATAGGCAGTAACTCGACCAACCTGACAACCTTAGATTTCTCACTTAGCATTTTTTCACAATCAACGCATCAACTCTATACAGGTTTAAGCATAGCTAAAACTAAAGAATCAACTCACCAACTTATCACATGGGATATACACATGAATCCTCAATAATCAATTCATCAACTCTTCACAAATTCACACATAAATTTGCAAAATATACAATAATTCATAAATGAATACATCAACATTAAATCCACAAATAACTATGCATTCAAGAATCTCAGTTTCTCATGGTTCTTATATCTTCAAGCCAATCCTCACTCTTCAGCCTTCCTTTGATATCACATCTAAAGATATTCAAGATTTAGTTGTTAGCCCTTTAAAATAAGAAAAAAGGATGACCGGATATATATGAAATGGAGTTAGATACTTAACAAGATCTCGTGATGTTAGGAGAAAAATTCAAAATAGTGCGATTATGATAAAGGCCACCACTCAAAGTTATGCAAGCGTAAGAGATAAAATTTTCATATTTGCAGAAGTTTCTTTTTATGGGGTCCTCATAGATATAATTGAGTTGAATTATACCAAGAATCTCAAGTTTGTATTTTTTTTAGCTGTGTAATGTCTCGGAAACCCTAAGACCAAACCCAAGAGTTTAAATAGAGAAAATTGGATTTTCTGCACTAGGTCACAGGACGAGTTATCCTGTGACCCATAGGGTAGGCCACGAGTCGTGGAGTGACTCGTGGGGAAGGGTCGGACTTGGTGGAAAAAATTTTGGGATTTGACTGACCACGAGTCGTGGTCAGCAACATGACTCGTTAGGTCACTCATCGTCAAGGATGGGCGAAGGAAGAAGAAAAGTGGGACAGTGTACTTAACGGGTCCTTACCATGACTCGCTGGGAACATCATGAGTCGTGGTGTCGCTCGTGGTGGCCCCCTGGTGATTTCTGGAAGTGTTGAGGATGAGTGGTCACCACTAACAAACCGTTATGTCCCCCATGGTCACAGTAGTGGATTTTTGGGCAGTGTACTTCACGAGTTGGACCATGAGCCATGGTCACTGGGCACGACTCGTCCAGTTCCTCGTTGGAACTGGCAGGGTGATTTTTCTGTGAGATTTTTAGGGTATTTTTCATAATTTCCTAAACTCCTAGACTCTAAACTACATCGTTTTAGGATCTTCTAGGAGACAGTTAAAAGGGTGATCAATGTTTTCCTCTTATCCATTCTCTCAATACTTAGACTCGGTACGCAGAAACTCTCAGGGCTAGCACTAGGTAATCAAATTCTTCTAAGATTTTCAAGGAATTCTCTCTGGGATTTCTTCACCAGGTATGTGGGAATTCAACATGGGAATAGTTCTTCCCCTGTGTCCAAAAAACTTTTCTAATTTTCTCTATCAGTTATAGCCCTGTAGCTTCGAAATATGAAAAGTTTTCAGACATATTTCTTTGTGGTTTCAAATGGAATATTTCTTATGATTTTAATTGCTTTATTATTACATATTGCTAGAAATTTGTGAAATATTGTATCTAGTAGAATGATTCAGCCCTAGTTCCCAGCTCAATAGAAATTAGAATCTTGCAGGTTGAACTAGTTTTCCCTGAAGCTTGGGTCTATCAGTTTTGGGATGCACATACATTTAATTTATGTTAAAATCTCAGTCAGATTCATGTTAGTCTAGTCTCAATCAGATTTTTAGCAGCCTCAGTGTTGTCCAGAAAAATGTCAGCTGATTAATTTGACCACAGTTAATGTTTGAGGTGTCGGTGATGCCTCCCAATTATCAGAATTTAGAATTAGACATTAGTTATTAGATTTTTGTGGTTCTTTAGACGGCTACGACACTCCCAGATGAGCAGTTCTGACCAGTCTTAGAACACCAGTTTCCAAATCCGGTCCTATAAGACTCTCAGGGTACTCTCAGATAGTATCCCTGAGACAGTTGTAGTCTTGGGCCCTCAATATCGAGCTATACACTTGGTAATAGTAGTCATGGTAGGATTGTCCAGTGGGAATAGGACTTAGCACCGAGAGGGCCAAGGTTCCAGCGCACCCAGGTTCCCAGAACAACGTTGCCACCGTAGGTTATACTTTATTGGCCTCATGGCCCCAGATAGTGATCTCACAGTCCATGCCTTTATACCCTAGCAAGGTATATTGGGTCCTAACGATGGGGTGTGTACATCGGACTCCACATCTACCTCACGTGGTTATATGTCGGTTATAGCCTCTCCCACTAGTCACTTCAGTTTCAAATTAGCTCAGTTTAGTTTAGTCTCAGTTTAGCTCAGTTCAGAACAGTTTCAGACTACTCAGTACAGTTATAAATTCAGTATAGAAGTTCAGATCATTATCTCATATTTAGCATGTCTTTGACCATCAGACTTGGTCATTTTGACCACCTCAGCATAGTTTAGTTTATTTAGTTACAGTATTTTAGTTGGTCAGTGCATGTCTTTACAATTCAGTTGTTTATTTTCTGTGTTATGGTTTCTCTCACTTACTCAGTACATTTAAAGTATTGACACATACCTATTATGTTGTATCAGTTTATGATACAGCTGCAGGTTCTTAGTCTCAACCCCGTTAGCAGATTGCCTTTAGGAGTTCTCAGTTGCATCATTGGTGAGTCCTCATTTTTCTGGGATAAGGACTATTTCTTTCAGTTATATTTTCTTTCAGTTAGATTTAGAGTTAGCTGGGGGCTTGTCCCAGCAACTCATCAGATAGAAGGCTTTCAGACACAGATAGAGTTTTCAGATTTTTAGTTTTACTTCTAGTTGTATAAAACTTATGATTTAGTTCTTTTTCATAAAAGTTTTATTTTATTATTTCAAAGCTTCCGTTATATATTTACTCAAAATGTCAGTGTTATGATAGATCATGGGTTGACTTGGGGTTACTTGGGACACCAAGTATCGTGTCTCATCCGGGGTATAGACTTGGGGCGTTACAAACTTGGTATCAGAGCACTAGGTTTAGAGTATCCTAGGATTTCTGAAAGCCACGTCAAGTTGAGTCCTTTTCATCGGTGTGAAGCACTCCACACTTATGACGAGAAGGCTACAAGGCGTTTTAGGAAAATTCCCTTCTTTCACTATTCTTATTGTGCGATAGAGTGTAAACTCTAAGGTTTCTCTTCTAATTTATGTTTGATGCCACAGACAATGCCTCCCAGAAGAGGTATTGGAAGAGGGAAAAATAACGGGAATCCACCAGTCCCACCAACTCCAGCAATCCCCCTTAGTGGGAAAGTGATGGATGCGGAGCTCTGGGCTTCCCTTAGAGTGTTAATACGGGTCGTGACCACTCAGGTTAACCAACAGGCAGTCACACCTGCAAATCCTACTGAAGAGATAATAGCTACCAGAGTTCAAAACGTCATACCTGAGTTTCATGGTCTGATAGCGGATGGAAAGTTCAGGGGAAAAGAAAAGGGGAGCAAGGACAAGGGACTCGGGGTTTTCAAGACAAAGTATGAGTGGTGGACCCCATTTCCAATTTCTTCGGAGGTCATCAGCCCCAGCACCATCGATAGCAAAGGTCCTAACAAACCTAGAGTAAAGGAGATTACATGACCAGCTTGCAAGAACTGTGGGAAGAACCATTTGGATGAATGCAAGGCTGGCTCAGGTGGTTGCTTTTGGTGCGGCAAGTCAGGACATAAACTCATAGAGTGCCCAGTAGCTAAATGGGAGAAGGTAGAGCCCCGGCTAACTCTTCTGCAGCCCTGTCAAGTCGCCCAATTTGCGAGAAATGAGGAAGGACCCACCCCGAAAAATGTTTATTTGGTAAGGAAGGATGTTTTGGATGTGGTCAGTTGGGCCATAGAATGAAGAATTGCCCTATAGCTGAACATGGGAAAACTCAATCCACCATCCCAGCAACTCCGGCAGCTTACCAATCTTAGTAGTGCATAACATCCAGTATAGATGGCCGAACGCTTCGGCTATAGTAGCAGGTAGTTTATGAACTTCTCATGTTGATCCTTGCATGTTGTTAGGCACAGGAGCCACGATATAAAGTATGAAATATATTTATAATTCCAGTATGAGAGTTATCTGGTGGTTGATATGAATTGGTTATAAGTACGAAGCCTGTAGTGATAGCTTTCTTGATGAATGAGAACTCAAGAGTTAGTGATTTTAACCTAGACTTAATAAAGGATCTAAGAACTTGAGAATGGTGACTTTTATCTAAGGGGGAGATGATAAGTTAAGAAGGCCAGGTCAATCCCTAAGTGTTGCGGTAGTAGGGCTCCAGAAATATCAACTATGGGATGTCAATCTTTCCTATTCGGCTGCTTCCTCTTGTATTTCAGTTTACGCTACATTCTACTTATGCTTATGTTCAGACTCCTAGAATTATAGATAACCGGTTCAGATAGCGATCCCGGTCTTACTTCATGATTCCAAAAATTCCAGCTTCATGTCATGAAGACTAGTTATGTACTGACTCATCTCACATTATGTCCAGCTCCAAGGACCCAATCCTTCAAACTCTCCTTAACGGTTCAGCAGATCATGCTACATCATGTATAGGCTCAGACTAGGATCCTTTAGTGATCCGTGCTTGAGATTCCTTACTCTAAGACATGTGTATGTTCACCTATATCGAGAATGATTGTTGTAACAGATATACTAAGGATAACTTTCTATTTATACCTTAGATGCTCATATGCATAAATTCATGAGATGCAGTTGTTTGTCTTATTAGAGAGGCGGGGAAATTCTTGGATGGTATACATTTTAGATGAGTCGTAACATGATTAAGTGATAGGCTTGAATGATGGGGGTTGGTAAGAATGATAGTCGTTTTTAAAATGAGGTTCCTGTTTAGATTGTTGACCATCAAGATTGTAAGTAACTGCAAATAAAGAGGTTATTTCAGTAAAGGTTATAAAGAACACTCAGCTGGTAGGAGGAACTACTTGGGAAACCGAATTCAGAAAAGGCCACCAACTCAAATATCAGAAAATAGTTATGGGATTTACAACTCCGTCCCTAATAGCTCAGTTCCAGCCTCAGGGAAAAATTTATTCTTAGTACTCTACTTAGTTCCGTGTCAGCTTCATGTCCTTTAGTTAATTTTTCTCATGACTTAGCATGCATGTTCGATTCAGAAACTCAGTTCAGATATATAGTTAAGCTCAGAGTCAGATACTCCATTAGCATTCAGCCCTTAGTATTCAGCTTTCGGGAATTCAGCTCTTTCCCCTAGATTGTCAGCTCAGTCACACAGTCAGTCTCAGCTCCGAATGTTCAGCAATTGGGGTGGATGATTCCTCGTTAAATCAAGGTACGAGGAAGATTCCATACTGCTTAACGTAAAAGAAATAGTTATCAGAGAAGGAGTGGAGGCTTTCTCTAAAGGGGGAGATGGTGTACTCCATTACCAGGGTAGACTCTGTATACCAGATGTGGGTAACCTGAGAAAGTAAATACCGGCTAAGGCACACAGTTCGAGATTGTTACACCCTGTAAATGGTAACGATTAGTAAGCGTACGCGTGGATTTGTGACGAGTAAAGAGAGCTTGATGTGTGGAGGAAAAGCCTCATAAGCAGGGTCGGGCAAGGCTAGGCCGCGACGCGCCAACCGGTAGGGCACTGGCCAGCGCGGCGTGCCAGGCCCACTAGCGCACGGAGGGGAGCGACGCGGGGCAGTTTCGGCGCGGGGCACCCCCTCTACCACCGCCCTAATTGTATATATATGATCCCTTCTTTCATTTAAATCATTTCCAAAAATGATACACGCCTAGAAATAGAAGAGCACGCGAGTTTTGATTAGTTTTCATCCGATTACGCTACCAAACGCCGTCCAAACACAAATTAACTTCAGGTAAAAAGTTCTAGGCTTACAGGAAGCATTACTACGGAGTTATTTCTCAAAAATTCGCTCAGCAAACTAGAGCTCTGCCGAGTAAAAGTTGTCAGAATTGTTCCAAATTGATTCCTACCCGGCCACAGGCATTAGGTAAGCACTTCCCCCTTCTAATCTCTCAAGAAATAATAGATTTTCGGCTGAGCTATTCGAAGTTGGATTATAGTTAATTCTATTATCAAAAGTCATTGATATTTGCCGAGTTTAGTATTAAAATTAGTTCTATTCCCTCAACATAGAGGTTACAGTTGGAAAGAACTGTCGATTGCAAGTTGAAACTCGACAGCTGAACAAAGTCATCATTTGAGGTATGTTAAGGCTTATTTATTCGGCAAGTTATTCTCATCGTATAGTGATACGACCTATGTTTTAAATGTAGATAATGATCATATATGTTGTAATTAGTTGTTGTTAGTATATAAGGATCAGGTATGTCGTGATTAGCTGCTATCAGTAGATTATGGTTACCTATGTTGTGGTTAGCTGCTAGAAAATGTATTAAGATTAGATCGCAGAATCCCTTGTCGAGAAAGAACATTTTAAGTGTGACACACACCAGAAGCATCATAGGAACTCCTCGGTTCTTCAGTTCATTGTGTTAGTAGAATTGGATGTTTTATAGTCAAGCATAGACCTTAGAAGCTCATGGATACTTATTGGGCCTGACTTAGTAAGTTTTCACAGCATAGGCGCAGCTAGGCGATATAACTGCTAGTTTGGCGTCTGTATTGTCGGTGAAGCACGCCCAGAGGCCATTGGCATACCCTCATGCCCCAGGGCCAGAAATTTAGATAGGATGGCTATATTTTAGAGTCAGTGGCATTAGGGTTGTCTAAGGAACTGAGAGACAGTCTACCATCTAGTTAGCTACTACCAGTGATTGTCAGTTCTAGTTGACTTAGTATTCGTCATACAAGGTCGCCCAAGAATCCATCCCAGTAGTGCAGGTCAAATAGACCCGTGAGTACCCTAAGGAAGGGAACCTTATTAGAAGTTAGAGGCGGGGCCAACGCCCCAGCCTGCTCCAATAAGATTCTCAGGTACAGGTTGTTGTGAGTGGCTAAGTCCATGTAAACTTACCTACAAGGTTAGGAATCATCCAGAAGAGTCATATAAGATCTGAATAGACCAAGTTATGGTCTAAAGAACAAGAACCATGTTAAAACAGTATTACCCACAGACTAAGAATTTCGGTAGGCTACCTGTGGAGGATTAAGGGCTGACCGCTCAAAATCATGTTCGGTCAGTAGCAGCCCTATAATCGTTCTAAGCAAAAGAACTAAGTAATTGGTCGTCTTCAACCCTACAGTTGCTTATGAGTTATAGTTTTCCGAGCAAGACATTCAGAGTATTGTTAGGCCACTCCAGACCTCACCTTATCCGGTCTAGACCATTAGAAATTATGATCACTATCAGGATTGTATAATCAGATACAGGTACATGGGGTGTGCCTGCTAGTAGCTATACATACTATTCTAGGGCGAGCAGCGGCAGCATTAGGCCCAGCAGGCCAGATACGCCTTTTGAATGGCTAGAGTGAGACTTCAGTATAGCACATCGCTTGGGATTTCCCTTACCTAGAAGCCTTTCGTGACCACCCCGGAGTTACTAGCTGTGTCGATGCCTATGAGGCTATATGACGTTGCTCCAAGGAGCGATATGCCATCCTAAGGGACGATGCAGAGGCCCAAGAGCCATATTACAATCCATTCCATGGCTGGACTATTATTTTTATGTCGTATCGGCATCACTGACCCTCGTTGAGCCTGATACCCAGGGGCAATTATCAGGAGTCCACCGGACTCAGACACAACTATAGATCAGGAGCTGAGTGGAGTCAGTTGTAGACCCAAGGGACCGGTGGGATAGATATAGCACCAATGGAGTTATAGAAACCTTCTTATAACTCGCCAGGGCTTATGGCGGCCCCGAGCGAGTTATTCTGTGTTCATTGTACCTTCCAAGCTTATGGGTGCCAGATTAGGTTCTTGTTTGTATTCTTGTTTGCTAGCTATAGCTTGTGAATATATGATTGTACAGTCGTAGCTCATATACGTGTAGTGTTTTACTAGATGCAGGTTATGAATAAGCATACTTCTAGGTTAATTTCTGCCCCTTCTTTCTACTTACTTTCAGTCTTTAACAGCTTCTACTCAGCTTTTATTATTGCCTTACATATTCAACACATATTGTACTGATGCCTAACTATGGGGCGTTTCATACTTGCCTGCAGGTTATACAGACAGAGTTCAGGATCTTCAGTAGCAGTTGTTCAGAGTCAGCAGTTTGGCCAGCTCCTTTCATTCAGAGTTGCCAAGTTGTAGAGATTACAGTCTTTCATTTATATAGCATTTAGGTAGGTTAGGGCCCTACCTCGACCACTATTGTATCCTTAGAGGCTTTCAGACTATAGCATCCAGTTAGTTAGTTGTTGTTGGCCGTGTGGGGCCCATGTATGTCATATTTAGGTGTCGGTCGTGTGGGGCCTAGTATAGCTGCTTATTTTCCTTTCTGTTATAACTAGACAGCATGGTGGTCTTGTCGGCCCGGATAGGATCCCTATTGATGTATTTTTATACGTGTTGCATGGCTTTTCTGGCCTGATATTATGTTTACAGCCGAGATATAGCAGTTTTTTTTCTTGAGTGTAAGTTATTGATAGGCACCAAAGGTGCCTATGCCCAGCCAGGTCAGCCTAGATTCCAGTATGGCATTAGGTGTCTGTTTTGCCTCCAAAGGTGGGGCGTGACAAACTTGGTATCAGAGCAGGTCATATACTAGGAGTCTGCAAGTTGTGTCTAGTAAAGTCTTGTCTATGGGTGTGTTGTGCACCACATTCCATAAGAAGGAGGCTACGAGGCATGATACTATGGTTGCCCTTTCTTCTTCTCAAATCGTGCTATAGAGCCGAGTTGTATAGGGTTGAGTCCCTAAACTTTCATTGCTATGTCTGTCCAGAATAATATGTGATGTCAGATAGACTCCAACCAGCCGCAAGATAACTACAGCAGGAGGAAGTACCAGTGAGGTGCCATGGTTGGAGAACAGTCAGCCTAAGGGCAGCAGACGTCTTTTAAATTTCTCCCATCACCCTCCCAGGGCACCAAGAACTTCATAAGGTGATAGATATACCAGTATTGTCCCCAGTTCTTTTTGCAGCCTCGGAGTGGGAGGTCAGAAAGTATAGTGTATATATATGTGATTTGGCTCCCTTAGTAGATAGTAAGAATTAGGCAAGGACAACAGTTAATGTTGGATTACCTGAAATACATGAAGGATCGTGCGAGTACAACAGAAAGTGAAACTATCAATGCCATATTTTCCAAAATGAATAGTATATGAAGGCTAGAATTGCTGCCTCCGAGAAGGATTAGAGAATGGTTGAGACCCTTAGTGTTTACAAAGTTATCTAGACCCTTACAGTAGTTCATCAAGAGGGCGAATAAGGTTTCCAGTAGCACTTAAGTGCGTGTGAGAGAGTCCATAAGCGATAAACCCTCAGTAATAAGTAAAGCTCAGGCCAGAAAAGGGTTGATTCCGCCGTAGTATGTTGATGACGATAGGGTATATTCGCAAGGTAATGGATATGGCCCTAGTTTGTTATGTCGGAGGACAAAGAGATCATATGAACTAAATAGGACTGAGTGCGGGTCAAAAGGATACAGGTCGGTAGACTTGGTCAGTAAAATTTGTGACAGTATGAGGCAAAAGGAACGAACCCCAGAGCTCAGTCTAAGGGAGCAAGGGGAAAGGCACGAGTATTTAAACTCTGAGGGAAACAGAATCACCTCCAAGCTAAAAGTAAATTTACAAAGTATGGGACCACTGCTGAATGTCAAGAAATATGCATCAGGCTGACAGTTAAGAGATAGAGAGGTTGTAACCTAGAATGCTGCAATATCACCACCGGTTGTGGAAGTAGAGGAGTGGCGACACAGAGATTCTAACCTAGTACAACCTAGAGACAAGGCCCAGTAGGAAGTTAATGGCCTTTGAGATAATAAGCGACGGAGTCATGAGACCTAGAGGTAGAATCTGAGTTCCAAAGGTGGCAGGACTTCGTTAGTGGACTATGGCCAAGGTGCACTATGTTCATTACCCCCTCCACCCAGAGTTTAAGGAAAGCACATCAGGTCGTAAAGAGAGACCTACTGATGGCATGGGAAGAGGGAAGATATTGTTGAGTCGTAGCACAGAACTCTAATGACCAGCTAGGGGAGGCTGGACATCAGGAATGGAGCAAGCCAATTCAGGAGATGGTCGTGCCTGCAAGGAAGTGGAAAGTAATTGACATGAAGTTAAAGTCTATGCCGAGCTAAATGTTTAAGAAGTAGTTTGGTTGCATGGAGCCTAAGTATCTAATAAATTCCAACGGAGAGGCACAACGCACAGTTAGGTTTTGGATAGGTGTCAGAACAGATTGGGATGCAAGTTAATTTGAGTATAACTTCCCATCCCCAGGAAAAGGGCCAAGCAACGCACCCGATTTAGGTGCTCGGAGATATATATATAGGCCTCCTATATGATGACCTGAAGCAGGCAAATTAAGNCTATATGATGACCTGAAGCAGGCAAATTAAGGGTAGTTGAACCAGGGCATACTATATCAGGCGGACGGAGAAAGTTAAACTTACCAAAAAATAGGTACCGACAGCCCAAGGTCGTTGGAAGTCCTATCCTAATTTACGACATAGGCAGTTAAGGATTGAAGCAACAACTGGGTATTTATAGAAACTTCGCCAAAGAAGGGTGTTATGAGATTTGGTAAAAAGGTCAAGCTTAGCCTTAAATTCATTGGCCCGTATCATATCCTCCGGAGGACAGGAAAGGTGGCATATGAGTTGGAATTGCCTCTAGAGCTAGAATCTGTCCATCCAGTCTTTCACATGTCAACATTGTGAAAGTGCATAGGTGATCCGCCCAGAGTTGTATCGGTTGAGGATGTCCAAGTTACTGAGGAGTTAGCCCATGAAGAGATTCCAGTTGCCACACTAGATCAGCAAGTTCGTAGGTTAAGGACTAAAGATGTGGCCTCCGTCAAGTTTTATGGAGGAAACGAAATAGAGCAGAGGTGACTGGGGGAATTGACCCAGATTATGTAGTCAAGGTGAGGTTGTTTTTCAGTTTTCATCTTACTGTGTATGGTTGGTTATCTTTATATGGTGATATATCTGTATATAGTGTCCTGTGAGACGTCGATGTTGGGTTTTCTGCGTTTCAGGGTTTTGGATAGTCCATAAAATAGAGAAGCCTCTACTGAAATTTTTTATAAATATTAGTCAGAAGAGTTAACCTCTTTAAGCTTGAGAATGACATTCGAGGACGAATCTTCCTTAGGGGGAAGCATGTTACATCCCCTAAATGGTAACGATTAGTAAGCATACGCGTGAATTTGTGATGAGTAAAGAGACGTGTGGAGGAAAAGCCTCGGAAGCAGGGTCGGGCGAGGCTGGGCCGTGAAAGGCCAGCACGACTGGCAGGCGAGGTGCCCCAGGCCCACTAGCACACGGAGGGGCGCAACGCGGGGCAGTCTCGGTGCTTTGGGTGGCACGGGGCACCCCCTTGCCACCGCCCTAATTGTATATATATGCTCCCCTCTTTCATTTAAATCATTTCCAAAAATGAAACCACGGCTAGAAATAGAAGAGCACGCGAGTTTTGATTAGTTTTCATCCGATTACGCTATCAAACATCGTCTAAACACAAATTAACCTCGCGTAACGAATTCTAGGCCTACGGGAAGCATTACTACCAAGTTATTTCTCAAAAATTCGCTCAGCAAACCGAAACTCTGCCAAGTAAAAATTGTCAGAATCGCTCCAAATTGATTCCTACCTAGCCATAGGCATTAGGTAAGCACTTCTCCTTTCTAAACTCTCAAGAAATGATAGATTTTTTGTCGAGCTATTTGAAGTTGGGTTATAGTTAATTCTATTATCAAAATTTATCGATATTTTCCGAGTTTAGTATTGAAATTATTTATATTATCTCAACATAGAGGTTACAGTTGGAAAGATTTGCCGATTGCAAGTTGAAACTCGCCAGCTGAACAAAGTCGACATCGAGGTATGTTAAGGCTTATTCCTTCGGTAGGTTATTCTCGTCGTTTAGTGATACGACCTATGTTTTAAACGTAGATAATGATCCTATATGTTGTAATTAGCTGATGTTAGTATATAAGGATCAGGTATGTCATGATCAGCTACTATTAGTAGATTACGGTTACCTATGTTGTGGTTAGCTGCTAGAAAACGTGTAAAGACTAGATCGTAGTATCCCTTATCGGGAAAGAACATGTTAAGTGTGACACACGCCAGGAGCATCGTAGGATCTCCTCTTTTCTTCAGCTCATTGTGTTAGTAGAATTGGATGTTTTATTGTAGAGCCTAGACATTAGAAGCTCATGGATACTTATTAGTCCTGAGTTAGTAAGTTGAACAGCATAGGTGCAGCTAGGCGATATAACTACCAGTTTGGCACTTGTATTATCAGTGAAGCATGCCCAGAGGCCATTAGCGTACCCTTACGCCCCAATGCAGAAATTTTGATAGGATGGCCATACTTTAGAGTCAGCGGCACTAGGGTTGTCTAGTGAACTAAGAGAAAGCCTGACATCTAGTTAGCTACTACCAATGACTGTAGGTTCCAGTTGACTTAGTATTAGTCATACAGATCATGCAGGAAGCCATCCCAGTCATTCAGGTCAAATAGACCCATGAGTATCCTAAGGAAGGGAATCTTATTAGTAGTTAGAGGCGGGGCCAACGCCCCAGCCTACTCCTATAAGATGCTCAGGTACAGGTTTTCGTGAATGGCTAAGTCCATGTAAACCTACCTACAAGGTTAGGAATCATCCAGAAGAGTCATATAAGATCTGAAAAAACCAAGTTAAGGTTTAAAGGACTAGAACCATGTTAGCACAGTATTACCCTCATGCTAAGAATTTCAGTAGGCTACCTGTGGAGGATTAGGGTCCAACCACTCAAAAGCATGTTTGGTCAGTAGAAGCCCTATAGTCTTTCTAAGCAAAGGAACTAAGTAATTGGTTGTTTGCGAGCCTATAGTTGCTTATGAGTTATAGTTGTCCGAGCAGGACATTCAGAGTATTATTAGGCCACTCCATACCTCGCCCTATTCAGTCTAGACCATTAGAGATTATGATCACTATCAGGATCCCCTTATCAGATACAGGTACACGAGGTGTGCCTGCTAGCAGCTATATATACTATTCTAGGGGTGAGCAGCACTCGCATTAGGCCCAGAAGGCCAGATACGCCTTTTGAATGGCTAGAGTGATACTTCAGTATAGCACATCGGTTGGGATTGCCGTTACCTAGGAGTCTTCCATGACCACCCCAAGGTTACTAGCTGTGTTGACGCCTACGAGGCTATATGACGTTTCTCCAAGAGTGATATGCCATCCCAAGGGATGATGCCAAGGGACATATTACAGTCCATTCCATGGATGGACTATTATTTTTATGTCGTATCAGCATCATTGACCCTCGTCGAGCCTGGTACCTAGGGTGCAATTATCAGGAGTCCACCAGACTCAGACACAACTACAGATCAGGAGCCGAGTGGGCTCAGTTGCAAACTCATGGGACCGGTGGGATAGCTATAGCACCAGTGGAGTCATAGGAACCTTGTTAGGGGTATATAGATTGAAGTGCGCTCGCCAGGGCTTATGGGGGCCCTGAGCGAGTTATTCTGTGTTCATTGTACCATCCGGGCTTATGGGGGCCAGGTTAGGTTCTTGTTTGTATTTTTGTCTGCTAGCTATAGCTTATGAATATATGATTGTACAGTAGTAGCTCATATACGTGTAGTGTTTTACTAGATACAGGTTATGAATAAGCATACTTCTAGGTTAATTTCTGCCCCTTCTTTCTACTTACTTTCAGTCTTTAACAGCTTCTACTCAGCTTTTATTGTTGTCTTACATATTTAGTAGATATTGTACTGACGCCCAACTATGGAGCGTTGCATACTTGCCTGCAGGTTAGACACACAGAGTTCAGGACCTTCAATAGCAGTTGTTCAAAGTTGGCAGTTTGGCCAGCTCCTTTCATTAGGAGTTGCCAGGTTGTAGAGATTATAGTCTCTCATTTATATAGCATTTGGGTAGGCCCCGGCCCTATCCCGACCACTATTTGTATTCTTAGAGGCTTGCAGACTACAGCATCCAGTTAGTGAGTTGTTGTTGGCTTGTGGGGCCCATGTATATCTTATTTAGGTGTCGGTCGTGTGGGGCCTAGTATAGCTACTTATTTTCCTTTCTGTTATAACTAGACAGCATGGTTGTCTTGTCAGCCCGCATGGATCCCTATTGATGTATGTTGGCTCGGTTAGTTATTTTCTTTTACAGGTGCTGCGTGGCCTTGTTGGCTCGAGGTTGTGTTTACTTCTGAGATATAGAAGTTTGTTTTCTTGAGTTTAATTCATTGATAGGCACTAGAGTTGCCTGTGCCCGGTCAGGTCAGCCCAGATTCCAGAATGGCATTAGGTGCCAGTCGTGCCTCCCAAGGTGGGGCATGACAGAGATACTCTATCCACCCAGATACTACTAAGATGTACTATAATTTATGGGATATTTACTAGTGGAACGGCATGAAGTGAGACATCGCAGAATTTGTAGCTAAGTTCCTAAACTGCCATCAAGTTAAGGTGGAACATCAGAGACCAGAGGTACGACTCAGGATATCAGTATACCCACATGGAGGTGGGAAGAAGTAGATATGGATTTTATTACAAGTCTACCTTGGACTCTTCGGTAGCATGACTCAATCTGGGTGATAGTAGACCGGATGACTAAGTCAGTACACTTCCTCCCATTAAAACTACAGACTCAGCCGAGGATTATGCTAGGCTTTATATTCGAGAGTTGGTCGGACTTCATGGGGTGCCCTTATCCATTATCTCAGATAGAGGTACCTAGTTCACCTCTCATTTCTGGAAGTCTTTTCAGAAGGGACTTGGTACCTAGGTCAAGCTCAGCACCAGTTTTCACCCGCAGACAGATGGACAAGCTGAGCGGACTATTCAGACCTTAGAAGATATGTTGAGAGCATGCATGATCGATTTCAAGGGCAGTTGGGATGATCATTTGCCTCTCATCGAGTTTGCGTCCAACAATAGCTACCACTTCAACTTTAGTATCAAGATGGCCCCATTTGAGGCATCATATGGTAGGAGGTGTAGATCCCCCTATCGGGTGGTTCGAGGTTCGTGAAGCTACTCTAATCGGGCTAGACTCAGTCCATGAAGCTATGCAGAAAGTATAGCTCATCCAAGAAAGACTGAAAATAGCTCAAAGCCGTTAGAAATCTTATGTTGAGGTGAGGAGAAGAGAATTAGAGTTTGCAGTGGATGATTGAATTTATCTAAAAATTTCACCCATGAAAGGGGTGATGAAATTTGGGAAGAAAGGAAAACTCAGTCCAAGATATGTGGGACCCTATAGAATTGTGAGGTGAATTGGCAATGTAGCCTATGAGTTGGAATTACCTTCAGAGTTGGCATCTGTGCACCCAGTATTCCATGTGTCACTATTGAAGAAGTGCATTAGTTATCCAACTTCAGTTGTGCCACTAGACAGTGTGGGAATGAAAGATAGTCTCTCTTACGAAGAGGTCCCAGTTCAGATCCTTGACCGTCAGGTTCGTAAGATGAGGAATAAAGAAGTAGCTTCAGTTAAAGTCTTGTGGAGGAATCAACATATTGAAGGAGCTACACGGGAAGCCGAAGCAGGTATGATGGCTAGATACCCATATTTATTCCCTTCCATCTCAGTTTCAATTTAAGGTATCAATTTTCTCCCTAAAACTCTATTCAGTTTCATGTTCAGTTCATGTGCCCTAGTTTCTTTTATGTCAATGTATGTAAGTGTGACTCGTGAATTCAATTCAGCCATGTAGTTCAGTTCGGGGACAGTCACTCCGTTAGTTTTCAACTTTCATGATAAATATTTGTGACAATTGCAATTCTATGCTTTTTAGTGTATTTTCCAATATTCGAGAACGAATATTCCCAAGGGGGATATATTTTAATACCCCGAAAACTTGAAGACTAGACCCGGAAGTTGAAATGGAGAAAATAGAATTTTTTGCACCAGGTCACAGAATGAGTCGTCTTGTAACCCATGGGGTAGGCCACGAATTGTGGAGTGACTCGTGGGGAAGGGTCGGACTTGGTGGAAAAAAATTTTAGAATTTGTGTGACCATGAGTCGTGGTCAGCCACACAACTCCTTAGGTCACCCGTAGTCAAGGATGGGCGAAAGAAGAAGAAAAGTGGGACAGTGTACTTAACGGGTCCTCACCACGACTTGTTGGGAACACCACGAGTCGTGGTGTCGCCCGTGGTGACCCCCTGGTGATTTATGGCAGTGTTGAGGATGAGAGGTGACCACGAGTCGTGGTCTCCACTAGCGACCCATTATGTCCCCCATGGTCATAGCAGTGGATTTTTGGGTAGTGTACTTCACGAGTTGGACCACGAGTCATGGTCACTGGGCACAACTCGTCTAGTCCCTCGTTGGGACTAGTAGGGTGATTTTTTTGTGAGATGTTTAGGGGATTTTCCGTATTTCCTAAACTCCTAGACTCTAAAATACGTCATTTTGGGCTCGTCCAGGATGGAATTAAAAGGGTGATCGATGTTTTCCTCTCACCCATTCTCTCGATACTTAGACTCAGTACGCAGAAACTCTCAGGCTAGCACTAGGGCAATCGGATTCTTCTTAGATTTTCTAGGAATTCTCTCCAGGATTTCTTCACCAATGTGGGAATTCAACAAGGGAATAGTTCTTCCCTTGTGTCCAAAAAAAACCTTGTCTAATTTTCTCTATCAGTTACAGCTCTATAGCTTCGAAATGTGAAAAGTTTTCAAACAGATTTCTTTGTGGTTTCAAATGGAATATTTATTATGATTTTAATTGCTTTATTATTCCCTATTGTTAGAAATTTGTGAAAAATTATATCCAGTAGAATGATTAAGCCCTAGTTCCTAACTCAGTAGAAATTAGAATCTTGTAGGTTGAACTAGTTTTCCATGTAGCTTGGTTCTATCAATTTTGGGATGCACATACATTTAATTTATGTTAAAATCTCAGTCAGATTCATGTTGGTCTAGTCTCAGTCATATTTTTAGCAACCTCAGTGTTGTCTAGAAAAATGTCAGATGATTAGTTTGACCACCGTTAATTTTTGAGGTGTCGGTGATGCCTCCCGGTTATCAGAATTTAGACTTAGAAATTAGTTATTAGATTTTTGTGGTTCTTTATATGGCTACGACGCTCCCAGATGAGCAGTTTTGATTTAGGGCATATCTTTGACCATCAGACTGAGTGATTTTGACCACCTTAGCATAGTTAAGTTTATTCAGTTATGGTATTTTAGTTGGTCATTGCATGTCTTACAGTTCAATTATTTTATTCTCCGTGTTATGGTTTCTCTCACGTACTCGGTACATTCAAAGTACTGATGCATACCTCTTATGTTGTATCATTTTATGATATAGTTGTAGGTTCTTAGTCTCAACCCCGTTAGCAAATCGCCTTCAGGAGTTCTCTGCTGCATCGTTGGTGAGTCCTCATCTTTTAGGGACGAGGATTATTTCTTTCAGTTAGATTTAGAGTTAGCTGGGGGCTTGTCCCAGCAACTCATCAGATAGATGGCTTACAAACATGGACAGAATTTTCATATTTTTAGTTTTTCTTCCATTTGTATAAAACTTATGATTTAGTTCTTTTTCATAAAAGTTTTATTTTATTATTTCAAAGCTTCTGCTATGTATTTACTCAAAACACCAGTGTTATGATAGATCATGGGTTGACTTGGGGTTACTTGTGATTCCAAGTACTGTGTCTCATCCGGGGTATAGACTCAGGGTGTGACAAGTTGTAAATGATTATTGAGAAAGATGATAATGGATTTACTCTTGTGAATTTTAGTCATCTACTTTATATAAGGCATCAGTTGTCAGATGAACCTTTCATATTTGCTGCTCAAGCTCAACAAATATTTTATGTCAATCATCCTAAGACAAAGGAGTGAAAAATATTATTAAACTTAAGATAAAAGGTTTTTATGATTTAGGTGAAAACAAACCAGCAGTTGAGCACAAAGAAGGCCATATGGAATTGCGGCTTGAGCAACAACTGGATGCTACTATATTTGAATGTGAAGAAGACATTGAATGGGTTAGGAACAAATATCATAAATACAAATTGACCCACAGGCTTCATAAAGTAATGAAGCGTATGATGAAGACGACAACATATATTAGTTCTTAT
>JACEIK010000109.1:356122-370673 GCA_018107945.1 Datura stramonium | reverse complement strand
GCCAAAATTTTTCGAGAATAAGTCGAGTAAGTTGAGATTCCTGTGAGCAGGAGTTTACATTCGAGGACGAATGTTCTTAAGGGGGGGAGGATGTTACACCGCATAAATTCTTGAATTTTAGATGGCTTATTCGCATGTTGGTTAAGAGTTTTAGAATTCCATACGTGCTAGAAAAAGGGACCGGGGAGAGACCGGACAAGCGCCAAGTCAGAGTGTCGCAAGGAAAAGGCCACTTATAAATTGCATTCAACAAATGTGACTTAAAGGCCCCAAGTATATAAGCCCCCACTTCGGTTTTTAAGTGATAATTATCAATATATCCAGTGAGTAAACTAGAGAACGGTAGAGAAACAGGGAGGATGAAGGTTTCCATTAAAATTCCTTCCGTTTACGCTGTTAAACGCGGTCCAAACTCAAGTTAACTTCGGGTAGTGAAGTATAAAGCTGCAGGGAGCATTCCTACGGAGTTAGTTTCATCAAATTCAGCCGTCGAATGGTCGTCCTACCGAGCTAAGGGGAGTGGAATTGCTCCAAATTAGTGTCAATATACTCCTAGCCCTAAAGTGAGTATTTCTCCCTTCTGGACTTCCGAGAAATAGCGAGTTTTCGGCTATTTTTNATTATAAATATTTTTTATATTATTTGCAGTGGCAACTATTAATGTTGGTCCTAAAGCTATCACCTTTTGTGGCAAACTTTTCAATTCGCCACTAAAAGTTGTCACAAAAAATTATATTTCTTATAGTGTTAGTCCTAATTGGCTTGCTTAGGTGGAGAAAAAAGTCTCATGTGGCTTTCCACGTCAGTTAAAAAAAGTGTTAGTTAATCTTAGTGATATTTGTGGTTTTATACTTGAACGGCGAGGGTATTTTGATACCAAAATGTAGCGAAGGGTATATGTGGTCCATTTCGCATAGTTCAAGGGCAATTTTGATCCATTTCCGTTTAATTTATTATAACATCAAGTTGTAATAAATAAAAAGTGATAAATATTTGCTTAAAATTATCTGCTGCATGATTGATTTTTGGGAATATTTGTTGCTATGAAAGTTTAATTTGATGCTTTGATTTATTACACTTATGGATGGGTTGGGTCTTTGATATTGAATCTTTTAATATTTTATTATTATGGGGTTCATATCTACCTATAATAAAAGATTAATTTATTTTGTCAAGTTAATTTTTTTTTAATGACAAATCATGTAAATTGATTTTACAAGAGAAAAGTTATAAGTTGAGTGGCTTTCTTGAATAAGTTCAATGACTCTTGCTAAATAATTTCACATACTTGAATAATCTTTTGAAATATTTACCCTGAATATCTTAAACTATTACAATTTTATTAGTTTTATACATTAACTATTCATAGTTTATGTTACCTTGAACTATAACTTTCACATGCTAAACCCCCTAAATTATTATATTTTTATTAGTTTTATATATCTAATTTAGGTTATCCCGAACTATGACTTTCACGTACTAAATCCCTCTGCTCATTGTATGTTTGTGTAATTGTGTTTATCCTCCCAAAAACCTTTAAAAATATTCAATGGCACTACGCGAGTAATATTTTTTCAAATTTCATTTAGATTACTAATGATTTTAGTTATAACCTAAATTCTCACTAAATAAGTAAAACTAAAAAAAAGCAAAAATTAGAAAGTAAAAATGAATGAAAAGTTAGAAGGGTGATAAGAAAAGGTAAAGAGAAAAATATAAGGGACGTCACTTTTATTGAACTCTCCGACTCTAGAGAAATAGAAGCAGGTTAGTTTTTATTTGGTTCGATTTCACAATAATTTCAAACTATAATGTTTGAGTTTATCGTATCTTGAAATTGAAAGGCATGAATTAAATATCACAAACAAGAAAAGTTTTAAAATTTGAGGATTAAAGAGCATATGTATATGTTCACAAGTTTTTTTTTTGTCTCCTTTCGTTGTTTTGATTAGTTCATGGCTTAATCGTTATAAAATCTACGTAGATGGCTTTTTTTCCCCCTCACATGCCTCTAAAGGTGGTGATTTCACACACCTTGCCATCTGTCAAGCCGAGGGGATTTTAGCACCTAAACATTATAGATTAATGGGGTATGAAACTCATAAAAATGTGATAGTTTTAAGAGAATCTAGCACCTGAAAGTTATAATTGAAAAAGATAATGTAGACTAGACATTAGGCCTGGGCATATTTCGGTTCAAACTGAAAAAATTGACCGAACTGATTTTTTTTAAATTTTGCTTTCGATTTTTCGATTTATTCGATCGATTTCAGTTTTAAATTTAATAATTTCAGTTATTCGGTTTGTGAATAAATTAATTTGATTAACCGAATTAACCGAAATATACCTACTAGACCACTACCCACTATCCAGCCCAAATTAAAATACAACCCAATAGAGGTAAGCCCAATTTGGCCCAGCAGCCCTAAATTACTCTCTATTAGTCTTCACCCTTCCGCCCTAGCCCCTAATTGTAAGTCACGATATCAGAAGCTTGTACTCACAGCCTTGCAGGTCGCAGCAGCTCTTCATCTTCCTCAATTCTCACTTTGTCTTCCTCACAAGTGTTTCATCTTCCTCACTTCGTCTTCCTCTCTTGACTCTCTGTTAAGTGAGTTACCTACCAATGCCATCATCCAACTCTCACTTTTCCATATTTCAAATTTTAGTATGTCAATTTAAAAGCTTTCGTTGACGGAAATCATGTCAAGTGGACAACAGAGACAACTAATTTTTTTAAAAAAAATCTTTAGGATTAGTGTAACTATAAATACCACACAAATTAATGAAAAAAGTAGTTGGGTTGGTAACTCAAAAAATAATAAAGCTTAAATCTTAATATTTCAAGGGTTCCACTAATTTTGAAGCTCTTCTTGTGGTATTCATTTAACCTCAAATTATATATGAAACTATCACATTGATCCATGTTTTTAATTCATTTATAACATTGATTTACTAGTGTTATGAAACAGGGAAAATTTGTTTACTCTATGCATATAGAAATAGTACAAATAAATAAAAATAGAAAAAGGAAAATTAGTTGGTATGAATATGCAGTGCTTCTGTTGCCCAGATTTGGCGGGTGGGTGTGGCTGTCCTGGAGACATTTCCATCCCAGATTGTAAAATCGAAAAATTGAAAAATCGAAAATAAATAAACCGAATCGAAATTATAAAAACCAAACTGAACTGAAATTATTTCAGTTCAGTTTCAATTACTAATTTTACAAATTGAAAAAATCAAACTGAACCGACCGAACGCCCACTCGTATTAGACATAATTTAAATGTGAAATTAATAAAAATATAATTGTTTAAAAAAATTTTGATTCATTATCTCTTAATAGATAATTGAGAACTTTATATAATCTATATTATATTAAAAATGTGAAAACCCTTAGAAATGTTGATTGAACTTTTTGCTCTTTACCGGATAGACAAAATTGTTATTTACTAATTTTCCGCAAATAATTGTCATTTAATTATTATCCTAATATATAGGACTTTGAAGTTAATCATAGGTCATATTTATTTAAATCTTTACTTATTTGTAAGATGTAAGGACTTGTAAAAATACAATTTGAAAAAAAGGCACCCAGGTGCATAAAACATCCCGCCTTAATAGGGTCTGGAAAAGGATCACAATCCAAGGAGCGTGATATTGGCAATTTACATTAATGCAAGTATTAGTGGTCATTTTCACTAATTCTGATGAGTCCTTGTTTTTCCTGTTGAAACATGCGCAGCGGAAGCAAGTAATATGGATCAATAAACTTACATGAATGATTAAATAATAACAATAAATTAGGTTATGTATTACTTACCTCTTGAAGCTATTGCACAAATCGTCCAATGCGTTCTCCAAGTCAACAATCTTCTTCTATAACCTCAATAATCTCCGAGTAGGAAATACTTGTGTGCTCAAGTACTACTTCTCAGAAAGGTCGTATTTCACAGAGGACAAATGTCATATTTATAACCACGTTTTAGGGTGTGAAACCCTAGTCTCAAAATGTGCAGGATTTTTTCTTTCCAAGTAACTGTACACATTTTTGGGTTATAACCAAACCCTAAACCTATGCAATTTTCCTTCTAGAAGACCAATTTATTTTTACTAAAATCTTCTAGGATTTTATTGCTTCTAGAAAATTGGTTTCTTCTTTTACAAGTTCATCAATTAATCAGGCATAACAGGGACCACAAATTTAATTAGCGAGACTTTCAATTATGGTATTAATTCGCAAAATGAATGAATTAACCTACCATAATAAATTAAATTATTTCACAAAAATCTGTAATTGCACTCATTGGCATAATTTTAAAATCGTTCATTAGGTCTTATTTAACTCCTCATGTTAAGATTATAGATACCAATCAACTGAATTAAATTTTTAACTATTTAATTTATTGATTAATTTAATCTTTTATTCATACACTCAACTTATTTCATGTGATGGATACAAAATCTACTTGCAGGGTTTTCACATGAAAACTTATAAGCAACCATAAAGGGGTATCATCAATCTCAAGGTCGAGACATGAATTCTATCAATTAATTATTATTTCACAAATGTCATTTGTCATCATCCAATCTACCGAAAAATATTAACTCACGAAAGAGTTTCACCCTTTTGATAGATCAAGATAACAAATAAATTATATTGATCATTATAATTATATCAAACATTAAGAGATAAGTACATTTAATGATCTAGAGTAGTTTCATGAAATTCATAACACAAACAATCATCTCTCTTTGGTCCGTTCAATACACACAATCTGTACTAGCACAATAAAATGAAATGTGACCTATTCCTAATCAAGAATAAACTATATTTAAACTATATTTAATCTTGTGCTACAATTATCAAAATATTTGTCCAACGTCATCTTTGATCACGAACATAATTTTCTAACTTATAAGAACCGACAATTTATTCTTCCGCACATGAACCATAAAACTTCATGCACAAAATCTTGTACTTTATAAGTAAAGGACACACATGAAAATAAGATGATCTATTTAAAATTAAGAATTTATTAATTCAAATAAATAAAATAAAAGTCTTACATAAAAATGAAACATAATACTATACTAAACTGTATAGTTAATAGTATATCCTAACAATCTTTCACTTAGACTCATAATCATGCACTTATAACTTCAATGTCCATTCCTTCTACATGCTTATAAAAAGGATTATGTGACAAGCTCTTTGTAAACAGGTTCGCCAAATTGTTCTTTGATGCAAAGTTCAAAATCTTCACGTCCCTCTCTGAGAGTTATGTCCCGAATTAAGTGATATTTTCTCTCAATGTATGTGTTTCTTTTATAATGGTTCCTTTGACTTTGCAATTGCACCACTATTATCACAATAAAGTGTAACCAGTGCTTGAACCAAAGGAATCACTCCAAACTCTTTTAAAAAATTTCAGAGCCAAACAACCTTCTTAATCGGCTCAGAGGCAGCCACATACTCGGCTTCCATGGTGGGATTAGCAATATATGAATGTTTGATACTCCTTCAACGTATGGCTCCACCTCCTAAATTAAACACATATCTTGTGGTAGATTTTCTAGAATCTTTATCTGACTGAAAATCCGAATTTGTATACCCAAAGGGCACTAAATCGCTCAAGTGAAAACCAACATATAGTCCCTAGTCCTTTTCAGATACTTGATTATATACTTAACAACACTCCAGTGTTCTTTTCGAGGATTAGATTGAAATCTACTAATCATGCCAACAACAAAGTAGACGTCAGATCTAGTGCATAACATAACATACATGAAACTCCCTGTAGTAGAAGCATAAAAAACCGTCCTCATCCTCTCTATCTCGTCTGTTGTTTTGGGAGATTGATACTTCGATAGAGGAATTTCATGCTCAAAGAAGGAAATCTTTTTTTAGAGAAGTTGTTGTGTAAGCTGCTTGCAAGCTTATCTAGTTGCAAGCTTATATGACTGCATATTTATCCAATTGCAAGTTTATCCAACTACATGCTTACCTGATTACAAACTTATTCGATTGACTGTGTATGTAATGAACATCCATAATATAATGTATTTATAACATGAATTTATTTTTTTCTTTTAGCTTGGAACCCAAGTTTGGTCATCTATGAAAGGATTATCATTCTTCATTGTTTAACTATCCCAAATCATAAAATTCTTGTAAGAGTAGAGAGTTGAAAGAGAAATTATTTTAGTTATGTGGGGATATTTTCCTTTTCTTTATTAATAATATAAATACAACTGTTTTTTGGTGGACATAGAATCACTTTGATTCAAACCATGTTAAATCTTGAGTTCTTCTTTCTTTTTCTTTTTTTTACTTTTTCGCTAATAATTGGTATCATAGCTAAGGTTCTGTCTATATATGTTCTTTGGTTGCAACATAGTATGAACTTCTGCATAAAAAAAAAATTACTTTGATCTTTTGTGTTGTTAACTAATAAATAGTATCTATAGCACAAAATGAAGAACAGGCAAAGATGGGTTTCATAAAGTTTGAAATCGATAGATTTAATGGATTAAGCTCATGTGAGATCACAAGCAAAGGATATTAGGCTTATCTCAAACACTTTACCAGGTTTAGCATGCAATAGGAAGTTAATTCAGTTTATTTGTACATCAGTTTGAAGAGAAATAAAAATCTCTTTCTCTCTACCCTAAATTCTTTGGCTCTCTCTCTCTCTCTCTCTCTCTCTAACTACTTCGTCTGCTTCTTATTATGGCGGCTATATTTTCGTGGAGAAAATGAACAAAAAGCGAGATGAGTGTGCTATTTTCAAATCGATTGATAAATAGCCTGATATGTTCTAATAGATCGAAAGAGATAGAGAGGGAATCTCTCAAGAATCAGGGGAATTCTCCTATTTCTATCAATTGATGAGACAACTATCTATCGATCTATGTGTGTGTGTGTGTGTGTGTCTTATCTTGACATTTTATTGTTATTTGAATAATATATTATCAGCACGAAACTCTATCATCTTAAGTAAATACTTTGAAAGCATCAAAGTTACACTTGTTGTATTTCATAAATCTCGCAATGATTAAATTCATTTACATCTTATAGTGGTAAATTTTTAATTTATCCGCATAGTGAAAAATTAAAATTTATCCATGTAGTGGTAAATCTGAAATTTACTTTCGAAGTGACAAATTTGAAATTTATCCCTGAAGTAATAAATCTAAAATTTATCCCTGGAGTGATAGATCTGAAATTTACTCTTGAAATAGTAAAGTTGAATTTGTAGCTCTCGATATATTGAGCAAAAACTATCTGTTTTGGATGCTTGATATTGAAATTCATCTTGATGCGTTAGGTTTGATAGACACCGTCAAAATTAAAAAGCAGACATCGAATCAAGACTGTGCTAAGGCGATATTCCTCTGCCGCTTTATGAGGGCTTGAATTGAAATATCTAGTTGTTAAAGATAGTCTTATGCTGGGAATAATTTGAAAGATAAATATGACCACTTGAAGATGGTTGTTCTTCCACAAGCACATTATGATTCGATCTATTTATGCCATAAGATGTTAAATCTACATATGAGTATAATTAATTATTTCTCAATTGAAATTTTCTACTAAAAATATTACTAATCTAATGATATGTTGAAATTTCTTTTACCATCTTTCATGTATCGAAATGTGGCCTTGAAGCAGCAATATCAAGAGATATAGATTAGAAAATATTCTAAACTAACTTCACATCATCATGTACCTAAGCAAAATAATGTGTTATTAATGAAAAATCATAAAGTCGACCTACTGGTTCTAGTCCATTTTCTGAAGTGAAAGAGACAAACTTCCACCTACATAAGCATGAGAAAAGTCGTAGTCATGACCCCAATCGAGGTCATGGATGTGATCGAAGGAAGAATTTTCCAATCATGATAATCATTTTACATCAAGTAATATTTTTCACCATCAGAAGTAAAAAATGACGGATGAAAGAAATGAAACGGTGCAAAAGAGAAATTCAAAAAGAAAGATTTCACCTTTGTGGAGAAAAAGGTTGTGGTCTTGTCGTGGCTATGATCAAGAAAAAAAAAATAAACTCTCCATGTTATTATATATGCCTCAATTTACTCCTAAATTAATAATATCTTAAAAGAGGTACTAAGCTATCCTGACTTAATATGCTTAAGACACGTCCAGATGATTGTATTTCATTCCTGAAAAATGATAACTTTTGATAAATATTATAAATGCAGATCCATTCGCTGAAGTGAATGTGATAGTATTTAGTGAAGCTTATCAATTTGAATGTGCACTTTATTGTGAGAATATAAGGACTGACCTTCAGAAGAGGTAGAATAATGATTGTGATGATACCATAATTCACCTGTAGAAAAGATAGAATAATTGAGAAGAAATATTTTCAAGATATTATATTTTAGTCATGAAAAAGTAAAACTCTAAATTTTACTCATAGAGTAGTAAGATTCTTAAATCTACTCCTGAAGTAGTAGAACTTTGAAATTTTCTCCTGAAGTAGAAAATTTTACAAGATATCTGAAGCGATGTCTTCTTACACTTGAACAAAATAATAACGTATTGATGAATGTCATATTTCAAGTTCATTTAAATGACTATGTTTCATTTTCTGAAGTGAATAAAAAAAGATATCATTCCTGCAGAGATAAAATAACAATGAATATACATGTTATTATGATATAAAAGTCATCGCACACATACCTATTGTACGTAGAAACATCTTGAATAATTTTATTAAGGTATCATTTTAAGGCAAAGAAAGCAGAGCATTATATTTTCTGCTATAACCACATTGATACATGTCACGCCCCAACATGGGGAGGCGTGACTGGCACCTAGTGCCTCATTTGACCGAGCTAGCTACTGAAGCTCTCACAACACGAATAGCAACTGGATCGACCAGACCGTCATGATAACACGACTACAATATAAGGATGAATAAACTGACAACCTCAAAACATATATATATAAGACTGACAAACTGTAAGTACCTAAGGGAGTGAACAACAAGCTGACAAGGCTATGAACTGTACAACAACTAACAGAAGGCTGACAAGGCCATAAACACATACTGAAAACTCACATAAATGTCTACAAGCCTCTAAAAATAGTCTGACTAGCATACAGTTGGGACAAGGCCCCGATATATCCATTTGCTATACATATACTCAAAAATAAAACGGACCTCTAATTCTTTAGCGCCATAAAAATTGAAGCTTACCAAAACTGCTAAACTTTACAGCTCCTACTGGAGAGATCTATTTGGGTCTCGATTTGAGCCTACAGAAAAAATGCAGCGTCCCCCAAGAAATGGAAATGTTAGTACGAAAGAAAGTACTGGTATATAGGCAGAAATATTATTGTGTAAGTTGTAAATAGTAACTAATAGCAGGATATAATATGAAAATAGACTAACTGAAATATGAGAGACTCATTAAGCTTTTATCTCCTTTACTCTTTTGAAAAAAAATAAATTCAACACACGCCTCAAATCACACTATAACACATTGATCATGCCAAAATTACACCTTTCAATGAAGTATAAAGCTGTTGCTGTCAAATATAGTAACCCAACTAGGTTGGGGCCGAACCCATAGAGACCCATGAGAAATAATATGTTAACAGTGAGTAAATCAATCGGTAGTCAGTATTTTGGAGGATGGTGCAATAAAAGAAAGAAGTAATTTAAGTTAAGAGATTGTTTGTATCAAATATATGAGAAGAAAGTAGGACTGTGTTCCGCATGATTTCATAACGTAGTAGGCTTATTTTATTAGTGATCTATCCTGGTGAATTTCGTGGAAGACTGACTTAAGTTCATCTAATGTCTCTCGACCTACATAGATGAATTTCACTCTAAATTTTCTAGGACTTTAGGTGTTCATATTTTTCTCTCGTCATATGTCTTGGACTGACTATCCTCGGTTAGAGCTCAAGTCAATTAGATGAGGATTGTTAGCCTCAAATTTTCATTGTTATTTTCTTTTCCTAAATTCAACCTCTTTGGTCAAGCAAGTTGATAATGCAGATACGTTTCAATGTTTGCAACCGCTAAAACTAATTAAAACAAAGAGAATAATAATATACTCAATTTCACCATTCAAAAATTACTATGTTATTTGCCATCCGTTAACCCATCATGGTTCCTACAACCCTAGCTAAAGAGTTTAGCCGCTCATGTTTGAAGAAACAATGACATAATATTTATAAGAAGTCATGATGATCACTTATAATAATATGAAACTGTTTGAAAAATGTTGAAAAGCTAAATAGAATCACAAGAACTTGATGTTTTTCTCCGAACAATGATATAAAATAATGGGTCTACAACTTGGAATAATGTGTGAACTCCTAATAAAAACGTCCTAGAGAGTATTTATAGTAGTTGAATAAGTTTGCATATCTCTTGCTTGGATTGAAGTTGACTTTGCAAGTCTTGTGTCAGACAGCCTTGGTTTGCGTCGTGTGGCCCATTTCAACACCCTTGGTCTACAACACGGGGCCTGTGCGGTTATCTAGCTCTGCAATGCGGGCTTTCTACACTGCCTTTCCCGTGCAATGCCAACTTCCCTTTCAACCTTTGATCCTGTCTTTTTCAAGTCCGATTTAGCAACACTTGCTCTTTTTAAGCCCAAATAAGTCAAAACCCGTGACTTTTCATGCTGCAAATATCTAATCATGTGTGTTAACTCCGTTTCACAAATATCATACTAAACCAAGGTAATCACACATTATTTGTTCTCAAACATAACTAAGTATGAGCAAAATATGGTAAATAAATGTGTAAATACGCCCAACATTACACATTCTGAGTATTCTTTGTGTCTTAATGCACTCTGTGTGTATGTATGTATATATNATATATATATATATAGGTATATATACATGTATATACATGTATATATAATATTCTCAATATGGCAATAGTGTCTTGGCACACACTAACACATGTAACTCACGTATATATAGTGCCTCAATATGACAGTAGCGCCTCGATGCACAGTAACTAAGGCATAAATAGTGTCTCAATAAGACAATAACGCCTCAAATAAACATGCAGTTGGATAAGCTTGCAGTTGAATAAATTTGCAAGTAATTTAAACAACAACTTCTGTTCTTTTAATTTGAAATTAGAAAATTAATTCAATTTATTTGTGTATCAATTTAATAAAAAATAAAAAATAAAAATCTCCACCTCTCCATCTCCCCCCAAATTATTATTATTTCATAACAATCCAAAATTTGTCTTCCAAAAATTTTTCTTGTTCCACCAATTCATTTGCAAGCCAAGTAAGTTGGCACATAAAATTTAGTATTACATAGGTTGAACCCCACCAAAAACCAAATTTTGATTGGTGCCTTCTCCATTGGAACAGAATAAGTCAATAGGATCAAATACTTGGTTGAGATTTTGTTTCTCATTTTAAAAATTCCTTTTCGAAGAGGTAAGAAGTCTACTTGACATTCTACTATGATTATATTTTTCCAATCCTCAACATCCTCATTCTTCACCCTTTTTCTTTGTCCGAGAAAAACAGATTCCGCAGTACAATTTTCACATCGTGTAATTAAATTTTTCCGGGTACAACTAAATATAGTTGCCGCATTTTATATGATAGCAACAAAATAAAATATAAATAATGCTCAGTTTATACAAGTATTATCACATCTTATTCTTGGAAACCAAACAAGCACAAAAATGAAACCTGAAATGTAAGTACTAGTTTTTTTTTAAAAAAAAAGTGCACGAGGGATATGTAATGCATTATGTAAATTATTATACAAGAGGAAGTTATCAGGCACGTNATATAAGAGTGAAGGGTCAAAAACACACCTAAAGTATTCAGGTTTTTTGAGTTTTCTACCCGAACTATCAGATGTTTACTTTTCCTACTTGAACTATCACCAAATGTTATCAAAACACAACTCAGCTGTCAATCACTCACTTTTCCCACCTGAAATATTAGGTAGGAAAAATGAGCAATTGATAGTTTAGGTGTGTTTTGATAAACATTTGGTGATAGTCCAGGTAGAAAACTCACACACCTGATAGTTCGAATATAATACTCAAAAAATCATGATACTTTACATGTGTTTTTTACTCTTCACTCTATAAATAATATAATTTTTCGATAAAAAAATTTAATTAACCACCTTTTATCTATGTAGTTATGCCACTGAATAAAGTAGTTTATTTTTTAAATGGATTTATTGATTTAACTATTTTTATCCTCTCTTTTTTTCCCACTCAAGCAGATATCCCTTAGTATTGTTATTACTTATATATAAGAGTGAATAGCAGGTACGTTTCCGTCAACGTGCCTGCTTATCACAGTAATAGTATTTTAATTATTTAGTGTATTTTTTAATGTGTTATTCAATATATATATTGTCGCGCCCCACCTTTGGAGACATGAATGGCACCTGGTACCATACTGGGATCTGAACTGAATTGACTGGGCTTATGCGCTCCTGGTGCATGTCTGCTTTTCAAATCAAGAAAACGATGAGCTATATATCGACTGTAAACACAACTTCCGACCGACAAGGCTGCATAGCCACCTGTAAAAAGAAAACAGCTAACCAACAACACACAACAAGGGGGATCTTATGCGGGCCGACAAGACCACTATGATGTCTAGTTATAGCAGAATGAAAACAAATAGCCAGAACTATACTATAGCCGACAAGGCTGCTAACTAATAGCTAAACTAGGCCCCACACAATCATCACGGAAAAGAAAATATACATAGGCCCCACACGGCCAACAACAAAACTAATACTAGAAATTAGTAACCTGCAAGCCTCTAAGAGTGGAATAATGATCGAGATAGGGCCATGACCTACCCATAAACTGTACAACAAAAAAACAAACCTTCTAACTAACAACTCCGGGGCAAAAGGAGCTGATTAGACTGCTGATTCGGCTGATAACTAGGGAGGTCCTGAACTGCGTCTAACCGTACCTGCAGGCAAGTAATGCAGCGCCCCAAAGACGGGTATCAGTACAATATGTACCGAATATGTAAGGCAATGAATGAAAATGAATGAATCTTGCTGATAAAGAAATTAAAAATAATTCAATAAGAGAATAGAGATACAACCTGAATAGCCTTACAACCTGTTGTATAACTAATAATAAGTAATGCAAACAAGAATCTTACTTGCCCCCCATAAGCCCGAAAGGTACAACCAGCATAGAATATCCCGATCGGAGCCCCCATAAGCCCCGACGAGCATATTTCAATCTATATACCCCTAACATGGTCAAAATGAGTCAACAGGTAACTATAGACAACTTGCCTGTCCCCTGGATCTGCAACTGAACTCGCTCGGATCCTGTAGCTGTGTCTGAGTTCGGTGGACTCCTGTAACTACACCATGGGCACTAGGTTTGACAAGGGTCAGTGATGCCAATACAGCATAGAAATAATAGTCCAGCCATGGAATGGACTGTAATATGGCCCTTGGGCCTCTGCGTAGTCCCTTGGGACAACATCTAGCTCCTTGGAGCGATCTATATTGCCCCGTAGGCAACGACATAGATAGTAACCCTGGGATTGGACAACAGAAGGCTATATAGGGCAGGGTCAGTTCCAATCTAAACAGAAAACACTAATATCAAACTAATAATAGCAGCTAACCACAACAATCATGCTTATGACTTTCTTACGAGGATATAGGTCATATTACAATACGACAGGAATAACTTGCCGAAAGAATTCTCCTTAACATACCTCGAATACTAATTTTCGATTTAACTAGTGAGTTTCAACTTGCAATCGGCGGTTCTTTCCAACTATAACCTTTATGCTGAGAGAATAGGACTAGTTTCGATACTAAATTCGGCAAATAAAGATGACTTTCAATAATCATATCAATTATAATTCAACTTTGAATAACTCGGCCGAAAACCTATAATTTTTTGAGAGTTCAGAAGGGAGAAGTGCTCACCTAATGCCTATGGCCATTTAGGATTTAATTTGGAGTAATTCTGACAACTTTTACTCGGCGGAGTTCCGGTATGCCGCCGAATTTTCGAGAAATAACTCTGTAGTAATGCTTTCCGTAGGCCTAGAACTCGTTACCCAAAATTAATTTGCAATTGAACGGTGTTTGATAGCGTAATCAGACAAAAAATCAATGAAACTTGCGTGCTCTTTCTATTCCCAGTTGTGGGTTCACTTTGTAAGTAATTTAAATTGAATGAGGGCGCATATACACACACACACACACACACACACACACACACACACACATGGGCAGTGGCAGGGGATGGCGCCCCGCGCTGCCCAACACACCAGCCCACCTACTGCGTCGTGCCCCTCAACGCTCTAGCCTGCCTGGCGCGCCACACTGCCCCGGCCTTGCCCGACCCTGTTTTTGAGGCTTTTTCCGCACGCATCAAGCTTCTATTACTCGTCACAAATCCAAGCACATGCCTACTAACCGTTAATATTTTACGTGGTGTAACATATATATATGTATATATATCCACACACAAAATTATGGGGCATTACTTAGTAATTTCACATTAAAATAT
>JACEIK010000109.1:324159-345606 GCA_018107945.1 Datura stramonium | reverse complement strand
AAATTCCAGTGGAGGTTCGCGTTACCTCCGTGACACGGAGGCAGTGCTCCGCGATGCACTCCGTGTCACGTTGAGTGTAATTACCTGGAACCTCAAATTCCAGTAAAGGTGCGCGATAGCACCGTGGCACGGAGGCAAGGCTCCGCGATGCAAACCGTGCCACATTGAGGTGCATTTGCCTGGGAGCCAACTTCCAGTGAGGGTCCGCGATACTCCCGTGGCACGGAGGGAGTGCTCCGCGATACACTCCGTGCCACGTTGCTTGTTATTCCGGGAAAAATTCTCAATAGTATAAATAGTACACTTAGATTTTATTTTAAACATTCTGATTTGGTTGAGTAAGAACGTGGGTTACAGGCAGTTGAGAGGACGAAAATTCTAGGGTTCTTCTCTTTCTCTTTCTCTTTCTCTTTCTCTTTAATCTCAATTGTTTGTATGAATTCTACTTATTTGAAGATGTTTAATCCACAAATGAGTAGCTAATTCACTTCTTGCTGAGGTTAAGAATAATTCTAGAGGAATGTAATTGTTGATCATTTTAGTTTTCATCTTTTCTTCAATGGTTGTTCTATCAATTCTTGTTTTTACTGCATTAATGTTTGGCCTATGTTAATGTATATCTAGAAATCCAACTTTGATTTTGAAAAGGAAAGAAATTGGACAGATGTGAATTGGTAGGATATGATCTTTTCTTAGCTGTAAAAATTGAGAAAAGATTTACATTCAAAATAGAAATATATCTGGAAGTCTTAAAAGTCAATTAAGGAATCGGTAATGTATGGCTAGAGCATGAAATTCTTTTATCACAGAAATGTAGATTAAGGTCTGATGATTCTTAAATTGGATAGGAGTCGAAATATCCAATCAATAGGCAATAAATTCCTGACTAGCAACCGAAGAGAAGATTAGCTTAATTGAATTGATAAATTACATCCTTGCATGTTTGTCTTAACCTCAGCTTGTTCATTGCTATTGTTCAGACTCAAATTATAATCTTGACGTAGATTCTCATTAATTAGTAAACTTTAACTCTTAAAACATTATTTATTTGGTTGTCTGCATTCATAGAGATATAGTTCACTGNTTAAGTTGATTATTACCTTAGTTCAGTCCCTATGGGATCGATACTTGGCTTACTTAAGCCATTTTACTACTTGTTCGACCACGTGCACTTGCGTGTAGTTGCAAAACATACCGAACAATAATTGTACATAAATTTTATAGAGAACTTATCATTTTTCAGTAGTGTGTACAATCTGGCTTTCAAGTCACCTTTTAAAGCTTATGACTACATAATGTACTTTCTAGACTTAATTATCTTCTTAACCACCTAGTTACAGAACCTGGAATTGGACAATTTTAAACAACATTACTCTTTATGTAGTAAGAGTGGATTCACTTGATCCATAGATAGTCTTTATTTTCATTTACAACATATAATAATTTTAGTATTGTAGCATGATTCCACAAGTGTAGGTTGAGTATGTTTTTCCCTCCAACAACTTTTAGAAGGCATAATTTTTTTCAAGATACTAAATCCTTTCCTGAGGTGATAGAAGAGCCTGTCCAAAGAAAGGTTCTGTAAGTAGTTTCAAGTAGTTTTAGTAATCTGTTAGATAGAATGAATATTTATGCCCAGTAGTTCTGCATATTAAAGATCACTGATTTGATTAACTAGATCCTCTAGCATAGAAGAGAAGTTTTGCTGACCAACACCTTATTCTATCTGTAATTTTATCTGTCAAAGGCATACATTGGGCTATTATAAATTTTTTTGAGGATAGTGGGACACCTAGATGTTTGAATGGAATCTCACCCTCACTATAACCCAAAGCATCCAGAATTTCATACTTAAGGTTAGTAGACACCCCAAATAAGTAGATAGAACTCTTGTCAATATTTGCCTGCAGATCTGAAGTAGCTAAAAACTTCTGAAAAGCCCTCTGTAGTAACTGAACAGAGTGGATATCAGACTTACAGAACATCATCAAGTCATCTGCAAAACAGATGTACATCACCCCCAATTTCTTGCACCAGGATGGTGGTTGAAAGTCTTCTCCATTTTGAGCACTGAGAGTTCCCTTCATAAGTATTTCGTTGCACTCACAAAGAGGTAAGGGGACATGGGATCCCCTTATCTAATTCCTCTTTTTCTCTCACAAGATTTGGATAGGCCCCTATTTAACACTAGAGAATATGAGATAGTAGAAATGCATTCAGTGTCCACTAAATGAACTTATATGAGAAACCTAGTTCAACTAGTACACTTCTCAGTAAGCTCCATTCAATAGAATCACAAGCTTTTCTCAACCAACATTATCACACATCTAGGAGACAACTTTTCTCGAAGTACTATTTTAAGATTTCATGGCTAATATAATGTTGTCAATTATGCTCTTTCCCTCAATGAAAGTTGTTTGTGAGGGATTGACTATATGAATGATAACCTCTTTTATATTGTTTGTTAAGATTTTAGTGATGTTCTTATAAACAACGGTATAACTCTTTCACATGACAGAGACTTTTAATCTTAGGAACTAGAGTTATGGTAGTATAACTGTATGCCCATAGAAGCTTACTAGATTGAAAAAAGTTTTTTTGACAGCATGTAGGACATCATTCTTGATCACAACCCATCTATGACTAAAGAATTCAATTGAGAACCCATCAATGCCTGGAGCTTTTTCAATTGACATATCTCTTATAGCAACAAGTATTTGCTGGTTTGTAACCGGTTTTATCAGCTAGCATTTCTGTGAATATGAGAGACAAGGGCCACTTCTTATGACTTTCATATTTGGTCAAGGTAAACCAGTTGTTGTAGTATCCATCAATTTAGAGAAAAATTTGATGAATTCCTTCTCAATCTATTTAGGATCATGTACCCTAGTACCATATGAGTCATAAACTAAAATAATAGCATTTTCACTGGATTTTATCTTCATTTAGGCATGAAAATACTTTTTGTTAGCATCCTCAGTGGATATCTAGTCGACCCTAGACTTTTGTGTTCTTCCACCCTACTCTATTTAATAACGTCTACAAGAAACACCTTTTCATGTTCTATCAACACAAGACTTAAGAGGTTGAGCAACCAATTTTCTATGAATGATTTCCCTGCCTAGCTTGTTGGAGTCTTTAACTATATAAGTCCATGTAAGAATTTAAATCCTTGTGTCTAGCTTTCACAGTCTTCAGTTTCATCTAGAGTTTTATTTATTTGTACCATTATAATATTGCTCCATGTTGTATCATGGATTCCATTGAACTCAGGATGAATTAGAACTCTCTTAAACAATTTGAAAGGTTCTGAATTAGAGCTGGGTTAGGGTGATACATATATTAATATAGGAGAGTGGTCAGATACTCCAAGAGAAAGAAATTCAACTCCAACATGCCAATTAGTAGCCACCAATTCGAAATTTCCAAGTGTCCAATCAATCTTTGGATATACTTACTGTCATCTTGATGCTTATTGTAGAAAGTGAAATGACATCCCTTTCCTCTCAAAATAGCGAGCCTCTATGTGTCAATACATTCCTGGAAAGCCTGAGTTTCAGTAGGTAGGATAGGGGAGCCAATTTTATCTGCAGTAGATAATACATTATTAAAGTCACCATACAACAATTATGCATTATGGATAGTACTACCAAATTGGATGATCTCCTTCCACAATTCTAAATTGGCCTTTATTCTGAGAATAAATCACAGTTAAATGGGTTGAGAATGCACTAGCCAGCTCCTCAACTTTGCAGTGAATAAATTGCTCATGTATACTTTCCACCTGCAATTGAATGACAGGTTTCTATACTAGCCAAAATTTTCCATTATAAGCCATTAGGTAGTTACAATAATGAGACTAGTTAGTAGTGAGCTTCCCCGGAATGTGACTTGATGTATTTTCTTTCACCTTTGTTTCTAATATACCCATAAAATCAATCCTATTCTTCTTTAGAAAGAGCTTCATCTTTTTCTTCTTTAGGTTCTGATTAAGACCTCTGATGTTTCAGGTAGAGACTATCATGGAGGGTCATGACCCTAAGGGCCACTAGTCTGATTGTCCTTTTCTGAAAGAGCATTGAAACTATTAAGTACTTGGATTGGTGTTAGTACTTTGACCAGCCTCTTAGCTTCCAATGATCTTGGTAGATTTTCCTCCATAGAAGATGTCTTTAGATCAGGATCATCCATTGTAACAGGATTACTCTTTTGGTTCACCGGGATAACCTCTTGTGCCACAAGAGCTTTTTCCTTCCAATATTATGTTGGTTCTTTTGGTTTCCCTCTGTTCCTTTTTCTCTCCATTCTCACTTTATAGAATTATTCCCTCTCTTTTTGCTTCTCTACCATATTACAATAGTTATCTTATGTATGCCCAAATTTCATACACCCTATGTAAAACTTTGGCCTCTTTTCATGGTACACCCCTTATTGGAATGTCCCAAAGGGTGTGGTTACTTCAATAGTATCCAAAAGAGTCTAGGAAATTTCAATTTCTACCAGGATTAGAGTATAATGGATCTTAGACATGGATGTAGAAAGTTGTCAGTATAGAAGGGCTTCTTGTCACGACCTAAGCATGGACCCTAGACCGCGACATGGAGCCTAAAATCACGAGTGTCTCTAAGCTAACCTATGACACATACATAGCATGAATAAAAGCATAACTAAAGCGGAAATGAATCATAAACATGGATAAATGAAAATCTAAATGACATAAAGCAGGAATAAGAATGACAAGTGACAACGCTAAACCATCTAGTACATAAATTTCTGAAAAACCTCTAATCATAAGATGAGTTGATGGGATAACACCCATAACTAGCTCACTAAGTTTGAACTTAAAAGAAATAATCAAAAGAGACATGAACCAAAATTATCATCCTCAGATCACGAGGACTCACCAAAACTGGGATGGACGGACTGAAGCGGGAGCGAGCTAACAATGGGACTGAGACTGGTTATCCAAAGCTATATCATGAGATTTTATAGCATAGAATATACGGTCAATACTTTGAATGTACTAAGTATTTAGAGAAAATAAAACATGCTAGTAAAATGATAGTCTGAAATCATGATATTAAACAAGATAGAACATGAGAGTAGGGACAACATACTAAAAGCCATATTCCTGAAATAAACATAATCATGAGATATTCATCATAAGTGGAACATAATGACCAAAGGTTTGGAAATAGAAATCATAGAGTGTACCATACTTGAAATCATAAGTAAAAATATATAAACTGATCAATAGGTCAAATATGCTATAAAACATAATATCACAAGACATGAACATGAGTAACTGAAAACATGAAGAACAATGGAAGGCTTCATCATAATCGACACCATCATGATTGAGCTTACGTTATTCCCCAACTATCTCACTCAAGTGGGTAGAGTCGTCCTAAGCCTTGTCAGGGCAAAGAACGATGAAGGTGTGATATCACTGGTGTGCCCTCGGGCGGGGGAAACACTCTCTTGAGAGGTCCCAAATATGAATATACATCTATAGTCGTGCGTGATAACACTCAAACCACACCTCTTACTGAAGTATGAAGCGGACATTGTCAATAAAGAACCCAACTAGAGGTTGGGGTCGATCCCACAGGGAATATGAAAGGATGAAGAAGAACGCTAGTGCTTAAGATTTTTAGTTAATTATTTTCTAAAGAATTTGTAAAATTAATAAGTAATTGTGTTGATAAATTGATTGTTGTTTCCAAATTAATGCAATTAACTAGGGTAAGTGTTCCCCATGACTTCATAACCACAAGGTGTTTTATACTAGTGATCTATTTCGGTGCTTAGCATGCAATATCGGTAATTTAATTTCACCTAAATATTTGGTCCCCTATTTAGATGATTATCACCATGCAACTTGGTCCGTCTACGGGTGTATGCTTTACTAACCCTTACCCTTGATATCGGATTAGCTATTTTCGGATAAGTTCAAGCTATTAGATGAGAGTTGATAGCCTCAAATCTCCGTTGTTAATCCCTTTTCCCATTCCCTACCTCCTTGGTCCGGTAAGTAAGAATAAGGCAAGTTCTAATATTTGCAACCGTTAAAAATCAATTAAAACGAAGGAAGAAACAATACATGCATAAACTCCGTTTAAGAATGACTAAGTATTTTACCTATGTGTGTTAATTTGTCATGGTTCCCACAATCCTAGTTGTGGTGGTTTTATCCTATCATGTTTATAAGTAAATTAATAGATTATATAAATAAAAGCAAAAACTAATACTTACAACGGTGATGGGAAGAAACTCACTTGATTATTGCAACAATAAAGAAGAACAATTCAACAATCGTCTCGAAGTTCCAAACATAAGACACCAAAATTGTATCTAAAAACTTGAGACTTAAAACTCTAATCCTAGTTGAATACTTTTTAACTTAAAACTTAATTCTTAAAACTTGATTCTAAAGCTTGATTATTACATGAATATAAAGGGGTATTTATAGTAGTAGATTTATGTTTTCCTTGTTCCTTGATGAATTTGACTTGGGATTTAATTTTTCTTTTCCTAGTTGAAGTAGGAAATCCAATTTTTTTGCTGTTTTTGGGGGTCTTGCATGTCTCCCCAACCACTTCCACGTTGCCAGTTATGGCAACGGGTCACCTAACGACTCGTTGTGCATGGGCACGAGTCGTTAGGCCCCTCGTGGTCTAATTTCTTCAAATTTTTGGTGTACCTTACAATTGGTTCCAGTGATCTGCCAACGAGTCGTTTAGTCAACTAACGACTCGTTATGTATTTCGTCATCTCCATTGGTTACTTTGTCAATAATTTCTCACAGTTTCACGACTCGTTACTATATGTAACGAGTCTTTCCCTCAACCCGTCATACTCCAAAATATCTCTGTAAAACTTATCTTGTAAGCCTTGGATTAAAAGCCACAGTGAAACATACTTGACTTTACATGGGCTTGCCAAAATCATGAATTCATATATACTTGAATAAGGCTTCATAGCTTGAAATCATGGAATCATATGTGTAATAATTCGTAAACATTCATGCATACTTTAATAATTCATCATACTAGAAATCATGGGCTCACAAACTTGAATTCATAAATCATGCATAATAGGGCGAAAAATCATCATAAGCTTGAAGTAATCAATCAATGAGGAATTTGAGAGTCAAATATTCCCTACTAACCATATTTCATCAAATAAAACATGAGAGAATTGAACCCATAGATATATCAGGGATAATTTCATGAAATTGGGTTAAACCCTAGAATTTCACAATTTAAAACTTGAGAAGTAGAGATGATGGAATTTATCTTAAAAAAGTTATGAGGGTGGAAGGATTTCCCCATTCATAATCCTACATACCTGGGCTTGATGAGATTCTTGCTAAGGTTTGATGCCCAAGAGAAAGTGGAGAAGAAGAAATTGAGAAATCCTTCCTTTCTTGAGAGCTTGATCTTTCCCAACCTTGGTGTATGAGAGGAGTGAGGAATAATCTAAGTAGAACCCTCAATTACACCCTTAAGTATCCCCTAAACGACATCACTTAGGGATTAGAAGCTTAAGAAATTACAACACTGACCCTGGAAAATCAGGCTGGACTGAGTTACTAAACCTCTCGATGGTGGAAGTGACGGGCCATCACTCACCTGATGGTTTGTCGCCCTTACCGTCACCCTTAACCATAAGGGGCTAGAATTTTCTCCTTATTGATGATAGAAGTGACGGGACATCACTCCCTTGATGGTCCGTCAAGTCTTCTATCGCTTGAGACTAGCGGGACCTGATCATGATGCCACTAGTGACTGTCTGTCGCAAATCTGATGGCTGCCATTCCTACCGTCAGAGACATGATACCACAGTGATAGTCCGTCACTAGGCTAACGGGCCATTGACTCCTCCATCACCTCCTACACCAGATCTGAAACTAGTAGTTCTTTGTTATGAGAAGCCATTTCGAGGTTCGAGGTGTTATAATATCTCCCCCTTGGGAACATTCATCCTCGAATGTTGACCTAAGCATACTGAAAGGCTAGGGAAGAAACTGCAATCCCAAAACTGAACAACTATAGCTGATACTGACGGAGTGACTAACTCTGGACTGAGATACATGACAGAAACTGAATTCATGAAACATACATGCATGCTATGACATGAATGGAACTGAGAGTCATGAGCGGAACTGAGAGACATGAACTTGATATGAAATTGAATTAGAGTACGAGAGAGAAAACCGGTACCTTATGCTGGAACCGAGCCGGAATGGAAAAGATATGGGTATTTAGCTATCATATCTGCTTCGGCTTCCCATGTAGCTCTCTCAACAAGCTGATTTCTCCACAAAACCTTCACTGAAGCTACTTTCTTGTTCCTCAACTTCCGAACCTGACAATCAAGGATCTCAATTGGAACTTCTTCATAGGTAAGGCTATCTTTTACCCCAATTCTCTCTAAAGGAACAACAAAATCTAGATTACTAATGTACTTTTTCAAAAGAGACATATGGAACACTAGATGTGTCAAAGCTAACTCCGCTGGTAACTCCAAATGCTCTTGCCAACTCGCCTCAGAATCCTATAAGGACCAACATATCAGGGAGTAAGCTTTCCTTTCTTACCGAATATCATAACTCCCTTCATGGTAGACACCTTCAAAAACACCCAATCATCGACTTCGAACTCGAGCTCTCTCCTCCTAACATCCATATTAGATTTTTGTCGGCTCTGTGCTATTTTCAGCCTTTCTCTAATAAGCTAAACTTTCTCCATAGCCTCATGAACTAAATTCAGTCCTATCAACGTAGCTTCACCTACCTCAAACCATCCAATACGTGATCTATACCTCCGCCCATACAGATCCTCAAATGGAGCCATCTAAAAGTCGGAGTGATAACTGTTGTTATAGGCAAACTCGATGAGAGGTAGATGATCATCCCAACTACCCTTGAAATCAATCACACACGCTCTCAATATATCCTCTAGAGTCTAAATGGTTCGCTTGGCCTGGCCATTTTTCTATGGGTGAAAGGCTATGCTAAGCTTAATTTGAGTACCAAGTCCTTTTTGAAATGATCTTTGGAACTGAGAAGTGAACTGGTACCTCTATCTGAGATAATTGATAAAGGAACTCCATGTAATCGAACCAACTCCTGAATGTAAAGTATAGCATAATCCTTGGCTGAATATATAGTTTTGACCGGTAGAAATGTGCTGATTTGGTCAATCTGTCCACAATAACCCACATAGAGTCATGCTATTAGCGCATATGAGGCAACTGATTTCGTCGAAGAGCACACAAGCACACGTGGTCTTCAAGTAATACAGGACGGTTAAGTACCGATTATTGATCCCTCAGAGACTTATCAGATCAATCATTTGAAGGTTATTTCTTTATTTCTCTATTCTAACAAAACAAATAAAATCGGGGAATAGTTTGAAGAATTAAACTACTAGACTTAAAATGTAAAATTAACTGAAGATTGTTGCAAGCATGTTTGTGCTTCAAATGATGATGAAAATATAGAAAATTGGCACTTTCATTTTAGGTTGAGTTTTCAAGACGTGATTACGCTAGATTAATTCTTCCTAAGATTGCTAGTTGCAAGTTACTATTTCATTTATTGACACTCTCCTAAGCATCCAAGAACGATATCATGGGACTTAAGGCTCAGAAATTTGACTAATGGCCTGGTGCTACGGATGAAGTGGGGCACAAGAGGTGTTTAGAAGTGTAAAAATTTGGCTAAGTCCTTGGTGCTATGGCTGGAGTAGGGAGCTCGGAGCTATACTTCAAAGGAAAATTGACCTAGATTTGGCGCTATGGATGGGGAGGAATCCAGACATTTCCTGGATGGATTCTTGCTAATTTTAAAGCTAAATACTTAAGGGAAAAAAAGTTATATGAAGGTTCACCTATAAATACAACATCTAGGGCATTTTTAGTAGATATCATTCATCATTTTGTTTGATCATAGAAGGTTGTAAACGTAGATTTTAGGGAGAGAAAAGTTCCTACTTAGGTTTCATCTTTTCTTTATCATTTTACTTCGAATGATGATTATGTCTTTGCTTTTTCGCTTGTCTATGAGTGGCTAAATGCCCATTCTAGGGTTTTGGCCATAGTTGATGGTTGACATTTGAAAGACTAATTAATGATAGTTTTGATTCTTCATTAAAGGTTGTTTATATGTACTTGGTTTAATTGCTTATTCACTAGACTGATAACCTTGTTAGTAAATCTGTAGGATTTTAGTTAAACTTGGGAAAGGGAACTTAAAGGGCTAAAAGTAAATGTAAAGTAGGAATTTGAAAATAATTTGGCCTATTGGTTGAAGGTTAGAAGTTTTTGTTGAGGATAGGGATATACCCTTCAACCCTATTTAGTTGAAATACAAGTAGGCAAGGCACACTCACACTCAGAAATGATGTATCATACATATGCAACATACCATAAGCTTTCCTTTTATGTACACTTAGATTACTTAGTTATTTCAAGAAATTAAGATCATAAGAACTTTTCTTGGTTGTAATTTTGTCTAAGGGACAGATAGGAATGTTTTTTCTTTTATAGTGACTACCAATCCTAAGCACTTTTAAGACATTTTTTTCTATCTTCTTTCAAGTCCACCACTTTTTACTTGTTGTTCACCCTTCACATTTCACTGTTTTTCCCTTTCTTTTCATGCCCCTTTATTCACTAACTATCTGATAGACTTTGCTTATAGAATTACCAAGAATTTTAAATCTTAAAACTCTTTCTTTCATTTTCCTAGCAGCAAGCAAACAACACATTTTATGGGTACCCCTTTTTCCTATTTTCTCTTCTTACTTTCCACACATATTTCTTTCTTTCCCTTCCCTTGTCATTCATGACTTGGTGGACCTTCACTTTCAAGTCTCAAAGTGCCTAAGATTACTTTGGATCAACAATTCTGGAGGTCTCACAACAAAAGGGAATAAGCTAATTTTATGGCTAAGAAAAGAATAAGGCTTAAGGCTCAAGGGGGTTAACTAGGAAAAATGTTCATGAAGGTAAAACAAACATAGAAAAACATGGCATTTTCAAAGAAACACCTTACTCATCTCTTAACTCTCTGACAACTTGCCATCTAATCATACACTGCGGCAAGTTCTACATGCACAATATGTACAAAACAAAGTAATTAATCTCACCTCATATGACATTAAGAATCTAGTCAGTTTCCTATAGCTACACATTCATATAATAATATTGAATGACATTTTTCATTATTAAGCCCTATAAGTATATTGAGCCAAATTAAAGAACTATGTGTGTCTCTCATGGAATTCTCACTTAAGATGACCACTTCATCGCCTCTAGCTTAGCGTCTAAGTGAAATGTTAAAGAGCACACAAGTGGTTCATGTCTAACTTAATCCTAAAAAAATGTGACTAATTTTTCTTAAGACGATCGTCATTCATCTATCATAGGGAAGGGTCACTACTCTACGACGACAAAAATGAAAATTTTGACTCTAAAATTAAACTTCACCTGGTTCAAAAGTATCCCATTTGGAATAGAACCGAGGTCAAAAGAAAAACTAAAGGGTGGATGAGATGTCATTTTCAAAAATACTGTCAGATAAGCTTGATTGCATACTTATCCTTAACCTCAAAATTTAGGGAGACATACCCTCACCCCACACTTAAACCCTTTCTCTGTCCTCAGAGCAACTAAAATTAAAGATCAGATTAGAGTGAGAAATTACTCCCTGAGGCCCTCTAGGGCATAACATGCAATAGGTTTTTGGATTTACGGGTCGCCCGACCCCATACTTAAGATCAGACCATGCTCTTTAGCTTTGATTCCAAGTACTCAGACTTCGCCTTCTATGCAAAAGAAAATTAACAGTAACACTATATATAAAAATAGGACAATTATATTTTTTACAAATTGGGGTTGCCTCCTAACAAGCACCCGATTTAACGTCATGACATGACACAAGACCACTCAATCAATTTGCAAGAAATTTGAGGTCTTCTCTCTATCAAAGTTATCCTCATAGTAGTGCTCAACCTTCTGACATTAACCAAGAACGTTCTGTCAGACCCCAAAGGTTTCAACTCCAGTGCACCATGTGCATTCACATTCACAATTTCAAATGGGCCCGACCACTCGATCTCAACTTTCCCCCAAATAGCTTCAATTTTGAGTTGTACAATTATTCCAACTACCCTACCTGAAACTCACGAGGTTGAATACGCCTATCATGCACTATGTTAGTCCGCTCCTTGTACATTTTGCATTTTCATATGCATTGAAACAGAACTCATCAAGCTCATATAGTTGCAGCAACCTTTTCTCACTAGCAGCCTCCATATCCATATTCAACTTTTGGATGGCCCACTATGCTTGGTGTTCTAGCTCAACCGGTAAATTGTATGATTTTCTGAAATTTATCCTATATGGTGAAATGCCAATAGGAGTTTTGAAAGCTGCCTGGTAAGCCCATAGTGCATCATCCAACTTGTGGACCAATCTTTTCTATTTGTGCTCACGGTCTTACAGAGAATTCGTTTGATTTTTTGATTTGACACTTCCACCTATCCACTGCTTTGAGGGTGATAGATAGTTGCTACCTTGTGCTTCATATTGTATTTAGTTAGTAGATTATTGAAAAGTCGGTTACAAAAGTGCGTACCTTCATCGCTAATGATGGCTTTGGGTGTACCAAAATGGGTGAATATATTCTTCTTCAAGGATTAGGTCATTGTTTTTGCATCATTGGTAGGAAGTGCTGCAGCCTCCACCTACTTTGACACATAATCAACCGCTACCAAAATATTCCTGTTCCCGTTCGATGGGATGAAGGATCCCATAAAATTAATTCCCTAATAGACAAACACTTCCACTTCCATAATGCCTCTCTGAGGCATTTCTTTCCTCTTCAAAATATCCTATTTCTCTGATAGCTTTCAAAAGATTTAGCAAATAAATATGCATCCTTGAACAGGGTGGGCCAATAGAATCCAGCTTGAAGGAGTTTTGTTGCGGTTCTATCTCCCCTGTGGTGTCGGCATAAGGTGAACAATGGAAACTTTCCAAAATCTGGTGCACTTCTCCCTCAGGAACACATCTTCTGACTAGTTGATTGGGACCTATTTAGTACAAAATGGGTTCATACCATATATAGAATCTTCTATGATGAAGTATTCTCCTTTTTCTGTCGGGGGTTACATCAGGTGGGCACACACCACTAACTAGGAAATTCACTATATCAACATACCATGGTAGCTCTGTACTATGCACAACAAATAACTTTTTTTAGGGAAGGTCTCAATAATGTCAGCCTTGCAATCAATATGCTCCCTGTCCTTCAATCGAGATAGATGATCTGCTACCTGGTTCTCTATGCCTTTCCTGTCTTTGATCTCAATGTCAAATTCTTGTAGTAACAGTATCCATCAAATGAGTTGGGGTTTAGGATCCTTATTTGCAAACAAATACCTGATTGCAACATGATTAGTATAGACTATCACCTTTATCCCCACTAGGTAAGCTCTAAACTTATCAAATTCATACACCACCGCCAATAACTCCTTTTTAGTCATAGTGTAATTTTTTGAGCTATATCTAATGATTTGTTTGCATAGTAAATGGGATGAAACCTCTTCCTCTTATTTTGCCCCAAGACAGCTCCTATAGCAAAATCACTGGCATCACACATCACAATGAATGGTAATGACCAGTCTGGGGCAATTATATTTAGAGTTGTGGTCAACTTGTCCTTCAACGTATTGAAAGCCTGTACACATTCTCTATTGAACTCAAACTTCACGCCCTTATCCAAGAGTTTGCACATTGGGTTTTCTATTTTAGAGAAGTCTTGAATGAACCTCCTATAAAATCCAGCATGTCCTAAAAAGCTGCCCACCCCTTTTACAGATACAGGGGGTGGTAGCTTTTCAATGGAATCAATCTTAGCCCTGTCTACCTCAATACCTGCCTTTGAAATTTTATGGCCTAGGACTATCCGTTCGCGTACAACGAAATGACACTTCTTCCAATTCACTACAAGATTGGTCTCCTCACATCTAGCTAGTACAACATCCAAATGATTCAAACAATTATCAAAGTCACTCCCATAGACTGAGAAGTCATCCATGAATACTTCCATGAATTTCTCTATCATGTTTGTAAAAATAGCTAGCATGAACCTCAGGAATGTTCCTAGAGCATTGCATAGTCCAAACGGCATCCTTCGGAATGCAAAGGTCCCAAAAGGGCAAGTAAAAGTAGTATTCTCCTGGTCCTCCTGTGAGATCATATTTTGATTGTAACCTGAATACCCATCCAAAAAACAATAGTAATCATGTCGGGCTAACCTTTCTAACATTTGATTCGAGAAAGGAAGTGGTAAATGGTCCTTCCTAGTGGCCGTGTTAAGCTTTTGGTAGTCAATACAAATCCTCCACCCTATGAATGTTCTCAGGGGTATCAATTCATCCCACTCATTACGCACCACCATCATCCCACCCTTTTTGGGGACACACTGAACTGGCTCATCCAATGACTGTTCGAAATTGGGTAGATGATGCCTGGATTTAGCCACTTTATTATCTCCTTCTTTACTACCTCCTTTATGATTGGGTTCAGTCTCCGCTGATGTTCAACACTAGGTATGGCTCCTTCTTCTAGCAATATTTTATGCATGCAAAAGTAACTGTTTATCCCTTTTATATCAGCTATTGTCCACCAAAGCACCATCACACGACGCCTTAGCACTTTCAATAACCTGTCAACTTATTTATCATACAACAAAGAAGATATTACCATAGGCAGCGTGTTATAACTGCCTGGAAAAACATATTTCAAATGCACAGGTAAGGTTTTAATTTAAGATGTGGCATTTTTTCAATGGATGGCGTCGGCCTTTCCCAAGTCAAAGGTTTTTCAAGTGTCTCCAAAGGACCCTCTCTACTAACATGGGAACTGGTGGCATCCAAGACTACAAAGCATTCAATCTTCTCTAACCTATCACCCTGTTCTTTCTCATATACCAATGCTCTCCCAAGTGGATCTTCCTATGATAAATACTTCTCTAAGGCCTTAGTAGGTATTTTCGGCTCTACTTCCATAATGGCCTTAAGATCCTCATAATTGGGTGTCAATCTTGCCGCCCTGATCACATTGAAATCTGCCTCCTGACCATCCACAATCATTGACATCTTGCCCGACTTCATCTTTATAACAACGTCGGTAGTAGCTAGGAATCCTCTCCCAAAAATGAGGGAAACTGTTGTATCTGCTTCATAATCCAGGATTATGAAGTCCACTGGTAAAATGAAAGGTCCAACCTTGACCAAGACATCTGCTATGATTCCGTCAGGATAAGCAAAAGACCCGTGAGCAAGTTGCAATGTAACTGTGGTCAGACGTGGTTCACCTAAGCTCAAGGTTCTGAACAAGGATGCAAACATCAAATAGTGCTTGCACTTGAGTCACATAATGTAGAACCAACTTTTTTGTTACCAATCACCACAAGAAGGGTGAAGCTCTTGGTGTCTTTCAGCTTCTTAGGAATTTTATTCTGCATTTGAGAACTACACTATTCTGTGCGAGCCACAGCCTCAAACTCTGTTAGGCTCCTCTAATTTTCCATAATTTTCTTTAGATACTTGGCATACTTCATAACTTTCTGCAAAAGCTCCACCAAAGGTAAGTTAACATGTACCTGTTTCAATACATCATGAAATTTCTGGCAGGCTGAGGTCCTCCTTCTGCTTCTTAAATATTTGTGGGAAAGGAGGGGGTGGTCTAGTTTCTACCAACTTTGGCTTTAAGTTGCTTGACTCACCAACCTCATGTCTATACATCACAACCTACTCTTCCTCATTTGTTTTCTCTCTAGGGATTACCTCACCAACTCTTTACCACTGCGCAAAGAAATTGCACTCACATTTTCTTGGGGTTCTTCTTGGTGTTACTTAGAATTTCCCCTTGCATTATGTTAGTCTACTGAAGGGAGAATTTCCCCATTTATCTCTCTAGCTCTTGGATGGACTTCTGCATCTCATTAACCACCTGATTCTGTGAAACCATCCACTATTTTATCGTCTCCTCTAATGAACTGCTCAGCTGCTGGTCCTGAGGCCTTGTATAGTTGTTATGGGGCCTTTGGAAATTTTGATTCCCTCCCCATGAGGGATTGGCTACATTCTTGTACCCCTGGTTATAGCTTTACCTGCAAAACCTCCACCATGACCTTGTTATCCTATAAAATATACAGATTCTGGGTTTAGTGGGCAACCTAAATAAGCGGGGCCTTCTACACATACCTCACATGATAGTGGTGGAGTTTAGACCTAGTGGACCTACTGAAACTGACTTCCTTCTGGTGTGGTCACAAGTTTTCTACTCACATTCACCAGCTGACTTATATCTGCTCGGATTGCTGCCACACCATGTACCTCGAGCTTTCCTGGCACCTTGGCTGTTGTGAATCCTCTACATGACCTAATAGTCTTGAATCCCCGTTAACATGAGGTTCAAAAACGAAACGTAAGGATTTTATAGTTTATTGTGATGCATCATGATCTGGTTTGGGTGCTAATTTTTATGTAGGATAAACGGGTCATTTCGTACACTTTTAGGCAACTGAAGGTGCATGAGAATAACTACCCTCTGCATGACTTGGAACTGGATGCAATGGTGTTTGATTTGAAAATTTGGAGACACTATCTTTATGGTGTCTATTGTAAAGTATAAACTAACCACTGCAGGTTGCAACATGTGTTCACTCACATGGACCTTAACCCAATACAACGAAGATGGATCGAGCTACTCAAGGACTATGATGTTACAATCCTATATCATCCACGTAAAGACAATATGGTGGAAGAGGAATTGAGCAGGAATCTATAAGTATGGGTAGCTTTTCTTTCTTATAGGCACCCAAGTTTTCGATTGCAAGGGATGTTAAGGCATTAGTCAACATCCTTGTGAGACTGGCAGTAATGGAATCAAGTGGAGTATTGGCTAGTGTAGAGGCAAAAGCTTCATTTCTAGAGCAGATTAAGGACAAACAGTTCAAAGATGCTAAACTGAGAAAGATTTGTCCAAACGCCTTGCAGGGCGTAATACCCTAGAGGTTCGTAAGAATAGACCCGAAAATTTAAAAGTTGAAAACTGCAGAAATTGGGAAAAGTTGCACAAGATGGGCCATGGAACGACTCGTGGTACCAAACAACGAGTCGATGTATGCAGTCCTTGGTTAGGGGGTATTGGTGGCAGTGGAGATAAGGAGTGGTATGATGACCCGTTGTGAGATACAATGGGCTATCCTTTTCAGTCGTGGTGAAGAATGGATTTCAGCAGGTGGGATACAACGGGTCTACCAATGATTCGTTGTGAGCTGTAATGACTCATTGTCACCGTTCATTGTTTAGATTCCTAGGATTTCCAGTATAGATGACAGATCGATACCACGACCCATTGGAAGGAACCACGAGTTGTGGTGAGGCCTGTGGTAGAAGGTTCATATTTTGTGATGAGAAAACAACGGACGATGTAACGGATCGTTGTTTCAGAGGACGAGTCATCTTGTCCGTCCGTTGGTCGATTCCAGAAGTAAGCTACAGCAGTGCAAACCACGAGCAACAGAATGGGTCGTCGTTAGCTTTAACGACCCGCTGGTTCCGTCGTTAGTTCAACCCAACCAGTTTTCAGGGCAGATTCATTAAGAGAATTTTTGACTTTTCCACGCTATGAGACCCTAAACTATGTCATTTTAGCTTATGAAAGGTGGGTTTTTAGGGGCATAATTTATTCTAAGTCCCCATTCATGCATGCAAGAATATTGAGAGGTAATCAAAGGTGATTCAAGGCCCTTCTCTTCAATTCTTTCAATTTCCTTCTTGGGCTTTCAAGGGAAGTTAAGAATCAGTTTTTCTAGGTATGTAAGGCTATCAATGGGTGATTTTTTCCACTCCCATGCCCATCCACTATGATTTTTACAAAAAAATTATTTAAAAACTCATGGAGTTTTGAAGATGATTTTTATAAAAGTCTAATGATTTGATAACGAGTTTTGTGATTTTAAAATCTCATCATAATTTAAGGGTTTTAATCACTTTTCATTATTTAAAAGTATCTATAATTTTATCGATTTTGATTTCTATGAAATTAAGCCAAATTATGCATTACCCATGATGAATCAATTTATGATCTTCTCTTCAAATGATGATATTTACGAACCCAACATGATTTACGATTTGAATTATGGATTTATGATATTACCCAGCATGATGTTATGGATTTCAAGTTATATGCATGATTTAAAAGTATGTATGAACCTTATGAATCATGAATTACGTTTTAGCCGACTCACGGGCCTCGTTTCATGGCTAGTTCATGTATGTACAAGTATATTTATGATTGTCATGATTTAACTAGCCCATGAATTCATGCATATTATACTATGAGCACTATATATGTTTTGAGAGTAGTATCAAACACCGAGTAGGTTCGGGGCTCATGTTAAGCCCTGGATCTCATGAACTACGTGTCACCAAAGGTATGTTGGGACCCCTTTCATGAATGTCCCCAGCCCAAATGACCCTTTCTTCATAGTAAAATCACATTTTCATGGTCCTACCTTTGGAAAGGTACGGACACCCTCCCGATTAGGGTTATAATTCGGGCTTCATGTGTGCTCATATGGGGTATGTCGGTTAGGAGAATCTCTCATTGTTCCTCTTGATTTATGCATGTTTATGAATATGTATATTGGCTCAAGTCATGTTCAATAAAGATTTTCTCTTATGATTATTATTAAGATTGCATTACGAATGTTTTGAAAACCTTAAGCCTTATGTTATCTTATGATGTTTATGATATGAGCATGATGTCCTAATCTTATGATCATTTATGAGTTTCATACCTTTTAAATGTCCGTTTTACTTACCTTGCATACTCAGTACATTCCACATACTGACCGCATACTTGCTATGCTGTATCTTTTCATGATACAGGACCCGGCTCTCAGGCTCACCTTCCTCAGTAGCTCCTCAGAGTTCGCTATCAACTTATTTGGTGAGTCCTCATGTTTCGAGGGCCATATGTTCAGACTCCATGCTTTTCTTTCAGTTTCAGAATTGTTGGGTTAGTTGGGGAGTTGTCCCATCAACCCATCTTTCATGATTAGAGGCTTTTCAGACTACAAGTTGTATTCAGCCGTCATGTATGGATTATGTAATATCCTTTCTCCATATTTATGACATGTTTATGTTTTCTTATGTTAAGTCTTACGCTTATGTGAATGAATTAGATGTATGCTCTTCCCATGGGTTGATTTGGTGTCCCTGGGGGATCCTTGTCCCGTGTCTATGATCCGGGTGTATGTTCGGGTCGTGAAAAACTTGGTATCTGGGAAATAGGTTTGAAGTGTCCTAGGGTGTCTAAAACTGCATTAAGTAGAGTCTTTTCCATGGGTGTGAAGCACCCGACACTCATGACAAAGAGGCTACAAGAAGTTTAGAAAATGTTCGCTTCTTTCATGATCTATGTCGTGCGATGAAAAGTCCTCTACCCTTCTAATTCATGCTATTCACATTTGCAGCATCCTTCCTCCATGCCGAGTGAACACCTGAATAAATGGTAACGGTAATGATCATGAGGGTGCCAATGGTGAGGAGAATCAGCCAGCCCCACCCGTTCACGAGGAGCACGCACCAGAGCCAGCTACCCACATTGAGTTTAGGTCAGTAATTCAGATGCTGGCACAGGCCATGACAACCCAGGTTCGAAATCAGATAGTAGCGCATTACCCTCAGAATGGGAATACGGTAGCAGCTAGGGTGAGGTATTTCTTAAGAATGAGCCCTCCTAAGTTCATGGGGTCGAGGGTGTACGAGGATCCACATGATTTCATTGAGGAGATTCTGAAGATCACCCAGGTTATGGGGGTGAACAATTGGGACTATGTTGACTTGACCTCCTATCAGCTAAAGAGGGTGGCTCATATATGGTTTAAGCAATGGAGAGATGCTAGGGCAGTGTGTAGGCCTAATAGGTTGGGAGGAGTTCCACGTGGCATTTATGGATCGGTTCTTCCCTCAGGAGATGAGGGAGCTCAAGGCGGCCAAGTTTGTTAATTTGAAGTAGGGTAACATGTCCGTTCAGGAGTACTTATTAGGGTTCACTCGATTATCTAAGTATGCTCCAGAGTTGGTGGCAGACCAGAGGGATCGGGTGAGTTGTTTTGTTCATGGGGTGGCGGATTATTTTGGAAAGGATTGCAGCATCGCCATGCTACATCGAGATATCGACTTTCCCCGGATAGTGTTGCATGCTTAACAGATGGCGTCGGTCTACCGGAGGTAGAGGGAGTCCAAGAGGGCTAGGACCGACAGTTATAGAACTTCTCAGGTCAGGTCAGGAGGTGGACAGCGTCAACAGTCTCAACATAAGTCTATCGCCCCAGCTCCATCATCGGCCAACATGCTATCTAGATTCAGGGGAGATCAGAGGAGTAGGGCTTCAGGCTCGATGGATTAGGGCAGCATGCAGGTGGAGAGCACTTTTCCAGCTTTTGCGAAGTGCGACAAGAACCATCCCAGGAGGTGCTTAGTTGGCTCAGATGCTTGTTTCGGGTGTGGTAAACCCGAACATAGACTTAAGGATCGCCCCTCAGCCAGATCAGGGGTTAGTGGGGCCCATGTGACAGCAGCCAATTCTGCCGCTCCAGTAGCACGTCCACCTCAGCAGGATGCCTCTACTAGTTCAGCAGGTGGTCAGCGCCAAAACAAGTTTTATGCTTTAGTGCCCCGCGAGGAGCAGGAGGCTTCACCGGATGTGGTCACTGGTATGTTGCAAGTCTTCCATATTGATGCTTATGCCTTGTTAAATCCAAGAGCTACCTTGGCTTTTGTGACCCCTTATAACGCTAGTAGTTTTGGAAGTAGCCCTGAAATTTTATCAGAACCGCTCTCAATCTCTACCCCAGTCGGATGCAGGCATCGAATTGATGCTCACACCCAGATCGCATAGAGCTGAACAAACTTCCTTATTTCCAATTGCTATTGGAAGGGTGAAGCTCCCGGGGTCCTTCAGCTTTTTTGGAATTTTCACAACCCGAGAATAGACCCCGAACTGAGACACGGGACCTAGAACCATGATTGGATCCAATCTAACTCATGGAACATACATAACATGACTTAATAATAAAACCAAGTGGAAATTTTAAGCAAAACATCTTTAAGTGGAAACCTGAAGTATATCTGATCTTGGGAATAATTTCATGCCCAAGTGATACTTTAATACTTCATTTCTACTTGTTTATCCACTTTTATGTGTGTATTCTCATGTGATTTGTATGTAAATGTGGAATTATACTAACCAATATGATTAGTGTTGTTTTGCAGTCTAGAAGGAATTTTTGGAAGCTAATCTACAAGTTGGTGAAGTGTGAAAATGGACTCGGAAGCAAGAAGCGGAAGTCGA
>JACEIK010000109.1:305213-316228 GCA_018107945.1 Datura stramonium | reverse complement strand
TCAAAATCCATAGGTTATGATAATATTTCAAAATCACAAAACCCATAATTAAATCATTAGTTTTTATATAAATCAAATACAAAACCCCATGAGTTTTTGAGAAATTTTAAGTAAAATCATAGAGTAGGAGCATGGGTGTGAAAAGATTAACCCATTGATGACCTTACATACCTGGGATTATCAAATCCTAACTCTCCTTAGAAGCCCAAGAATTAAATTGGAAGAATCGAAGAGAAAAGCTTAGAATCCCCTTAGATCACCTTTTAATATCCTTGCATGCATGAATGAGAGTTTAGAATAGGTCATTCTCTTAAAAACCTAGCTTTCCCAAGCCAAAACGACATAGCTTAGGGCCTTATGTTGTGAAAAAGTCAAAAATACCCTTAATGAACTTGCCCTGAAATCTAGCTGAGTGGAACCCATAGATGGATCTAACGGGTCGTTGTAACCAACGACGACCCATCCTGTCGCTCGTCAAATGCACTGTTGAAAGCCTTCATTCGAACCCAACCAACGGACTTCCTTTCAACCCACGACTCGTTACATCATCCATGGTTTTCCCCTGAACCTTGGCATCTCATTTCCTAACGGGTCACACCACGGATCGTCACTACAAACAACGAGTCGTTGTTTCTCTCCGTTAAACCCACTGGAAACTTAACCTCCAACAACGACCACAACCAACGACTCGTGGTTTCTCCCTGCGGGTCGTTGGGACTCCCGTTGTAAGTCACCTGATGAACTCAGGTCCTTGCCACGATTGCTATCAACGACTCATTGTTTCCAACAACGAGTCATCATGTCACCCATGGTTTACACTGTCACCCAGTCTGATCCTAACCACAACTGCATACAACGACTTGTGGTTTGATACCATGAGTCGTTCCATGGCCCGTCCCATGCAAATGTTTCTCAATTTCTGCAGTTTTCAACTTTCAACCTCCCGGGTCTATTCTTACGCACTTTCAGGGTATTACATGAACGTGCTGGTGGGGCTGCTGAACTAGTAACTGGGTCTCGGCCTCTACCATGGCCCTTTCTAACTGTTGGACAATCTCTAAGCATATGTCCGAGCTTCCCACACCCGAAACAATCATCTATACCTGCTAAGCACTAGCCAGTATGCCTTCTGCCACACCTATCACAAGCTGGAATATTGGGCTCTAAGGATCTGCTCCCCTGACCTCGAGAGTCTAATGCTCGTCCCCTCTTATCGCGCCTAGATCTGGATGGCGCACTTGCTGCTGACGGCGCTGGGACTGATGATCTCTGGTGGGACTGTTGATGATGCCCACCACTAGGCCTCTGCTAGGAGAACCCAAAACTATTTGTCCTTGCCCTCTTGGCCTTTCTCTCCTGCTCACTCTTCTATACCGCCTCTATCTGCTGGGCGTACAGAACTATCCGTGAGAAATAGATATCCTGATGAAGCATCGCAGTCCGGCAATCCTTGACCAAATAGTCTGTTATCCCATGCACAAACCGGCTCAATTGAGCCCTCTAATCTGCCACCATCTCTGGTGCATATTTGGATAGGTGGGTGAACTCTAAAGCATACTCCTTGACCTTCATGTTATTCTGCCTCAGGTTCACAAATTCAACTGTTTTGATCTCCCTCATCTTTCGGTGAAAGAACCGATCCAAAAATGCGGTATGAAACTCATCCCATCCAATAGGACCCGCTCCAGCTACTCTGTCATCCTTCCACTATCTGAACCATATATGTGCAACCCCTTTCAACTGATAACAAGATAACTCTGCGCACTCCTCCCCCGTCACCCCCATGATCTGGGTGATTTTCTGAATCTTATCAATGAACTCGTGTGGATCCTCGTCCACATTTGATCCCAGAAACTCCGGAGGGTTCATCCTTAGAAAGTCCCTGACTCTTGTCGTTGCCGCATTCTCATTCTAGGGAACATGCGTTATCGCCTGCTGGTTGACCTGGGTAGTCAATGCATGTGCTAACATCTGGATGGCTGCCCTAAACTCTGCATGGGCAACCTGCTCGGGCATATGATCCTCGGAGGTTGGTGGGGCCTGCTGGGGCCCGTCGCTGTTGCCATTCTCATGGTCATTTCCATTTCCGTTTCTTCTTCCATTAACTCAGCGAGGAAACATGATTCTGTAAATGCGTATAGCACAAGTCAGAAGGATAGAGAGACATTTCATCGCACGATATAGATCATGAAAGAAGGGAAGTTTCCTAAAACGTTTCATAGCCTCTTCGTTATAAGTGTGGTGTGTTTCACACCCATGAAAAAGAATCTACTTAACGCGGCTTTCAGACACTCCTAGAAAACTCAAAACCTAACACTTTGATACCAAGTTTGTCATGATCCGAACATAGGCCCGGATCGAGACACGGGACAAAGAACCCCGAGAGGCTCTAAGTCAACCCATGACATGAACATAACAACTAAAGCTCAACATAAGAACTGCGAAAATCTAACAATTTAAAGTAGCAGAAGTCTGAAAATCTGATAACATATGAACAATGGAAAATATAACACCAATCCGAAGGTGAATACATGTTATGTATGATAAGCCTCTACAACCTGATGAGTTGATAGGACAATACCCCAACTAACTCACTAATCATCTAAAACTGAAAGTACTGATAACAAGCTGATAAGAAGGTCCTCGAAGGATGAGGACTCACCAATAGGCTGAGAAATGTCAACTCTAAGATTCTGGATAGCGGCGGGATTGAAGCTGAATGTCTGATTCTGTATCATGAAATGATACAACATAGAATATGCGGTCGGTACTTGGAATGTACTGAGTATGCAAGATAAGTAAAACCGTTGAGTAAGAAAAACTAAAATCATACATATCATAAAACATAATAAAGATAGGATTCTGAGAGAAAGGCTTATATGCTATTATCTGAAAACATGAAATTGGATATCATAACTGATTCGAATGATCCAAAGCTGAAATTGATAATCATAAGTAAAACTGAACATTGGGTAAAACCTGCTAAACACATATAATCATAACTGATGATCATGCATAACTGAAAATCATGAGGAACAATGGGAGACTCGTCATATAACTGACATTACCACGATAGAGCTTACGTGGTCCCGGCTATTACACTTAAGTGGGCAGAGCCGTCCAAAGCCTTGTCAGGGCTAAGGACGCTACCATGATATCGATATCAAGCTGAAGGCCCCTTGGGGGCAGGTAAATCTCACAAGGGAGGTCCCAAATAATATGAACATACCTGCGTTGGCACGTAGTTCTGAGGCACAGGGCTGACTGAACCCTTAGACTACTCGGTACTAGACACTACTCCTAAAAACATGCATATGCTCTCCATCATTTTTCAACGAAGTTGAACCATCATCTTACGGCGAAGCTGACTCATAATAATACATGAATAATAATCTGAAAACATATCATGAGGAGCCTTGGCTCAATCATACCACAAGCTAAAAAGTGGGAGTCTAGACTCCAAAATCATGTGGTAAGCTAATAACATGAAATTGAAGTAAATCACGAAACATACTTGATCATATGATCTTGTACATGCTTTGAGATAGTCAAAATCATGAATATAAACATGGGTAATTCGAAATCATACTTTCATCATATACATCTCATCATACTTGAAAACATAAATCATAATCTCAACCTTTCATGAACTTCCATAATTGGGCATTTTATTTGTAAAATTTTAAAATCAAAATTTGTAATTGAAATCATTATAAAATATGCCCATGAATTTTAATTCAACATTAGAAACATGCATAGAATTTACCCATGATAGATGCTTAGAGAATTTCACAAGTTGAGTTAAAACCCCATAGATTCATCAACTTAGAATTCCATGAATTAGAAGAGGATTTGGACATGGGAGTGAAGGAATACTCTCATTCATAACCCCACATACCTGGGTACTTCTGATTTCATAACCTTCTAGGATGCCCAAAGGAATTAGAGGAGAATTGATGAATTCTAGACTTGATCACCCTTAGGAACCTTCTACTCTTGCATGCATGGAGAGGGATTGGTTTAGAATGAGTTAAAACCTCATAAAATAATCCTAACTGAGCTTAAAACGACGTAGTTTAGGTCTTAGGAACTTAGAAATTACGAAAAAGCTCATAATAAATTCGTAGGAAAATCACACTGCCGGTGAAGACGACACGTCATTTGCTCCCGTTGCTAGCACTGGAAACCATAACTCTACCTGTCACCACAAGAGACACCACGACTCGTGGTGTACCTAATAACTCATGGTGACCCAGTCGTTGGGAACACTACCAAAAATTTCAACAGTCAAGCCAACCTCTGCCCACGACCAACCTAACGACTCGTTGCCTTGACCACGAGTCATTGCTTCTCTCATGGTTACCCCTGAACCACGAGTTCTTGCCACTCTTTCCTCCACTTCACGAGTCACTCCATGACTTGTGGGGTATTCCACGGGTCACTAGACGATTCGTCCTATGATCTGGTGCAGAATTTCCTACTTTCTCCGTTTGAACCCTCGGGTCTGATCTTAGGGGCTTTTGGGGTATTAAAAAATCTTTTTGCTCTCATTATCAAACACATGTCCAGAGTGGTGGATCTATCTCACACTACTCATGGTCTACCATATCAGTTCCTGCTCTCAGCAGTGTTTGCGGGATTTCAAGTTTCAATTGAATTCGATAAGTTTGGGTCTAGAAAGGAGATGTTTGATAGGATGACATTAGTGGAGTAAACTGTGTTTTTGATGAAGCGGGTTCTAAGGGTAAGAGCCTTATCCCAATACCAGAGAGACACTTCACAGAGTTTGATACTAATGGTTAGGGGGATGGTAGTAACCCAACTGCAAGCACAACTGTCAAGACCCGAACATAGGTCCGGATTGAGACACCGGACAAGGAGCCCCGAGAGACTCCAAGTCGACCCATGGCATGAACATACACCTAACTCAATCAACAAAGCATAATACATAGCATAATAAACACAATAGAAATCTCATCATAACATAACATCGAAATCGGAAATCACATGATACATGGTGAGTTGATTACTATGTATAGTCTGGAAGCCTCTACACAATTGATGGATTGATGGGACAACACCCCCAACTAACCCGACAAGTCAGAAAACTAAAATTCCAAGATAACTGATACTGAACGGTTCTCGGGAGATGAGGACTCACCACAGAAGCTGGATGCTGACACGAAAACTGACTAGTGACGGGGCTGAGTCTGAAGATTGAAGCATGTATCATAAAATGATACAGCATAGAGTATGCGCTCAGTACGTGAAATGTACCAAGTATGCAAGGTACGTAAAATGGATAATTTAAAATACATAAAAGTTCATAAGAGTGGGACATCATGATCATAATGTAAATACCATAATGTAAACATAAGGCTCAAGGTTTTCAAAACATTCATAAATTAACCTTAATCATAATCATAAGAGAAAATATGTATTGAACATGACTTGAGCCAAGGTGCATAATCATAAACATGAGTAAATCATGAGGAATAGTGGGAGATTCTTATAACCGACATACCCCATATGAGCACACATGGAGCCCGACCTGTAAACCCCTAGTCGGGAGGGTGTTTGTACCCTGCCAAGGGTAGAACCATGAGACGGCGTGATATCACTCATGAAAGGCCCATTTGGGCAAAGGGGACAGTCTCAAGAGAGGTCCCATCATGACCTACGGTGGCGCGTAGTTCTGAGGTTCGGGGCAAAACCTGGACATCGAACCTACTCAGTGTTAAATACTACTCCCAAAACATATATAGTGCTCATAGGATAACATACATGAAATTCATGGGCTAGTTAAATCATGATCATCATAAACACGCTTGAAAATACGTGAACCAACCATGAAATAAGGCTCGTGAGTCGGCCATAACTATAAATTATAAATCATGAGGTTCATGCATACTTGTAAAACATGTACATACTTGATATTCGTAAATTCATGATGAGCATTTAAGAGAAATCTTATCATAATGGGCTAAAATTCAACACGATCATAATGAAATCATAACTTGATTTTCATAAAAACATGCATAATTGGGCATGATTTGATTTAAATTTGAATCTATAAATTTATATTCAAAATAGTTATAAAAATTTTCCATAGATCATAGAATATGATTTAATTCATGAAAGGAATTGACCCGTAAATAGATCATACAGAAATTCACAAGAATTAGATTAAACCCCATAGANAAGAATTAGATTAAACCCCATAGATCATGGAACTTGAATTGTAGAAGTAGAATCTCATGGAATTGATAGAAATTTGGAAATGGGAGTGGGAGGAACTCTCATTCATAACCTCGCATACCTGGGTAGATTTATTTTTTCCTCTTCCTTGAACACCCAAAAGAAATTAAAGAAGAATTGATAGGTTTAAGCTCTGATCACCTCTAAGAGCCTCCTAGTCTTGCATGCATGGAATGGTAAGTCTTAGGATATGTTTAACCCTTTAAAACCCCTCATAACTAAGCTTAAAATGACGTAGTTTGGGCCTTAGAACCATAGGAATTATGAAAAAACCCTTAATAAACTCGCTTAGAAAAATAGACCGTCAGTCCCAACGAGGGACTGGACGAGTCGTCGCCTTGGACCACGACTCGTGGTCAGGACTCGTGACATACACTGTCCAAATTCACCCGAGGCTCGCCATAGAGGACCCTATGAATCATTACTGTCGTGGTCAACCCTCGTGGTCCTCACTGCCCAAAAACCATTGACCCCTAACCCATCATGACCACGGCTGACACAACGAATCGTGGATCTGACCACGAGTTGTGGTCATGCCCGTGGTGATCCAAAGCCTCATATCTCAGAACTTAAAGTCAGCACCTCAGCACAATTCACCTAACGACTCGTGTTCACCCCCACAGTCACAGAAAGACTCGTTTTGTGACCTGGTGCAAATTTTTCAGTTTTCTCCGTTTCAACTCCCAGGTATGATCTTAGGGCTTCTAGGGCATTACAAAGCCCTATTACACAGTTGCTACAGGATTCACAAGTGACTAATGCGCGAAGTATGACACTTGAGGAAAAAGTTGCTACTCTCAAACTTGCACTGGCTACTGCTTAGGAGGAAATATCAAGTTAAAGGAGCAAATGATCAATGAGAAACTTGTTCACATCAAACGCATCAACAAGGTCCTACAGATTGTTGATAAATAATCCTCCTCCTCCTCTCCTTAGCATTAAATCCTTTTTCCTATCTACCTTCCTTAATGGTCCGTTCCTTTTTGCTCCCTCTGTCCGGTCCTAGTTAGGTTCCCTTGTGATTTGTTTTGCTAAAAACTTTTGAATGAATGTGTTTTGGTTAGAGCCATGAAGGCTTAATATGGTGTAGAACTTGAATAAAATTGTCCTTTATGTTTGATGTTGGTATCTCTTAAGATGGCTAATTTCATAGACTAATTTGCATGCTTGTTTTTAGTTGTGTACATGATGTTGTAACCCAAGCGGCCATGAGCTATCTATACTTGCACTGGTTACCTATTAAATGATGTTTGTTCTTTGTTTTTAATAATGCCAACAGGGCAAAGTCATAGTGGTTGTCGAAGTGTCGTGGGTAATTTGTTATCATCAAGAAAAAAATTATTGGGGGCTTATGACTATTATTTTGATGATTGACAAATTATTTATGAGAACCAAGTTCACTTAAGGTTCTGTTAGAGTAGTCATGCTTACAGGTTAACCAGGTTCCCCTAGATGCAATTATTCTCATTATGTAAAGGAGTCATGGGGTAACACGTTATATATGGCAAGAAAAGATATGAATGATCTTTTGAAGCAACCAGTTGTATTCTACTAAGGAAGGGACTCATGAAGAGGTTGCGCAATTAAGGAAACCATGTCTTACTAGAATTTGTTTCCTTACCCGAATAATTCTAAGTTGTAGAGTGATAACCTAATTATTCTCCACCTCCCTCGTGGATATAGAAGGATTATGACAAAACATGAAGTAGCAGTTGTTGCATTCATCTCAAGTTTTCTCAAGCAATAGTCACATCAGCAAGAAGCAAATGTTCCAGACATCAAATTGCAACAAGTGAGGAACTCGTTTACAAGATTTTCCTAGTTGTGATCGAATCTGTAATTAGTGATTTGAGTTGTAATTTTCTTCGTTATTCTTAGCCAATCTAATTTGTGAAAGCTCCAGGTGTGTTCTTTAAAGACTAGAGTGGTTAGTCTTTAAGGAGTTATACAATTAAAGTAAACGGTAGGAGTTGAGGTATTAGAGTTAATCCCTTACATTATCGCAGTATAATTTAAAACTACTCATTGAAGTTAGTGAATTTATTGAAAATCCTAACATTATAGGTTAGTGAATTTTTCCCGCTTGAGCAAGGAGATTTTTCATAATAAATCTCTATGTTCTTATTATATATAGCTAATCATGTGTCTTCTACTTGAACGTACTAGGTTTCTTGAGTAATAAATAATACTTTGAAAATATTCAAAGTATTATTGTAGTTAAGGATATGCTAAATTATTAACATCTCAGCATTACATGAGGCTTGGAAGCAATCCCAAAAAATTGTAATAAGTCATCCTCAATAGAGTTGTCAGTATAAGTTGGTCCAACTTATTCAAGCTAGTTTATATGAGTTTTGAAATTTAACAGTTCAGGTCGAGAAGCCCATGAGGACATAATGAACCTTAAAACAACAAGTTCAACCCGGGTTGCGGGTCGCACTGAGCCAACCCATTTTTTAAAATTTATATTTTAAAATATAATTTAAAAATGCCAAACATAAATAATTAGAAAATGATATTATATGGTGTCCTACAATCTGGCTTGAACTTTTAGGTAGACTTTGCAGGATCAACAATCATAGTTGTACGGAGTACGGTAGAATTCCTCGGTACTACTTGCTAATCAAGTTTCAAATCCACCAACAAAGAAATCCTATTGACTTTAATTTGAAGTCATTGTCAATCTAGGCAAATATCTTAGGTACAATCGTACAAGCAAACAATTTTGCTAGACATAAATTTTCTGTGAAACTGAATAACTTTGACATGATAGTACAAAAATCAAATAAAAATATTAATAAGTAAACTAAACAGTTAATGAGTAACAATATTAATGAAATAGAAACATTAACCTAGTTCAGTTTTCAGTAGATCACAATAAAACACAAACATATAACAATATTCCGTCCATTAAAATGATGATTTAAGTAAATTTTAATTTTGAAATTCTCTTATTATTTTTACTAAGATTTTATTTTTTAATTAATTGTTTACTTGACCTATGAACCAGTCCAACCCACTTTACTCACAACCCCATAGGTCAATGGGCTTACTAGACTTGGCTAAAAAACCTTATTCTTAAATGGGCTCCAAACGCAACCCAACCCTATAAAATTACGGGTTAGGCTCTGCCAACCCACCGAACCTAGCCCATATTGACAGCTCTAACCCGTAATATGATTTTCAGTGATGAGAGCATGATATATGGGTCCGCAAACGAAAATTCAATTAACTTGCAGAATATATCTATATATACTTAATTATAAAATTCAGAATATTATTCTATATTAATTTGAGGTCGCTAAAATACTTTCCCCACGTGACTTTATGGATAGAATCCTACTCCAAACATTCTTAAGGCTTTGATGTGGTAGGAAAGGCTGCTGTACTCCCAAGTTCCCAAGCTAAAAAAATTGTCCAGTGAACCGTCCCGCCTCCGCCCCTGCCCCGTTTGTCATCTCTATATATGAGCATTACATCCATGGATGACTTCCGTTCACTTCCATGCATTTCTACACCCGAGATTAGAACGGTTAATGATACAGGTCCAGGTAAACAGATGCCTGGAAACAAGCCAGTCAGCTATGAAGAAGAGTAACTCACACCCCTGTAGAAAAACTAAAATGGGGGAAGGTAAAATTTTAATCCCCTGGACGCAAGTAGTCAGAGATGAACTTGCCATTAATCAATAAATACAAGCTAGCCAAGCTCCATAAATAAAGGGAATTTTCAAGTGCCCACATATTCAGCAGCAACTACAATGGCACAGTCGGATATCATTTGCTTCAGAAACAGAGTCGGTGAAACTATGCATGAAATGTTCTTTCCTGGCTGCCTCTACATAGTTTGGCTATTTTAACATACTCCCAGTATATACACGTATAGCAAGTCATTTGCTAAGTTAGAACCTTGACACAGGTGGAACCAACTCATATACGTACCATCTGCTTTCGAGGAGGCAATTTCATAGACATGCTAATGCCAGTCCAAGAGAAACAACCACCTCAAATGGAAGTTCAAGTGGCATATGCTATAAATTGGAGCCTTTTCTCTATTTCCAACAAATATGTACGTGATAGAGCTACGATAGTGTCATTGCATACTGCAACGTGAGCTTGAATTCATCTTCTCCTGCCATAATAAAGCCCACCACCTGAATGATGCAGATAGCGATGACGTGAGCCACTGCCCCTACCAGGTGCATCCCATGCGTTGCCCCTATGACCAACCCTACTCCCACTGCTTTGTGTCCAGCTTGGGGGCTGGTTCCCTAACCCATTAAGCTCTTCCTCCTCTCTATCATTGTACTCCAGAACCAGCCTCTTGATGTCTTGCTTTTCTTCAAGCTCAGCTGCTTCTTTCTGTTTTGTGCTCTGAATGAGGGAGCAATCACGAGGAATGAACATTTTCTTTGTCTGTTGCTTATTACCTCGCTTCACAAGAACCTTCACTTGAACCTCCTTACTTCCTCCGGCCCCTTCATCCAATGTCTCATCACCACTCTCCCCTTCAACTCCGCGATGGTCCTTGGTTGGCCCCTCAAAGACATTCATTGGTATCGTCATGTTTAATGTAGGCCTTCCCCGTAATTCCAATTTTCTTGAATCCAAACTTTCCTGCAAACTCATGTAACAATAATCATTAGTAGAAAAGGGACAACTTTTCATGTGTAAATTATAAAGAAAGGAGTTGCTAATATTGCAATTAAATCTGCCAAGCATAATATATCTTCAATCAGCATTTAATTTCTTTAATAT
>JACEIK010000109.1:283256-300172 GCA_018107945.1 Datura stramonium | reverse complement strand
ATAGTATGCTATAGAATTTATTATGAGAGAAAAATGAGTACACACATCATTGAAATGTTAAAATTTCAATACCCTAGCACTTAGTGAATATATAAAATTTCAAGATTTTTTCTTCAGATTTCATTTTAAACATTGGAAACTTCAATTTTTAATTAGAACTTCTAATTCTTATGTATACTTTTTTTCTTTTTCCTGGTGGTGGTGGCTTTTTTCAGGATGGGGAGAATTCAATCAACAATAATTTAGATAAGACTAAATGACGCAATTGACAAGTTATTGTGGACCAACGACCATCACATTTCTCACATTTCCAGAGCAGGTCATGCATTGAGTTTCAAATCAACAAACAACGGGTACTGTAACTCTTTGGGTTCTTTGTTAAACCCGTTGAGTTACAGTACTTTGATGCATTACAGCCCAGCTTTTCTACTGTCATTTGGTTAAACCCATTTTAACCCATAAGCTTTTTAGTTAATGGCTCAACCTGTTTAAGGGCTATAATATTATGGGCTAAAATTGCCAGCACTAATTATTCTATATAACTCCATTAAAACTTCAGCTTCCTCTACCATTTCCTACACAAAAAGTTTCTCTTTTCTGGAATCTCGTCTAGCATCTTTAACCTGCCTAACAAATTTACTTCCCTTTTCGCTATGCTATCAAAGGCGTTAGTATTATACTCCTTCAAATTATGTTCCAACAGCTTCAGCTTTTGGCTAACATATAACGTGATCTCCCACTGACTATAAAAGAGTCCAACCAATCTTTTACCATTTCAACAAACCTCTTTTATTCAACGCATAAGTTCTTGAATTGAAAAATAACAACATCCTCTCTACTGTTGGATGCTATCAGTTCTATGAGGTTATGTCAGCAATGACTTTTTTGGTAACATTGCTTGTCTGATACAAATACATCATTGCATTCATTATAAAATAAAAATCCATCTATCTTTGAGGGTGTAGTAGCATTATCAATCTTAGCCTATGTAATGTTTTCTCTGAGCCATTGAACGTTTATCAACTCCCAGTCTTCCATTAATCCAGAGAACTCCTTCATTGCTATGTCTGTAGTACAAAATATTTCATCATAGACATACAACAATGCAGAGCCTTTTCTCTAAAACCCTAAACCCCAACTTCTCTCTGTTCCTTTAGCAATACTTCAAAATCTTGCTCAGAGGCCTCACTGTCCGAAGCATAAGTTCAGGGTCACGAATGTTCAGCTCAAAGTCGACCCACTTACTGGGAACTCCGAATGGGTCATCGTTGAAGAAGCCGAAGCTTCAGAAGATGCTACAAAGGGCTTCTTGCAAATACTTCGTACCTTGACATCTAAAAGCTACTTGTAGGTATAAAACTTGCATAGAAGCCATTAACAAGATCATAACCAAGCCATGCCATGTGCTTGATATTGGAGCGGGAACTGGTTTACCATCTATGATGGCAGCCCTAGCTATGGTCTTCTCCAGAAGAGAGCTCAGGCTCTAAGGAGATGATTACAGCATGTGAGTCATATTGTCCTATGGTAAAATTGATGCAGAAGTTTTTGCATGCCAATGGTATGCACAGAAGAATCCACATCATTAACAAGATATGACACTTGTTAACAAGCACATCCTTGTTAGTAGCTTGTCATGAGCATGCTGCTTGATTAGTGAAATACACGACTGAGAGCTTTTGGAGAAAGGGTTAATTCCAATTCTGCAGCATGCTCATGACAAGAACGTTTGGACATGCCTTCACAGGCAGATGTGCTTGCTAGTCAAATACTCAACTCTGAGCTTCTGGGAGAAGGGTTAATTCCAACTCTGCAGCATGCTCATTACAAGCTACTGGCATAAAACCCGACAACAGTGCCTTACCAAGCAATGATTTAAGTTCAGCTGGTAGAAAGCACAGATTTGTGGAAGCTGCATTGATTTGTATAACAACGAAAAAAGGAGTACTAAATGAACTTGTTCCAGAGGGTAATAGATTTAGCTTTATGTGTCAAATGCCAACAATTTTCCATGCTTGTGATGCATTGGAAGAACGTCAAGTGCTATCAGAACCCCTCAAAGTATATGATTTTGACTTTTGGAGAAGGCCAGATAGTTATCGCTTAATCGAACCGAGTTTAAAAGCTACTGATACTAGAATTGCTCATGCTATAATCTTATGGTGTTGCTCCAGCTTGATGAGAAAGGCACTATCTTCTACTGCACCGCACCAAAATGGATAAGTTGTACATCCAGTGTGGACGGATTAAGTTCATCTATCAGCTGAATCTAGAACATCACAACAATAGCTTGATGATGAAATGAGTGTTGAGGTTTTCTTCACAAGAACAAACATTATGGGAAGTTGTAATCAGTGAAAATTTTGGCCTTCAGAGCTGCTGGATCACAAAACCAACTACTACTTAAAACTGGTGTTTGTGTTTGTAAAAACATCAGACTATTATGGGCTTATGGCACAAGATTGCAAGTATTGTTGGGTTTCAAGTGAGTGATGGAAGGAAATTGCCTTCTGCAAGACAACTAGATTGGTCAGACTCCTTCGAAAGACTCATTTCCAGACCTTTATAGACTTACTTTGCTGCATGGGTCGAATTTGGCCACCAGCAAAGAACATGAAGGTTGGAATTTCTACTTAGAAGACACTTGAATGATTGGGAAATGGGAAGACTTTCTGATTTTTGGGTGCACCTTTTCAAGGTCTGGACAATAACAACCCTCATAAGCTAACTTGGAAGATACACAGTAAGGGCAACTTCACAGTAAAGTCATGTTACTTCCACTTGAATTCTGGTGGCCAGCAAAAGGAATCTTTGGCCATGGAAGCTAATCTGGAAAACAAATGCACCTCACAAAGTAGCTTCTTCACTTGATTGGTAGCCCAAGAGGCTTGTTTAACACAGGGAAAAAAAGAAGAGGATTTTAGTTGTGCTCAAGAGGTTGTCTATGTGGAGACAAGCCTGAAGAGTATCAGTAATTTATTTTTGCACTGTCATCTTACGGACCAGATATCGCTACTCGTTTTAATATGGAGGGACTAGAATGGACCATGCCAGGGGGTGAACTTGTGAGCTACTGAAATGTTGGAGCATCAGAGGCAAGAATTCCAATCAAAGGACATAGTAGCAAACCATTCCAGCTTGCATATGGTGGACAGTTTGGCGGGAGCGAAATGCTAGGTGTTTTAAAGATACAGGGAACTGTATTCAGAAGATCAAGACGAACTTGTTTACTTTTGTCTCATTTTTGGTGTATCAGAATTTTGCAAATGATGCTGAAGCAGTGATAATACTCGTAGAATCCCTTGTGCGTTGTAAATACTTCTAACAGCACCTCCTTGTGGTGCCATATTAACAATACACATACTGTTTCTCAAAAAAAAAAAAAAAAAAAGTAGTTATCCCTGCCCTTCACCTTCACTGCGGAAATCTGGTGACATTAAGTCAACAGCCACCACCAGGGATGATACTGTAACTCTGTCACAGCTGCTAGGTCCCCAATAATTTCTCTTTTTCTTCCCTCATATTTGGCCCATAAACACCCATCAAAGTCCAAGTGACTCTTATCAGAGTTGAGGAAAAGAGCAGCAAGAGAAAGCAAGCCACATTATCTAGTTTTCTTCAAGCTAACTTAATTTGAATCTTCCCTCATATTAAGCCATAACATACAAGTAAAAAACAATCAATAAGTGAATGATACATTAATTTAATTTTTTCCAATATTATTTGTTCAATCTAAATTATAGTACACATAGAACAGGTGTAAAAAAGGAAATGACTGTACCTAATTCTTTTGGGGATAAAAAAACTAACTTCATTAAGCGTAAATTATAAAAAAAACACAACAAAATAGTTTCAATTCTAAACAAATAAAAAGGCATTGGTTCCTTCATAAAAATAAGCGGAAAAAGGTCATAAATGCCCCTAACCTATTGCTTTTGGCTCAAAAATACCCTCTTCCCACCTATTGTACAATGGTTAAAAATTGGAGATAAGAATACTAAGTATTTCCATAGGATTGCAACTGCTCATAAGAGATTCCACTCCATTGAAACTCTAGTAGTAACTGGGGCTACTATCTCTGATACAGATCCCATAAAGCTGGCCGCCCAGAATTTCTATCAGGATCTGTATAAGGAAACAGAGAGCTGGAGACCTACTTTTAACCTTCAAGGGCACACAACTTTGAATAGTGAGGTGCAGGTTTGGCTACAAAGATAGTTTGAAGAGGAAGAAGTATCGGAGTGTATCAAACTCTTTGCAAGTGACAAAGCACTTGGACCTGATGGCTTCCCAATGTGCTTTTATCAGTCCTTCCGGCGTGTGTTAAAGGAAGACATTATGGGGACATTACAACACTTTCATGCATTCAGAGTGTTTGAGAAGAATCTGAATGCCTCATATGTAGCCCTCATTCCCAAAAAAGTTGGTGCTTCAGAACTGAAGGACTTCAGACCCATCAGTCTTATTAGTAGAGTGTACAAAATCATTTTTAAAGTACTGGCTGAGAGACTGAAAAAGGGGATAGGTAAGCTGATCAATGAACACCAAAAGGCATTCATAAAAGGGAGACGGATCATGGATGCTAACCTGATAGCAAATGAATGTGTGGAAACCAGACTGAGAGGAGAAGCTCCTGGCATAATGTGCAAGCTTGATGTAGAAAAGGCTTATAACAATGTAAATTGGGGCTTTTTATTAAGTCTACTCACACAAATGGGCTCTGGAGATAGATAGCTAGAATGGATTAACTTCTGCATTAAAACAGTCAGGTTCTCCATACTGGTTAATGGAGAAACTGTGGGCTTTTTCCCTTCTGAAAGGGGTCTCAGGCAAGGGGATTCCATCTCCCCTTTTCTATTTATAATTGTCATGGAAGGACTCAACAGCATGATGAGGATTGCTATTCACAATGGGTGGTTGAGAGGCTTCAAACTTAACAACAGGGCAGGTAAGGAACTGGAAATTTGTCGACTTCTCTATGTAGATGATACTGTGATTTTTTGTGAGGCCAAAGCTAAACAGATTAGCTATATCAGAGTGATACTTCTTACTTTTGAGGCATTGTCTGGCCTTGGTATAAATTGGAGGAAGAGCAGGCTTATTCCCTATCAGGGAGGTGGCACAGGTGCAGGGGTTGGCTAATATCATGGGATGCAAAGTGGAGCATCTGCCTACTGTTTATTTGGGCATGCCATTAGGCAATAAGTACAAAGACATGAAGATATGGGATGGAACAATTGAGAAGACAGAAGAAGTTATCCATGTAGAAGTCTCAATACTTGTCACTAGGCAGTAGATCACTCTATCAATGCTGTACTAGACTCACTTCCAACCTATGTTATGTCTCTGTTCCAAATTCCTTCTGAAGTGGTCAAGAAGCTAGATAAACTGAGAAGAGACTTTTTATGGCTTGGCAACAAGGAAGGTAAGGGTATGCATTTAGTGAAGTGGAAGATAGGTCTTGGAGTCAAGAGTATGCTGCTGTACAATAAATGGTTGTTGATGAAATGTCTATGGAGGTACTCTAGAGAAGAGCATACACTGTGGAAGGAGATCATACACAACAAATATGGGCAGACTAGTCCATGGATCATCAATCTTGTCACTAGTACCTATGGTGTTGCAGTTTTGGTTTGGAGGCCAATAAGGAGATTGTGGACCAGATTGTCAGAGAACACTGCTAGAAGGTGAGCAATGGGAAAAGAATTTTGTTCTGGAAAGATGAATGGGTGGTCAGATGGCATTGATGAACTCTTTCCCTGATTTATTTTCATTTTGTACTAATCCTGAGATTATAGTGGCTGAAAGTTGGTCCACTAATGGATGGGAAATTCAATTCAGGAGAATTTGAATGATTGAGAAGTGGATAGGTTGGTTCAACTACTGCAAGAAGTAAACAGCTTCAAAGAAACCTCAGCAACCCCTGATATTATCAACTGGAAGCATGCTGCTGATGGGAATTTCACAGTGAACAGATTATATCATAGACAGGAGAGGGAGCAACAAGAGGGACAGCAGGTCCATGGAAAAAGATTTGGAAAGTCTGGGCACCAACAATGTTTCTCTTGGTAGGTGAAGGCATGTCTCACTCAGGAAAACTGAAAAGAAGGGGGTTCCAAATAGTATCCAGGTGTTTTCTGTGCAATGAGGCAGAAGAGACTAATAAACATCTGTTTCTGCATTGCAGAATAACCTATCAAATCTGGTCATTAGTCCTGAGTCTGACTGGAACAAATTGGTCAATGCCAGAACACACTGCTGACCTTTTGAGTTACTGGATTAGAAGAGGTGGTAGTAAAAGTCAAAAGAAATGGTGGAAGGCAATTCCATCATGCATCTGGTGGACAGTGTGGATATAGAGGAATGGGAGATGTTTCGAGGATAGGTCTAATTACATTCACAAAATCAAATGGAATTGTATGATATCCTTACTTTTTTGGTGTAACCGGGAATGTATAGATGATGCTGAACAGATAGTAGACCTCTTAGGCCATTTGAAAATTTTAGACCTCTTAGGCCATTTGAAAATTTTCTTTTTGTAATCTTTTTCTCTGTAAATTCTCTTTTCGGTAGCCAGCATCTCCTAATGCTGAAGAGTACAACATTACCAGTTCCAAAAAAAGAGATAGCTATTCTCCTACATACAATTTTCACCTTTTTTCTTCTTCGCCAGGTTGGTTTTATGTTTTTTTTTTCTTTTTAAATTTCTTTCTTGGGTTGTCCATTGCTGCAGTTAATGTGATGTTAAAGGAACTGGAAATAAGTTCAAAGGTCAAAAGATTGTATATGTGTGAAGTAGGGCAAGTGACAGACATTTATGCATTGAAAAGGACAAACCTCATCAACAACAGCAACGGAAAAATCATCATGATAGCGACTTAAACCAGCAGTAAGTGATGCAATCAAATGAATCTGACCATACTTGCCCCTGTGAACCTTCATGAAGCACTTCAAAAGGTACACCTCACATTCAGTCCAAGGAAGCTTACGAAGCTGTCTGAGCACATGCTCTATTGAAGACTTGTCAAGATCCGAAAAGAGCAATTTTCTTATGTACTGCATGACCCATGGCATAAAATTTAAATTCTGTAGTATCCAATTTATAAACCACAGATGCTGCAAATTACATGTACCTGATGCATAGGAGGCCGAACTTTAGACACTCGTGCAGATCTTTCTGGTGGTTTGCATAAGTAATATGCATTCTCCACTAAGGTGATGTGGCGAGGATCCAAATTTTTAACATTCTTCAGACGCATCAATATTTCTAACATGTTTGCCATGCGTATTGTAGTTTCAGGAGATCGATAGAGAAAACGCCCACATGTCTCGAGAAGATTGCAAGCTACATCAATATTGTGATGACTGAAATCATCTAAACAAGCCTGACGACAAAAGAAAGCAGCAGCATCAACCCAAACCTAATTCTTACTAGCCCTAAAGAATATAATGTCTAATCTACAAACTTTGCAGCAACAACACGCACTACACACATTTGAAACCCTTAGCATGCGAAACTGTGGGTCGTAGTTTGGTCATCTATCTTCAGTAGGGAGCTTTAGTCTCTTAACTAGAGTAGGGTTTGCTACGGATCAGAGCTTACTGCCCTGTCATACCACGAATCTGTTTGTAATCATGACAATTGTCATAAGCGAGGCCAATGCTGGTGATGCATCCGCAAACTTATTTGTTCTCCGGGTAGTGGAGATAGATTTATTTTCTTGAATTGCTCAATGAGCTTTTCAAGATAAGCATTGTAGGTCAAAAGTTGGTGGCTATGAGCTACATGAAAGGGGATCCCAAACTAAGGTTTTTGTTTTTGTCGAAATAGATTAGGAAAAGGAGGCTAAATCTTCCCTCCTCACTTTACCACTAAGAATATACTGTAACCGGACTCACTCTTCATACCTTCAGACAACTGAAAACGAGGCCAGCTGGTGCAATTCTAAATTTGCAGAGCTCTCCAATAAAACGAATATTCCTTATTTTTGTTTCTATATTCATTTGATCCTGCAAAGCAGACACAATTAAAATAAACAGAAATGTTTGCTTCTTATTGATGGTGTCCTTTAAGTCAATGGATAACTGCATACAGGCTACAGTTACCTTCTTATTTATCAAGAAGTTGAACTCCTCTTCCAACAACTGTAAAAGCATGGAAGACACATCCTTCATGCAAGTTGACAGAGTGGCAACCATGCGTGAGTAGTATGGCAGCAACTCTAGTGATGTCCTGGGGACATTGAACAATGCCCTAACAAGTTTTTTCCTATTGGACTTGGAATTCAGATAGCAAAACTCCACCTGTATAATAAATATTACGCACAGAAGTATAAATTACAAACGAACCACAAATAATGAAATCTTAAACAGGGACCAGGATAGCAAATATTTGAAGCTTTAAGTTGGTGCAATTACTGTTAACTGATCAATCAAATCACGGCTAACACAACCAGGTAGCCGCTGAAGCAGACTATCTAGATTAGTTCCTTCAACACCTCTTGCTTTCTCCTTATCACCTTCTCCTTTTCTTTCAGCTTCCTTTTCTCTTGCTTTTTCCTTATCAGGCTCTTTATCCTTTTCAGTCTTTTCTTTATCCTTCTCATCTTTATCCTTGCCTTTATCATTTCTGTCCTCCTGTACAGCTCCAGCATCTGCAGCACCCTCTGCAGTCTCTTGTGCAGCAGTCTGAATTTCATCTGCATCAGGTGCTGAATCCTTCACCGGAAGACAAAAAGCATCGTGTCAATAATACAAGAAATCATATAATTACTAGCAAAGAATGATTAGAGTGATCCTGCAGCATCAGTGGCATAGCAGGAGCACAAAATAAAGCTGTACTTTGTCCAAAAAATATCCAAGGACTGTCAACAGGCTCAAAAAGCAGAATTGCACAACAAATATGTATGTCGATAAATTAGTGTTTAATAACATATATTTGTTTTTTGAGAGGTTATGTTTAATAACATATATGTAACAGGAAAAACTGTAACATCCACCTTCCTTCTTGCCAAAACACAACAAACGTTGCAAAAGAATCAATTTTAAGGAAGTTACAGACTTCCCATTCTCAGACTCCTAATTCTGCGAGCAACATTAAGAAAAGTATATAAGCAAAATATCATGTTGTCGCACAGAAAAACGGACAAGCAAATGCCAGCAATGACCTCTTGATTATTAGTAGGGAGTAAGAAAATAAATGAATGAAAAAAAATTCTTAAGTACTCCTTACTACTAAGTTGAGTGTGCTTAATGAAATGGGAACAAGAANTTAAGAAAAGTATATAAGCAAAATATCATGTTGTCGCACAGAAAAACGGACAAGCAAATGCCAGCAATGACCTCTTGTGGATTAAACATATTCATAAGAACAAACACTTGACAATTGGTAATCATGAAAATAAAAATTAGAAAAAGGTGTCTACTCATTGTCATAAACCCATTTTTCTGACGCTTTCTTTCAGAAAATTTAAACACACTTTCATGAAATGGTACAAGAAAATTCTGGCAATGACACAAATATCAAATAACACTTTAAGTTGGGCTACATAATGCAAGAGCAAGAAACCAAACAAAGGACACCAGAATAAAATTGATAAATCCAATAATGTTAACCTGAAAATTCCTTGAGACTAGAGTGATAATAGCTCCTGTTGTAACATCAGAAGCCAGAGGGGAAGTAAAAGAAGGTACATGATAACACCTAAGTTCTTACAATTGAATGCTCTTGCACCTTCACAAGTTGTTCACTCAACTTTGGTTCTGCTTCTCCAAGCAATACAGCTGGAACAAATGCTCTATGAAAAGGAAACTGTTAACTTATGATACATGTTGCCATTACTAGACATCCCACTTCAGGAAAAAGAAAAAAAAGCTCTTCAAAGTATCGTGATGAAAAATAACCTAAGATCTGGTAGACACTCGTAGAAAGCCCTTGTATCTTCATCATCCCACAGGGCTTCAAGGACAGAAGAATCTTTACTGCCACCAGGGGATGATGCATCCTCCCCCGATGTTAACCTGGTTGTATGACCATCCTCAGGCATCACCGGAGGTTGCATGTCAAGTGCTTCTGCCAATCTGCAAACAGGCGCGCAATATATTAGTGTCTAGATGTAAAAATACAGGAAACATAAAGATCTTATGGAATTAAGGAAGGTACAAAACTAAACAAGCGAAGAGGCAGTTCAGAACTTTAGAACAAATTCTTAGTCAAAACCCACAAACACAGCTTCAAAGCATAACAACATATGAAGTGAAATGAGTCAAATAGGAAGAAAAAGTACCCGACAATAAATGTAGCGCATACTGTGTAGGAATGGTTAAAAGTAGTTATCCATTCAGACCTGATTGAGAGAAGATTATTTGCCTAGTACCTTTACTTGTCTTAGTTTCAGTTTTCACTGGTTGCAAGTGCTGGTTAGCAAAAGATGCTAGGACATGGGACATATGCCTCTTACAGTGGGTTAATAAAGAGGCTTCAGGCTTCTATATCAATTTGGTTGTTGCTGAACATATTATCATCACTATAGAGAAAACAGTCTTCAGAGATACAGCTGATGGATTCACATCGCACATATAAGCAGAGTCTCATGTAAGCATTCAAAATCCATTCCCCCGTACTAGGGTGAGAGACATGCACAGAGATTTCAGACCAAGGGAAATACAGGAAATTCCCAGCTTTAACCTGTTTTGCAACTTATGCTAACTGTAGAAGTGTCATTCACATTCAAGTAAAGTGCTCTTAACCATTATATTCTTTTATCAAATGTAGAAGTGCTCATAACCATTATCCAGACCCGGAAAAAAAAAAGTGGGTAACTTTAGGAGGGTGCTCCAGAATATATAGTTGATGACATCGTCTGCTCATCCATCCTTATTTTCTATTTCATTATCTTGGCCTTTAAGTACCTGACCATGTCATGATCAGTATTATAAAGCTAAGAATTTAGTCACTAATAAATCTTTCAGCCGATCTGTCATTCTGGTCTAAGTAGTCAAAAACTAGCCCTCCACCCTAGGCCCCTTAATTGTGTCTCATGTCTCCTACAAGAATTTCACAACCCACTTCATCAAAACCATATGCAAATTCTAGTCAGGAGGCTGTTTGAGGGAGATAACTAGGATAATAAAACTTATGCATGCATCCATGACCATCATCATTGGGTGTTACCAAAAAACAGCATGCAATGAAGCTTTCTCTAGTCTACAGGAACATGAAAGATCTTTCTATAATTTTCTGAATGATTAGGGGTTCAAACAGTAAAAAAGAGCTTACAGTCTGGTGCAAATTGCAAACTTGCATGAGAGAAGAATTTTATTAGACTATTATCTCTAGCCACTAATGTGAAACTCCATTTAGGAGTGATTAATACCAATGACTAAGAGATTGGCTAAGAGTCGGGGATCTGTAAATCACAGTGCTAGACTGAACAAGGATACAACTATTTCTTGCAAGCATGGAGCTGAGAATCTGAACACTAGTGAAAGTCAATACTCTTCTCGGCTGCCTTTTAGGGTACAAAAGGAATAAGCACTTGAAATTCATCTCCCATGACATCATACAATACATCAATAGATATATACACTTACCCTGAGATACCACGATACAGCTGGTCATAAGCTTTCCGCAGCTTTTCATATGCAGAAGCATTCTCCTCATTCAGTTCACCTTTGGCAGATAAAATCTTCTCATTTTCATGCTCCATTTGACGAAGTGACTTCAATTTGGTGTCAAGAAGAAAAGTTCATCAGTCATCACAATTATCAAAGGGACAATTGTGTGAATTTAGGAGCTGTCAGGAAAACAGTATAGACGAAGAAGATTCCGTGTACAAGCACTTTTTTTAAACATGGCTCAAGAATGGTATAATTATTAAAGGCACAAAAAACTGGGGAAGAGAAGACAAGATCACACTACTAATCCAGCACCCTCCCATCCAGATTCAAAGTCTTCAAATTTAAGAGGAAAGAGCCTTACAGCATGCTCTGACTGAAGAAGTTCTACAGCGGCATCATAATATGTTTGGAACGCCTTCCTAAAGAACCTTTTCTGATCAGTAGTCACATTAAGGGCCTTGAAAAGCTGCAGCAGTGGGAAGCATTATAAGGAATTATGAACATGGAGAAACATTAGCAGACTGTAATGAAGCAATAAACAAAGAAACACATTAACAGCATCATGCACTAGCAGTTACAACTCATCAGAAACTTCTATTCTGAAGTCAAAACTGTAATTACAAAACAAATTGGATTAAAAGAGATGAATCAGCAGCCCAACCAAGATCCGTGTCAAGTCATTGACCGGCAATCCATCTACTTCAACAGCCTTTAAGACCTTCCACAGACAACAACCAAGCCATGCTAAAAAAGACCTCTACACTACGAAATGACATATATCCCATGGAAGCTGTTAGCTACCAGATTCTTTGGCAGCAGATAAAAACTTCACAAGGACAAAATGATTAGATCAACCAATCTATGGAAGCACAGAACTAACAGTAGATAAGGGTTTATGAAACCGTTATTGAGTAATAGACTACAGAGAGATATTTTGAAGTATAATCCTCTCCCTGAGTTAAGAGTCATAGAGAAAAAGTACTGATGTGTCATAAGTAGCAGAGAGCAGGCTAGTTCCAATGCTAACTTTTCAACATTACAAATTTTTCTCGAGAAGGGAGGAAGAAAGGAAAGGGAGGCGTTGTACCTCATCAAGAATATCTTGGCCAGCCAATGGAAGCCCAAGCAGGTATCTTCCTTGTCGAGCAAAGCTAGCAAGGAGTGACAAATTAGTCTGAGTTGCATCACGGTCCTTCAAATGTTCAACACTCGTGAGGTCCTTAACAATATTCATAAAGATGCCAGTATCGTCAACAACTCCAACAAAGTAAAGTTCCAAAAGAAGTTTTAAAGTGCTACGCTTTTTCATAGCCCTCGCATTCCTGTCAACATCTACATCCTCTGCAGCTTTTCCAGGAAAGAAGACTTTCACGAGGCCTTGAACAAGACTTGGTGAAAAGTCCTTGTACCGCTGATGAAGCAAAGAACAGATCTGGGCCAGGAAGAAGATACATTAATAGAAATAGAAAACAGAGAATGTCGGAAATAGAAAACAGTGTATGTCCAAAAGAGAAACACAAAACGTATACCTCACTATTAGAAGCTTATCTTAGGCAAGAATGTACGAAGTCCTGTTTTACAAGATTCTAAAGAGAGAATATGTGCTAATTAAGAACCACGCAGCAAAATATACATGTTCTCTGAAGCATATATCACTCCTAAGTTGCCAGCCCATGTGGGATACAATTTTGAGTCAGCTAAGAAGCTTACTCTAATATGACTTTCTACTGCCAGACACATGATGAGATACGGTGTGTGTATTCTTATTCGCTCTTGGTACATTTTTTTTAACTGATATTCGCTCTTAGTACATAGGTAAGCTAAAGACTCCTTCCGGCTCTTTCCATTAGGATTCTCTACGGGTGGTCACCATGGTTCATATCAAAAGTGAGTATCACAAGAACGTAAGGCGTGTCTCCTATGATATTTATTACCAAAGGCTAGCCTCCATGGTTGTACGACCTATGTACCGGTAAAAATAGTTGGTACAATATAGTATTGACACCGGAAAATACTGAGTAATGTTTCAGTTATTTACCACAAAAAGTATACAGGCAGTGGTAATTAAAGGAAATCTAGAGTATGGCAAATTGTCATGAACTGAATGACAAAAGAAAACTAGACTCCCAAGAATGAAGAACTAACTGAAGAAAAACTCAAGTACAAAAGAAAAGATGGTCTATAGTCTGGATAGAAAAACTCGGTTCCCCGTCAAGTACAGGGAGCATGTCACAACAGAGAAGAAGCTGAGTCTCACCAAAGAGAAATTGCAGAAGTAAATGGAGAATGACAAATCCTGGTCTCGCTTCTGACAGCAATTAACAGCAAAAACGAAGGTGAAGTTTGAGGGTCCAATTATCTCTGTCTATGAGTAATTCTCGTTAAATCAAAATTTTTCTATGGAGATTTAATAAACTCTAATCTTCAATTTGACAAAGTTCTCCTTCAATTCTTGTCAAACTTTTGACAAATTTCAGCACCGTAAGTCCTGCAGGCGACCACCTTTTGGCCTAGAAGTCCATTCTCAGCAAATACCATCATCAGCAGGGCACAACAAGATTTGGAACACAGTATTCATCCCTAAAGCTATTATTAGTTTGCTTTGCCCAGACTTCCCGCATTTTACATGACCAGTATAGTATGGAGTTTAAAACTATGTTTATTGTAGGCATTACCTAACAATTCCAGCAACCGCAAGGCAAAGAAAACTTGTTATAAAAAGTAAACTGTTGACAAATTAAACTAAATCAGAGATCAGTCAAGTAGATACCTGCACTGCAGCTTGTATATCTGCAGCCCGAAGCTTTGCATCACAAATAGCAGTCACTGCTTCACTCACAAACTTGCTTAAGTTGACACTGCGCAGCTCCTCCATTAAACCTTCTCGCTGCTCTTCATTAATCTGTTTTAGTTTTTTAATAACTGCAGTATTGCGCTTAATACTAGAATCCAATGTCCTTAGAAAGCCAGTGTCTGAAATAAGAAATCTGCAGGTCAGCCTCAACTAAACTGCACCCATATGTTCAACGTGGAATATACATATTCCATGTCAAGCCAACTTCCCAAACTTCTGAGTAGCTACATATGTGCTAGCAAGTGCATAGGAGTAGAGAAAATATAGTCACTGACCTTGAGAAAGAATTCCCTCATAGGAAACCAACTAGAGGGGGGAAAATTGAATCAACAGTAACATAAGTTAGTAAAACCACTTTTATACTTGTTATCCCATATTACCATGAAAGAAAAACATATAGAATATGTATGTACGGAAATGTAATTAAAAATTGTTTTAGTCTATAAACTATTTAATCCTGGGATCAAACTTCTGAGGTCACTAACAAAGTCATATAGCAAAGCAAATAGTAACTTTTATTTGGTTATTCCCACATAACATGTAACTTCCAAGAAGGATTAAAGATTGTATCGTCAATATTCAGAGTTACCTAATTGTTACATGTCAATTCTCATGTTTTACCTCTTACAAGTTCATGAAACTACAAAGAAGGAAAGGGGAATGAGGAGTGGAAGGAAAAAGAAATGGAGTGAGGGAAATAATGGAATAAATGATTTTTCACAAATAAATACAACACTCAGAGCAACCTGGTCGTTCTGGATTCAGATTATTCTGCCTAAGAACCATCTTTGCCTTGACAGATTTTTTGAATTCCTCATGACGAGCCACAGCTTCCTGCATGAAAATACCAGCATAAATAATTGCAAGAACAACTTACTTCAGTAAGATAAGGAAACACTACAAATGTTATTAATACTTCATCGAATCTGTTGATTAACTATTTTACCAAAGAAAACTAAAAAATACTCTCTTGAAATAATGCCATTACCTCATCTTCATGTTTCTCCGGGTGTTCCACTCCAACACGACATTCATCCTCCGGATGTTCCATCTTTGTTTATAGGACCAGCTGCAGTCTTTAGCTGTTCAAGAAATAATCTATTAGCAGGTATATTGACAACACGTTCTCTTTATTTAAAACAATCATGGTAGACACAAAAAAGTATTATTACAGATATTGAACATCTTCTGTATTTCACATTAACTGAAGACCCCTCAAGGACAGACTTTTACCATAAAAAAACTTATTTTTTTATCCTTGTCAAAAAGAACGCTTTTTTGATGAAAGAACTTTTCTTTATAGAAGAACTTCAAGTTAATCAAACGTGGAAACTTAAGATAGTTAGAACTTAGAATTGAAGCCCATTGTTAGGTTAATTGAAAAGAATTTACAAATTACTTCGAAATTGTTTACCTGACAACTGAGAATTCACAATACAAATAACTATTTTTATTGGCATCCTTTATTTTTTTTTTAAAAAAAATTCCTCCTTTTGAGAACCTGACAACTCAGAACTCTTAATACAAAGAACTATTTATATTGGCTCTCTTTATTCCTTTTTTTTTTATTTTTTTTATTTCCTCCTTTTGAGAATTTACGAAAAATTAATTTCACCAAAACAAAAGGGAAATTCAGACACCATGAAAAAATTGGAGTCATTATGGCATGGGGAAGCATATAAGTACAAATTCACTGTAGAAAGATTAAAAGAATAGAAAATATGAGTATATTCTTCCTTTATGCAGTGAGAGCAAATACAAAGCATAGCAACCCAGTTCACAATTCTAAAATCAATTGCAAAATGGGATTTATGGTTTTTTATCTTAAGACGGAAAGAGGAAAGCTTGAGACTCCATTTTGCTACAGAAGAAACGACACAAGCGAGTATGAGAGGTGCAATGGCGGTCATTCTCATAGAAAAATTAAAAAATAAAAGAAAATTCGCCGAGTCATCTCAATTTACCTACTCCGGTAGCCCATGAAATTAGCCAGTCAATTTACCTCCCGGTGGAAATCAATCAGAATTAGGGTACGAAACAAATTAACCGTAAAATTCAGAGTGCTTCTCCAACGAGGATCAAAACAAATGAGTTGAATTTAGAGAAATAGAAAGATTTGATATTACGAGCAAGGATGTGATTTCCTCGGAGACTTTTGGGGCTTACCGATCGGCGGTCGCAGATTCTGTCGATGAAAGGAAAGACAATCAGGAGCTGGCAAATCACCAAAATGTAGTAATACTAGTAGTAGTAGCTTTTAAGTCGATGGAGGGTTCGCTCTTCTTCTACTCTTTTATTTATATTATTATGCAAATAAAACCCCGGCACTGGGACAAGAAAACCAGGATGTTTCTTTTGAGTTCTTATTCTTATAAACATCCTCACTGGGAAATTCTTTTTCTCTTCCTCACCCTTCCTGTTAAATTTTACTAGTCAACTATAT
>JACEIK010000109.1:265890-281154 GCA_018107945.1 Datura stramonium | reverse complement strand
TCTTTTGAGATAATTCAAAGATATTTTTGGCCATTTTTTTATATTTTTATATATTTTTTCCCTGTTCTCTTTTTTCATTTTCTTTTTAATTATTTTTGGTACTTTTAGAAAAATTCTAAATAAATTTTCCTTATACCAAAAAGGTGATCATTACAACTCTAAATAGGTATAGACCACCTGCTTTCTAAAATTGAGTAAATTGTTATTTATAAAGTGTAAAACCTATTACAATTCCGTCTCTACTCTATCTTTTACTTTCTGTAGACTCTATTACATATAAAAAAATAAATACAAAAAATTCAATATATGGTGTTTGGTGGATTCAAAGGTTCCTTTCATTTGTTGAGGTCTATATGCTTGATATGAATATGAATTGCAATTTTTCTGTATATTATGTATGTCTGGTGCTTGTTTTTATGAAATATTATGTCACTTTCTTCTCTTTATATGATAGCAATAATTATAGCAAAAGCACAATTGATAATTGCACCAAGTCTAGTCTTCCTTTTAGCTCATTTGCACACTCATTGGATCTCCATTTGTCAATCCCCTGTTGTTTTTTGGTAACTCAATCAAGTTAGTAGTTTATCTCATACTGTTCTTGTTGTTCTTGTTGTTCTTGTAATAGTGCAATCAAAGAAAAGGTGGTCAAAATTTTCCACAACTGCATCAAAAGATACACAAGTCTGATGAATATATACACAAATATTTTTATTGTTGTAAGTCTCTTCATTGTTATCAGCTATAAGATAAATTTATGTCTTGGATGTAAGTTATACTATAATGTAATGCTCTTCCATGCACCTTCTAGTATTGTGGCATCAAGTTGACATAAATTTTCTTGATGGAGAAATGTCCGCTCTTAATCACAGAAGCAAATCTAGCACATACGTCAACTTTAAAGAATTTGCTCGCATAATATACTGCTTAGACTTCAAATTTTTTCTCACAACAGAGGTTGCGTTCTCATGTACATTATAGTTTTCTACTTGATACTGCCTTTTGTAGTAGTTGTTTTCTCACTTAATCCATATGCATTTCTTCTTCTCAACAATAGCCTATAATTATTTTAGCACTCCTGTTTTATTCCAAAGGCAAAAATTCAATACATTTTGTCTCGCAACCACTCTGGAAAGACATACTTTGTCCCAGGAAATCAAGGCTTTCTTGGAGATGATTGCAAATCCAGTCTAGAAAAGGACCTATATATATATTGTCAATCATTTTTATTATTTATTTTGGCAATATAAAAATTTATGCCCAATATGTCAGGATGCCAAAGATAACAGACTTTATTAGCTGAAGTCTGCTAGTATATGATAACAGTTTTATAGNATAGACCAACATCTAATCCTTTCAGCTATTTTTCTACTAGTGGTAACCATTGATAAACAGAGCTTCTTCGAGAACAAGGGGACAAAGTATTTAAAAGGTAGATCCCTTTCGATGAATCCTAAATTACCAACGCTTTATCTGTTTACACTTAATAGAAGTCTGAATGGTTATTAAATACATTCTTTTACATTAAGATTTAAGCATTTGTTTTGTCTAAATAGATTTTAATCATTAAGATCTTGAATAAAGTTTTAATATCATTAAGAAGTAATTTTTTGTAGATAATTTCTACCACCGCTCTATCCACATCTACCGGTCACCATCACTAACCACCTCTATCATCACCACCACCACCACCATTACTGTCGGCAACCATCACCAACCACATCTGCCATCACAATCACCATTGACAACCACCACCATTGTCAACCACTACTGTTAGACACTACCATACCTATCAATTTTTATCATTATAATTATATCCACTATTACCATTACTGCTGCCACCACTACCTTAACCACCATTACTAATCGTCATCATCATGTTAGTCATTGATCACCCAACCACTTCCACCATCACAACTATAACCACCACCATTACTAGTTACTAACACCATCCATTACCAAAACAATTATCACCACTATAAACCATCTCCATAATCACTTCCGGAGATAAATGTTTCATTTTTCTAATCAAATACTAATTTTATTTTATTAAATTTATATTTTTAAAAATATTTAATTACTTTTTATTTGAATTATATGTTTATTATGTTTATAAATAAATAAATTATGCACATTCAGATGTTGAATAACAAATAGTTTTAATCATTCAATGTTTAGATCTAGAGACAACTTCTTGATCATTCAGATGTCGATTCAAATTCAAATGTCTTAATCTTGATAAAAATAAATGAGGCCTAATAATCTCCGATTTTATAACTGAATCTATACAACCTTGTTGAACTCTTATTCACATTTGCCTGTAAACCTAAATGAGTTTTTGGCCAAAAATATCTCTTAACTATAACCATAACCTAAACTATATCCTTTACATATCTCAACAAAAATCATCCTTGTTGTTTCCTAGAATTAATAAGATGTCTCCTTTTGTTACTTAAAAGTTAAAAACAAACGGAATAAAGTAATTCACGTGAGTTGCACACAGGTGAGATATCAAGCTCCCTCAACGACTATTGTCATCTGAAAATCTCAAAGTTCCTTAGCTAACTGAGACATTTTTCTTTTAGTTAGGACTATCTCAAAAGGGCTTGCATTGCAACACTCTACAAAAGAATTAAAAATGAAAATCAGATTACTCAGCACCAAAGAAATAAAAAAGAGATAAAGAATCAATCAAGTAACTCACGCTCATGTATGTGCCAAAGCAGATATAACTTAATTACAACCACTTAAATGATAGAGACAACTCTTCAAAATTTAGTTGCAAAATATTAAATATATGGATGCAATAAAATATTAATTTGTCGTCTTGTCACTAAGCTCCTCAAAACTCACTCTGATTGAAATAGGAACACAATTCAGAAGCTTTGTCATTTCCATTATTGATGTTCCATAGCCTAATGATGAAAAAGTTACCTTGATATATAATTGCAATTATCTTTTTAATGTGTAAAGCTTTATTTTTGTAATCGTAAGCTACTTCATTTAATTTAATCTTAAATGTGCGATTGAGAATAAATAATTAAATTTATTTCAGTGATTCATGGGAACACACGTTATAACAACCAAATATAATAATAAAAGTGATAGTGATAATAAAAAAATAATAAAGTAATGAATAATTGAGAAAATATGAATCTTATTGAGTTATCTCCGTAGTAATTTCCCAGCAAGATCACTAGGAAAGTGAGAGATTTAGAGCTTGAGAACTTAAATTGAAACGCCAAGGATAATGGAGTTCTTGAATTAACAATTAGATGAGATACAAGTGAGGGGAGAGATTATATATAAGTTAAATGTAACAACCCGTATAAATTAAGTGATAAACTCGTATTCTCGAGATATGGCCAAGAGTGCTTAATACCATAAGAAGAATATGTTATGAGATGTTCAAATCACATAATAATTGTATGTTAAGATTTGAGGTCAAGCAAATTGTAAAGCAAAAATAGGAAAAAATTGTCACAAGTTATTTTCAGGAATTCTTTGAAATTTGGGTCATATGTCTCAGAGTTTTTCTCCCAATTTATAAAGAGGTAGGGGGCCTACTATATATCTAATTAAAGGTCTGTGAGTCTAGTTTCCAACACATAAAATGGTTCACTGATACAATTTTAGAATAGAGAGGTACTCGCGTTTTCAAGAGACTGCGCAAGTAGGCACATGAAGGTGGCCCCTATATTGGTGAGAATATATCTATACGACTTGGATGTAATTTTTTTCATTCCAAACAGTTCCTAAAATACTAGCTCATATTCTACATGATTCTTCTAGGCTTTCAAGGTTCAATATAGGTGATTCTACCATCCAAACTCTCCCAAAATTAAGGTAAAAGTTAGGGTTGTCGTAGGGAACAACTAGCACACGTTTGTTTTGTCGATTTCGGCTTTGTTTGCGAGTTTTTCAAAGAATAAAATTGTTGAGGAGGCTATTTATAAATTATCTTCTCTTATATATTGTAAGGTAAGGGTTCCTAACCCTCCTTCCATCGTTAATTCGAAGGTTATATGCTATATAGTGAAACGACTACCGACATTGAAAATTCTTTTCGTATGTTGCGTTTGGGAATATTTTAGGTGGTTGTGAAGTTGCATAACATGGTGATTATTGTGCTTCAGTATATATTTGAAGGATCTATTGAGAATAGTCGAGCTACCGGATCTCTTACGAGGTATGTTAAGATGAAACCTTTTTCAGCAAGTTTCCTTCGTCGTTTAGTTGATACAACTGTTCTTTATCGCCATAGTACTCAAAACCATATTAATTATTGATTGAGTTGGATTCTGGAGTTATATATATGTGTTCATATGATCTTCCCTTATTGGGATTGGTCTTGTTCAGCTGCTGCCATATGTTTCAAGCGACATAAAAATCTTCTCATCTAAATCATCATCGCTTTGTTGGCTATTGATAGTTTGTTGTTTTGTCTATTCCTTAAGGGCTTTATGATTAACGCCCATAAACTACATAGCTCGCCTATGGGCTTTTGACGTATCATAATTCCTATAGAGCTAAAGAATTAGAGTTGTAGTTTTACCTTCGGTAGATAGCATTGTGGCTACCTATTAAGGTATGGTGGTGAGCTTCTAGGTGTTCCACCTATTTATTGGAGACCTTATAGTTTGATACGACGTATAGAATGTAATACAGGTAGCTTAGAAAGCCACCTTGCTTGCTGATAAATTAGAAGATTGTCTGATGTATTCATTGGTTATCTTGTCAGCTATTAGTGTTGGGGTCTATCTCTTTAAGTTGTACATGTACATGTATATGTGCCCATTTATAAATTACCTAGAAAGGCTATTGACAAGTGTACATTGCCTATGGTGCTATATTTTTCTTATAAGAGTTATAAAATATCTAGAAGGACCATATTGAAGCCCGTAGAGCCATATTGAAGTCCACTTACTTATGGACTTCTTTTATGCCTATGTTGGCAAAACTGACCCTTAGCAGAGCCTTGTGTGCTCGAGGTGCAATTATAGGAGCCCAGAAGTCTCAGATACAACTATAGGAGCCTAGAAGGCGTAAGATACAGATATAGGAGCCAAGTGTGCTCAATATACAATTACAACTTGCCTACGGGGCTACAGTGTTATGAATAGGGTTATGTAGATTGAGGTGTACCTGTCAGGGTGTAACACCCCAAAAGTTTCATAGACCAAAACCCAGACTTAGCATGAAAAAATAAAAAAGAAACTAGAAAATCTTGTCTCAGAATGACTCAAACGACAAGTCGTTGTCAGAAACAATGACTCGTTACCTAAGCCGTTGCCAGCCCTGCAAGTTGTCATTCATGAACCAACAAGACATGGAACAACCCATTGTGAGGAGTAATGAGTCATCCTATCACTCGTTGTTACTCAGTTCAGAAACTTGTCCAAACCTTTCCCAGGACCAACGAACCTAGTGATGAGTCATTGGAGGAAACAACAATCCATCATATTGAATCGTTAGGTGAGAATCAAAAACCATGCAAGAGCATACCAGCAGCAACAAGTAGATACAATGAGTCGTTGTATCATTTAACGGATCATTGGGAGAGATCCAAAAACTATGCAAGTTCTTTTAGGGACAATGGCTAAGTTAGACGACCCATTGTATCCTACAACGAGTTGTTCTATTCACCCATTGTGAGAAGCCCAAAGTCTGTCAAAAACCTTTGTAGTGGCCACGATAGAATTCAACGACCCATTATATCACCTAACAGGTCATCCTATCCATCTATTGGTCGAAGTCCAAAAACCAAATTTCCAAACCCAGGACCAACGACTGGTCCCAACGGGTCGTGGTCACAACCAATGACCCTTTGTGTGACCTGTTGGATCCCAACGGACAGTTTCTCAGACTTTCTTCCAGGGACATTTTTGGAACTTTCCATTATTTTAATGCCTAAACTACGTCGTTTGGGGGTGAGTTTTGAAGGGGATTTAGGGAGTTGATCAAATGTTACGTCTCATTTTTCACCTTCCCCTCAAAGTCAGTACGTAGAAACTCAGTCAGGAAGTGCAGAGCAAGAATAAGGGTTTCATTTCCTTCTCAGATTTCTCAAGGATTTTCTTAGGGATTCTACTATAGGTATTTGGGTTTTTAACAAGGGAATCTCTTTCACCCTTATGTCCCAAAATTTCTACAGAAATTCTATTAATTCTAGCCCTATAGAAAGTCGAAACTAGGGTTGTTCTTTAGACAAATTATGTTTTCCTCTTTGTTATAATTCTTGATGTTTTCCAAGATTATTACCAGTTGTATTTCATGCTTGGTATCTCATGTCATGCAGTATGTTTTTTAGACCTAACCTTTAAATGTGATTTTAAACGAGACTTGCATGATTTAGAATCTAGATGTGAATATTGCTTTGTTAGGAAAAAATTTCAAATGTTAGTACAGATGTATGAACATAAGTTAACCTTTGGTATATTCAGTCTCAGTCAATACTCTGTGTATTTAGTATTCTACATAAATGTTAACTGATCAGTTTGACTATATTTAGTCTTTGAGAAACTTAGTAGTACTAGTTACCAACTTGTTAATCGTTCTTTAGACTGTTACGATGTTTTCAGATAAAACAGCTCTGAAAAGTCTTAGAATGCCAGTATTTTTAATTATTAGGTCCTTTAGATTCTTAGGACGCTTCTAGATAAGTAGTTCTGACTTAAGTCTTAGGACATCAGTTTCGAGCTATCAGCCTAGTAAACACAATTAAGATTTCCAGTGGGAGTAGAACTTAGCACCGAGCAGGTCGGGTTTCAGAGCACCCAGATTTCCTGAACTACGTTGCAACCACAAGTTATAAGCCCGAATGAGCCTCAGATAGTGATCACCCAACTCAGCCACTATACCCTGGCAAGGTACAGTGAGATTTCTCCAATCAGGTGTATACATTGGACTCCACGACTAGCTCACATGGTTACATGTCAGTTATAGTCTCTCCCACAGTATAGTATAGTACAACTCAGTCCAGTACAATCAAAGTCTTTAGTTTCAGTTTAGATCTCCAGATGCAGGAGATATTCATGACCTTCAGACAATTTTATTTCTTATAGTATTATCAGATTTTCAGATGCTTCAGTATTTATGATTGCACTTATGGTCATTGTATGTCCTGTCAGTTCAATTCACATATTTTCAATATTGTTGTCTTTAATTCATATCTCACTTACTCAGTATATTCAAAGTATTGATACATACTTTTATGCTATATCATTTTATGACACAGGTTCAGGATCTCAGGCTCAACAGCGTGGTTAGCTCCTCTTTGGGATCAGTTCAACAATACAGATTTGGTGAGTCCTCATTTTCTGAGGACTGTAGTTTCACCTTCCGTATTTGTTATTTATTTTTAGTTTAGACTTAGAGTTAGCTGGGATCTTGTACTAACAACTCATCAGTTTTTTAGATGGCTTTCAGAAAACAGTTATAGTTTCAGCTAGATTTTCAGATTTTCCTCAGACTATTTTCAGAATTTATCATTTATTCAATCACAGTTATTTATTTATCAGCTTCTGCTCTTGTTTTTATCATTCTAGCAGATTAGATTTAGTAGAATATGCTCTACTAGGGTTTTCTTGGGGTCACTTGTGACTCTAAGTACCATGTCATATTCGGGGGTGCAAACTCGAATCGTGACAAAAGGCTTCAAGTAGATTATTATTTGTTTCTTGTACCTGCCATGATGGCTGCCAAGTTAGATTCTTGTTTGATTATTACCTATTCAGTAACCTGTATAACTTAATAAGATCTTTCAAGTTATTCTCTTACTGTTACAGCTGTTTACATTCAGTTCGGTTCCAGCTTATTTTTATTGCCTACATATTCGATGCATTGTTGTACTAACGCCTGAGCCTGGGGTGTTGCACTTTTGCCTGCAGGTTCTGACATAAAGATTCAGAGACCTCCTCAGTAGCAGTTTAGGCTCAGCATATTAGTCAGCTCCTCTCTTCCAGAGTTGCCATACTTTAGAGGTTTGCCTGTCTTTTGATGTATAGTTCTTTTTGGGTAGGTTGAGGCCTTGTCTTGGTGAAATACTTACTCTTAGAGGCTTGAAGATAATGGTATTGTACAGGAGTACGCTATTGTCCATGTTGGCTTTGTTATTTTGTCTGGGCAGTTTGGCGGCCTTAATGGCTCTTGTATATATATGTTCACTTTTAGCTTTATTTGGTTTAGAGAACATGGTGATCATGTCGGCCCGCATAGAATGTTATTATTATTGTGAGCTATTGAGTCAGCTGAATATATGCATAGGTATTTATATTGCGGCCTTGTCAGCCTAGGACTTCTTTAAGCTGAGATATACTTTACTATTTTCTTGTTTATATGTTGCTGGTATGCACCAGAGATCCATATGTCCAGCTAACCAACTCTAGGTCCTATGTGGCCTCAGGTGCCAATTAAGCCTCCTAAGGTAGAGTATGAAAAACCCGGTATCAAAACAACATCATATCCTAGGGAGTCTGCAAGCCGCATCTAGTAGAATCTTGTTTATAAGTACATCACATTATATAAGTAGGGAGATATGGGGCATAATAGAATGGTTACCTTTCTTATGCTCTAATCGTGCTATAGAGTCGAGTCTTACAGGGTTGAGTCCCTAAGCTTATTATCTATGTTTGTCTGTAGAGATGCCTGATACACAATAGACTGCAGCTGTCTGAGAGTTAGATATAGCAGTAGGTGAAGATATTAGTAGAGTGCCACGAGTGGAGACATCTCGACCTGCGGCCCAAGGGGAGACATCTTCTCGATCCCCTCAGTATTCTCCACTACGTCAGGAGCCTTTGAGGGCTATAAACCAGCCAACACCATCTCCAGCTCCTCCTATTCCTTTAGATTAGGATGTCAAGAGTGTGTTTACATGTTGGCTCAAATTATATATGCTCACAATAGCCAGTGGCACCAAAGGTTGCCGAGCCTTCTGTAGGACTCGAAAGTTTGAGGGTTCCTGAGTGTATTTCTTTAAATCCTCCACAGTTTACAGGGACAAATCATAGAGAGGACCCTCAACATTTTCTTGACCAGCTTCACCGAATTTTCAGAGTTATGCATGCTTCAGCTACTGAATCAGTTGAGTTAGCTGCGTTTCAACTACGAGATTTAGTTTTTATATGGTATAAAATCTAGGAGAGATCCAGAGAGAAGGAGGCACATCACCTACATGGTCCAATTTCTCCGAGGCTTTCATAGATCACTATTTTCCACAAGAGATTCAAGAAGCCAGGGTAGATTAGTTTTTACATCTGGAGTAAGACAGGATGAGTGTATAATGCCTCGGACTTTCAAGCTAAGTTTGAAAGCATCTAGGTATATAGATAGACCTGACGCTGTGAGGTGGTGATATTGGGTGTATTTATACGCCCGCTTGCCATATTTTACCCTTACTTTATCGTGTTCTAAGAAGAATATCCTTATGAAATTTAGTAGGGTTTGGACATGCGATTTCATATCGCGATTTTAAATTTTGAGATTAAATCAGCATTTGGACATGCGATTTGATCTCATAATTTCAAATCATGAGATGAAATCCCAAATTCTCCAAAAAGCTTGATTTGAGGTTTCAAATCATGAGATGAGATTTTTCAATTGTAAAATTTAACCCACAAGTTTATATTTTGTAAAAAAAGTCCATCATTTTATATATACTAACCATTTATTTAATAAATGTAAACAACNATATTGTCCATGAGGAGATTGTCTGTATTATATGGGAGGATTATGTTAAAGAGTAGTACATTACAACTCAAATTTAATTTTACTTCTTATTGAACTAAAGTTCAATTCTTAAATTGTATTTTTTGAAATGACTTTGTGATAGTGTATTATATTTTATTATGAAATTTTACTTATTTAGTAAGATTGTATAATAATTTAGACAATTTGAATAGTTTTATAAATTATGGGTTCATATGTTCATGAGGAAAAATGGGCCAAATGGACCCTTTATGTTTTCATATCATGATTTCATCTCGTGTGGACAAATGAGCCCTTTATGTTTTCATGAAAGTGTTGTTGAAAAGAGATGACGAATGTGTTTGGATGATGTTTACAGGAAACAAATGGAAAAATATACAAAAAAAGGAGCAATCAAGGAAAGTTCAAGTCGCAAAGTGTAACAAAAGAAGAATTCAAAGAAAATCGGCTTGGTGAGATTGCTGGCGTGGCGTGCCAGACCATGAACTTCATAGGGATTTTTGCACAAAGTGATGAGATGCCCAGCGTGGCATGCCAAGGAAGAAAAATGGCCAAAAATTATCTAACACCTAGTCGTAGTTGGTGTCCTGGCGCGCCACCCGTTGAACTTCAGAGAAAAGTGTGTAGCTAGTTGGCGAATGGAGGCATGGCGTGCCATCTCATAAACTCCAGAGAATTTTATCCAACAACTTGGCAAAATGAGAGGCATGGAACGCCAAGACTCAAACTTCAGACAAAGTCCAAGCATAGGTTGGTTCTACGCCTGGTGAGGCGCTAGGGCTGTTTCGGGGGAGATTCTTTCTAAGTCCAAAAGATGAATTACTTAGGGGCAAAATGAATTTTTTTTCTTATGATTATAAATATATCACTAGGGCATCTGTAAAAGATATCGACGGTTTTTGGAAGAACACAAGGACAAGAGTTCCATCTTTTAGTTTTTTTTTTACTTTACTTCATTATTTTCTTGTATGAGAATGCTGATTATTGTGGTTTTCCGCTTGAACATTAGTGGCTAATAACCTTAATTTAGGATTTTGGCCACAAGCATGATGGTTGTAGTTTAATTTCATTTATGCTAGACATTGAAATCTCCTTTTAAGATTATTTATGATTTCTTGGTTTAATGATTGTTTGTTAGTCTAATCACCTATTGAATAATATCTATTGACTCGTGTGTCGAACTCGAAAGAGGGAAAAAATAAGGGTAAAAAGAAGTATAGAGTAGGTATCGATTCCTTGTTAAGAACAAATGGAATTGGATTCATTATTGTGGATAGAGATATATCCTGCAAGCCTACTTAGTTGAATCAGGTATCTATTTCGGCGTTTCACTTTTCTCCTGCAAACATAGGAATATAGGTGATATGTCATGGTTTTATTGCACTTTCGAAGATTAAAACATAGAAAAGATGCTAGAACTTGGGTGTGTTATACTAATATGAGGTTCTTTTACTGTATTTTCTGGGAAATCAAGTCCGGAAGTTGGAGTGCAAAAATGTTTGCAAAACTATAGAAAATGGTCTGCTACAAGTCACAGTACCAGCCTTACCATCTGGGTATGAACCGTAACTAGTGCCCATAATAGAGATTTAGTAGAAGCACAAGTACAGGTCTCATGTTATGACCATATATTATGAGCCATGGCTGCACTATACGAGTCGTACCGCAGACTCGTGATGAGAAACAGAGAAACAATCACATGATATCCTAAAGGAATGGGTGGAAAGCAGGACTTGTACCACCATAGTACGAATCATAACAAGAACCCGTAGGAAGATGATCAGATATGTTACATGGCTAAATTTTAAGTCACGGCTGATACTTACGTGACTCATCACGAGTCATACCAGGCTTCCGTACTTGAGAGGTCCAGAAGCTTCCAAGCATACTGCAAGCATTTACCACGACTCATAGCAGCATGCTACGACTCGTAGGTCATCCCGGCACAACAGTCCCTGTTAATTTAGGAAAGGATTTCATTAATTGTATAAATACTTTCCTTTTATTTTTTATTAAGAGATCTGATACTTTACTTTACTATCGTGTTTTTGAAGTTTCTAATGCAACTTGGAGAACAAAAATACATGAAGCTTTGAAGAAATTTTCTTCATTATGTTCTTAACTTTGAAGATTTATTGTGCAATTGATCATTGAGTTTTTATTCTTTCATCATTGTAAGTCTTTACTCATGAATTATTCTATGTTTTCTATAGTTGTTTGTGCAATTATGAGTAGCTAAACATCCACAACTAGGGTTGTGGGAACCATGGTGAAATAAAAAATTAGGGTTAACACAAATCGATTCTAAACCGTTACTGATTTTTGTATTGTTATTTGCTTCATATTAATGGTTTCTTGACAATGCGCAACATTAGGATTAACCCATATTTTCTACTTGCTTGAACCTAAAGAAGTAGAGATTAAGAAAAGGGAAAGACAACAATGACTTGAAAATTCTCAATTTTCATTTAATAACTTGAGCTGCGGTCATAGAAAAGTTAATTTGGAATCATTAATAAAGGTTAATCGGGAACACTTACGAGACCTAATCTGGTGATTGAGTATAGTCATCTATAGAGGCGAATCAGCCGTTTGGATGAAGTATGTTATTGATGCTTCAGGATAAGTATTGGAATAGATCATAAGTGTAATAATCCGACATAGTTATGAATCCATGGGGAGAACTTCTCCAGTTCATTGTATATTTCTAATCACAACACCATTTTACAATAGTGCCACTTATTATTTTTTATAAAAACCCCCTTTAGAGAATAATTGAACTAAAAGCATAAGTAATAACATTAGTTGAAATCTTTATCATATTCCTTGTGGGATCGACCCAACCCTGGTTGGGTTCTTTATTAACGATGACCGCATTATATTTCTTATGAGGTGTAATTTGAGTGTTATCAATAAGTTCTAGGGTTAGTTAGATAGTTCTTGAATATTCAGAAGAATAAGTTGAAAAATAAATTTGTAACCTGAAACTTACAATCTTGGAGACTAAGTTTGGTGTAATCGGATTCATTAACTCAACTTGAAAGCGAAATTGCAAAGACCCTGGATTTTACTCATCATTTTGGAATACAATCTTCCTGTAAATGAATTTCCAAAATATTTAATTTACATTGCAACACTTAGTAGAATTTACTTTAACTCTTGTGAATAGTGAAATAAGAATTCAAACTGAGATAATTAATCTGACAAGTCTCTATGGGACGACATCTGAAATTTTGTAATATCCTATATTACTTGACAACCACGTACACTCGCACGTGCACTGTGCTGCATCAGGTTTTTGGCGCCATTGCCAGGGACTTGAATATTGATTAATTATTTTTGTTGAAATTTTTATTCTACTGTTCAGTATTTACTTTGTTGTTGGTTGTTACATATTGCAAGTACTGTTTGTTTAGTGTATGCTAGTTACTCGAAGTCAGGGACAACCCTTGGCCTCATTTGATCCTGAAATAGAGAGAACGTTTCATCGGTTGATAGTAATGGTAGACAACTGATAAATGCTCAAATACACTCCTTGTTTAGAGAAAATGTAAGAGATCATTGTATCAAAAAAAATATTCTCGATGGATGTCGGAGTTGAATCCTATAGAGAATTGAGTCGATAATTCAAGAGTTATAAACTAACTCAAACTAGAACGTATTATTGTTCAACATTTGAAAAGTAAATTGGGGAAAAAAGAGAAAACGCTATTGAATTCTAATTAAAAACTAAGTGGAGGGAGTTCCAATTATTACATTCTCAAGTGAATTAGCTAGGGGTGTGCTATGCATAGTTTAACAACTAGCATGCGCTACTTCATTACCTCAACTTCAAATTCAAATTAGATAGATGTGGATAACACATATTCTTTTATTTCTCGACCATAAGAATATTTATGCCTGGGGTTTTATCAAATCCCAAGGCCAAATTCAACTATCAACCATAAAAGCTTGAGGAAGGATTAAACTATCTCTAACCTTGACCTTTAATGGAGTGAAGATGTGGGTTTTGACAATCTCCAACTCAATCCCACACACCAACACTCCAATTCCCCACTATCATCTTCTCACTGAATTCTCACATTTCTCTCTCAAGCAAAAACAAGAAAAGTAAAACAAAATTCATGTTTGCAACCATCAATTTTTATAATTAAAACTTGGGAGAAGACAATAGATCTAAGTTACAATGAGAATTTAAGATCAAATCCTGAATACCCATTCATACATTCAAACCCACCATGCATACACCCCTAACTAGAAAATTAGATCTACATATTTAGAGAGAGAGAAGATACCCAAATAACTTTTCTCAACATTCACAATATGGGTTCATCCAATTGCTTCACAAGGTTCGTAACAATGGTGGAATTCCCCCACAAAGGGGATTCCTCAAAAAGAAGAACTTTCTATTCTATATTGAGAGAAATCTACAATTTCTATTATTCTTTTAATGAAAATATGATGAATGTCATGCCCCGCCTTGGGAGGCATGGCTGGCACCTGGTGCCCTACTAGGACCTGGACTGCTGGACTAGCTGAGCCTAAGCACTTCTGGTGCCAGGCTGGCTTCTAACTCTGGATTCAAGAAAACGACGGGCTATATAACGACTGCAAATACAGCCTCCGGCCGAATAGGCCTATAGCCACCTGTAAGAAAACGAAAACTACCCAGAAAAACTGAATCAATAGGGAACCTATGCGGGCCGACAAGGCCACCATGCTGTCTAGTTATTTCTGAATCAAGAAAGCAAGTGCTAAACTGCTACGTGATCAACAAGATCACCACTACCAACTAAATAAGGCCCCACATGGCCATCATAGACAAACTAAAACATACACACGGCCTCACACGACCGGTACAACTAACCACAGGGAATATACAATCTGCAAGCCTTTGAGAATAAAAAGAGCTGGTCGGGACAGGGCTCCCGGCCTACCCATACCGGACAACAAAGAAAATACACTTCTGTCTTTCAAGCTCCGGATGAAAGGAGCTTAAGGCTCTATATCGCTGGCTGGAACTACGAGAGGTCTGCTCCTCGTCTACGGGTACCTTGTAATGCAGCGGCCCAACCGAGTGTCAGTACCGCTGGTATTGAGTATGCAAAGCAAAAACTGGAAATAACTGAACACAAGTAATATAACTAATAGAACTGTAGTAGAAAGAAATAGACTTTAATTGGATGAAAGTATGAAGTCAAGACTGTCCTCAACTATGCTAAAAGGAGTAGGAGTCGTACCTGGTAACGTGGCATTCTACTGTCTAGCTATTCATAACTAACATAACCTGGCATAATACAACATAACATAACATAACATAGCACACATAAACCTTACTTGGCCCCCATAAGCCGGAAGGTACAACCAACACGCAATCTATACCCTTACCCCGGTCATCCCATCTCTCATAGTAACTATAAGCATTCTGTCGGTCCCTTGGGTATGCACATGGGCCTGCTGAGCCCCTGACTATAACTGTACCTGATTCCGGAGGACTCCTGAATCAACACCCCGGGCGTACCCGCTCGACGGGGGTGTATAAAAGCCGACCAAGGC
>JACEIK010000109.1:232320-243041 GCA_018107945.1 Datura stramonium | reverse complement strand
CCCACGATCACCTACCCCACACTTAAAGACTTGTTCGTCCTCGAACAACCCTTTTACATCTCATGTAAATGAAGACTCACACATAACTAATTTAGCAAGATAATTCAAGCTACGCCTATAATGATTATTTAAGATAACAAGCTAAAAGTAGAGCATGCACGATTTGATCATTGAAATGAAATACAACTATGTTAAGACTTCCTACCCTCAAGAATCGACTCTCAATCTTAGCAAACTCATGCAACTCAACTGATCAAGAAATCCAACATGAATTATATCCTTCATTCAACATGTGCCCTTACGGAAAGAGAGTTACCCATTTTCACACGCAAAATTTTTTTAAATCACAACAAGTGTGGGTACACGAATAGAATAACGCTCATTCTCACAAAGAATTCACATGCATCTTGTAATGACCCATAAGCTTGCCCTTAGTGTTTTACTCCACTAATTTAAGGATGTATGAATGTAAGATCAAGTAGGACTTTTTAGGTTGTAATGTAGCTAANAAAGAATTCACATGCATCATGTAATGACCCATAAGCTTGCCCTTAGTGTTTTACTCCACTAATTTGAGGATGTATGAATGTAAGATCAAGTAGGATTTTTGAGGTTGTAATGTAGCTAAGGGATGGGTAGGTACTATTATGGCCAGTAATAGTGACTATCTTCCCTAAACGCTTTTAATAAATCACGCCCTCCTTACGAGCTTCTCTTCTCTTACTTCACCTTTATCTCTTTTCAGCTTTCCTTTTTCCTCTTTTGTTTTCCCCCAATTTCATTAGGCACTTTTAGCTTATTAGTAAGGAGTTCTATAAATAACTTTTCATTAATACGTTTTCTTACTCCCTACTAATAATCAACCATTTTCAAGCAAGTGCACCCTTGACCTTTCTCACTTTTACAACTGCTACTTTTCCTTCTTTTTTCATTCTTCTCACTCCTTCACTCTTTCGGATTTTTCCTTTAAGCGCTTAGGAGTTTTGGATCAAATTCAAGGCTAATGAAAGAAAAAGGATTAAGATTATGTTGCAGCTATCAAAGAATAGGCTCAAGGCTTAATGGGGCTAACTAGGATTAATTATTCAAGGTAGGTAAAGTGAGGGATAACGTTCAGGTTCATTCAAAGAAATGCCTAAATCATTTCCTACAATGCACATCCTTCATTTCGTTTTATAAACACACCATGCAAGTTCTAGACAATCCACAATAGCACAGAATGCTCAAAAACCTTACACTCATGGCACATGCTCAATTCAAGACACATTCGATAGACTCTTGCTTCGGCTAATCACAAAGAATTCAAACATTAAGCTTCAATCATATTGAGTCAAATTCAAGAGCCTAAGTGTATCACACAAAAGTTATACGATTGCATGCTTCAACACTAAACATACTTGCATCTTACAACCGTGTATAGCACATAGCAAAGAACATCCGGCCATCAATTAGCTACGGGCTCAAAACCTAAATCCTATCGACTAATTTTCCTGAAGACGATCGTCATCCATCCCTCAGTAGGAAGCTTAGTCTCTAACTTTGACTAAAAACATTATATACGAGACAAAGAAAAAAAAATTTAAAACTTTTTATTCTTCGGTTAAAAGACCCCAGATCGGAAAGAGCAGAAAGAAAAACCAACGGGTGATGAAGTCATGCTTGACTCACAAAAATAAAATTTCAAATTTCTCCCAACTTTCACACAAGCATTACATTCTTAATCGTTAAGCACAAAATTTTTGAAATTTCCCTCACCCGCACTTAAATCATGCTAGATCCTCATAGCATCAAATTAACATTTAAAGGATAGAAATACTCCACTGAGCCTCTTTGCCAAGCTAAAAGCATGCTTTTCTTCCAAGTTCTCCTAGGTGGGTGTTTGACCCCACACTTTTTCTCTTCACATTGCTTGTTGGCTTGCTCCTCGAAGAAGAATTCTTTCAGACTTCCTCTCCATCTGTGCCTAAATTTCCACCAAAAATAACACAAGATGAAAAATAAATAAAAATAACACAAATGCAAGAAATTAAAATACATTTCTTAGTTTTGCCGGTTTTTTTCGAGCTTCATTTTAGTGGTGGCAGCTGATATCAGAGACCAGCTTTTCTCACCGGGACGAGTCTCACCTGAACTTTCTTCTCCTGTTTCTCCTCCTTATGCTCACAGGGGTGGTGGTGAAAAATTAGCAGAACCAAACGATAGATGTTGCCTTTGGCATTTATTGTAGCCATAGTAAGTGAAGTCATTTTGCCTCTCAGAGTCGACAAATTTCCAAAATATACGGGGCTTGTTCCTCCTCAAGATCTTTCTCCACAAGCTTGGAATACTCTATTTCTATGTTGTCAACCAACTCGATGTCAAAAAATGCTTGAGTGGGGTCAATACACCTCGACTCACGAAAGCTACATTGTGTGACCTCACCCTTGTATACACCTTCTCAGTATCAACATCTATCTCTCCATTAATGTCCACTGGGGGATACTTTCATCTCTTCTTCCACGAATGGATTTTCCATATGTGAGCCCATCACGGGGACTCTCGAAGAGATTTTAATTGTCGGGATTCATCCAAAAAATTCACCCTTGTCTTCTTCTTTGTAGTTCCTCTTAGTATCGCATAAAGCAGATTACACAGGTACACCACAAGCTTCGGCCTCGTCCATCATCTCAAGTGACTTTGGCCTTTCATCCTTTCTAGAGCCTTTACATTCTCCTCTAGGCCCGAATTCTCCTTTGCTTCCATCGCCTCCTTAAAACCTTGTTTGCTCGAAGCATGTTTTATCATGTCTTCTATTCGAACTTGGCGTCCCAAGTCTCATTTCATCATGACTATATTGACAAAAACAACGAAGGATCATAATAGGAGCTTGGGGAATGGGAATTATGCAGTGGACATTATCCCAAATGGCCATCTTGGCTCCACCAGTATTGTTACAATGTTGCTAGTGGTCCTCTTAATTCAGAGACAAGACTCACCAAAGTAAGAGTATCCACCATTTAACCCATTTTTGTTTTCATGATGCCATGTTAAGAAGAATTGTCCGTTAAAAATAAAAATTAAAAAATAAATCTAAAACTAATAAAAATAAGTAATATATATATTTTTTCAACACTTAAGAAAATTTCAAAAATCACACAAAACCGAGAAAAATTCACTAAACTTGGCCAGGAGTCCCTAGAGCAACGGCGCCAAGCTTGACGACTCTATTTTCGCATGCGAGTGTACGGGTAGTGCAAGTAATATAATGGCTCTTTTAGAAGGCTGGAATGTCGTATCCACGGGGCTGGACCAATTCGGCTAACTATCAAGCTTGGTGTGATATTAAATACCACAAGTGTTGATTATAGAAGTTTTGGGGAGATTAATTAGAAGTCTAGTTTTGGTCAGTACTGCGAATTCTTTCACAGGAGCAACATGGGGTTAAACGGAATAATCATGTGATCACTACGATTATGATGGTATAAGTATGAAATTATCAATTGTTGTCTCACATAATTAGAATTTCATGTTCATGACCTTTTGAGCCTCTAATCATGACAAACTAGCCTCACTACATCATTTCATTGTGAGCAAGGATGCTAATTCTAGTTAAGTGGGTAATTAATTACGTGGATGTGGTTACGTGGAAATGGTAGTCGGGACTCAGTGCACTTAATCATTTAACTCAACTTAACTGCACAACTACTTCTTCGAGAGTGGTGATGTGATAATTCTAATCGGTCTCTAAATAATCCCGTTTTATCAACCAAGCAAGGCATTAGGTATAGTTCTATCCTAACACAAATTATAACGTGAGGTCTGATGTACTCACTACATTCTCATGTTCGACCTAGGTAAATGCTTCCTCAAGCATATGCACAAGTTAACATGTATGTTTCATGGTGATCAATCATAAAAACAACCAACAATTCCGAATTGCAAGACAAAACAACAATCAATAACTTAATTCCAAAACAAAATCGCAAAATTACAATCATATCTTGTGGCTTCAACCCTAGAGGAAGGGTTCTAGCCACTCATGTTCGATATAATTACAAGAAAGCGTTGTTAAAGTAACTTCTTATGAGGTGGTAGAAGAGAAGAGGTACAGAAGCCCTAGGTGAGTTCTCCCACTTCTCCCTTAACTCCTAGGTGGTTCTTGAGAATACAATCGTGACCTCTCTCGTGGTTTCGAAAATAAGATCGTGTCTCACTTTTAGGAGTTAAGGGACCTATTTATAGTAAATGGCAAGTGTCTAAAATTATTTCCGACATGAAATAGCTCGGAGTGTCCTGAGTGTATCGCGCTTGATATGCCTCAGTGACACGGAGGCATCGCGTAAACATACGGAAACCAAAGCTTGATCGCCAAACGAAGTTGTCTGCGTTGGCGTGACATGTTGTGCGCGCGTTAGGGTAAGTGGCACGCCATGGTCGCACGGCACACACTGTAGTGGCACGTTGCCTTAACGCGTAAGTGGGCTGTTTCGCGCACCCTCGCTAGCAAACGTTCGCGTTCTACTTATGATTCCATGCCTCCACTTCACCAACTCATTGAGTAGTTCCTCAAATTCATTGTAAACCTACAAAAACAAGAACTAATCATGTTGGTTAGTGTATATATTCACATTTACATAAAAACACATGAGAATGTATATAAAAAAATAGATAAACAAGGCAACACTAAGTTATAAAGTATCACTTGGGCATGCCTATTTGCCACGATCGATAGAAACTAGGACAATTGCTCCATTTCCTTAGAGGTTTAGAAGCGGAAGGATGACTCGTGAGAAATTTCTCAGTGTTATATATTCACATTTACATAAAAACACATGAGAATGTATATAAATTAATAGATAAACAAGGCAAAACTAAGTTATAAAGTATCACTTGGGCATGCTATTTTTGCCACGATCAGTAGAAACTAGGACAATTGCTCCATTTCCTTAGAGGTTTAAGAAGCAGAAGGATGACTCAGCCTGCAAGAAATTTCTAGATATTTTGAAGCAAGTGCATGTGAATATACCATTGGTGGAGTTATTGAATGATTTTACGAAATACGCCAAATATCTCAAGGGTATTATGGACAAAAAAAGAAGGCTAACAAAGTTTGAGATTGTAACTCTCACGGAAGAGTGTAGTTCTCGGTGTGAAACAAAATTTCACCCAAGTTGAAAGATCCTAGGAGTTTCACCATTCCAGTCATCATTGGAGCCAAAGAGGTAGGCTCAACATTATGTGATTTGGGCGCCAACATAAATTTTATGCCTGCATCTTTGTTCAGAACTTAGGGAATAGGTCAACCACGTCCCACTATAGTGACTTTACAGTTACCCAATAGGTCAATCACTTACCCTGATGGTATTATTGACGATATGCTCATTAATGTGGGACCGTTCATCTTGCCACTTTATCATCATTGATTATGAAGCTGATGAAGCAGTGCTCATAATTTTAGGAAGAGGGTTCTTAGCCATGATAGTTGTAGTCATAAGGTTGAAGTTAGGAAAGATGTCTATGACAATGGATGGCCAGGAGGCCATGTTTGACATGTTCAAGATGTATGAGGTGGAGTTAAAGTAATATTTTCCATAAGAGGATCCATTGGAGAGAGCTCTGATATGTGAGAAGGAGCAGGTAAATAGTGCAGAGATTGTCGAGCATCTAAATGCCTTGGATGCCACCAACGCCTATATTAGGAAAGGGACAACTTTGAGAAGCTTGACAGACTATTGATTTGGGAGAAGCCGAAAACTTTTATTTAGAAGGCATCAGTTCTTGATCTAAAGTCTTTACCATCTCATCTAAAATATTCTTATTTAGGTAGTGGTAACACACTACTTGTGATATCAGTGATAACGCCCAAAAAAACTTCTCCAATTAATGAGGTGTCTACAGTCGTTGACAAAAACAAATTTCAGGGTTGAACTGCAAGAGGATTGGGGTTGGATTATTCAATTTTTGTAAATCAACTCACACAAGCAAACGTCATGCCTCAATAATGTAATGTAAAAATTGGGAGAAAAGAGTGATCAAATAATGATTTCAAATGTAAAACAAAACACGGGAAAAATGACTTGTTGCAATCAATGAGAGGGACTAGGGGTGTGAATTTGATGGGTCTAGACTAGAGAGGGGTTGATTAAGAGCCTTAGACTTGACTAGGGCATGGATAGCCTTGGCTATGGCTGCACCCTATGTTTTTCAACAAAAGGATGTGTATAACTTAGGTTTTCTCAAACCCCAAATCCATAATCACAAAAAAACCAATAATCTTGAGGAAGGGTTACACTATTTCTAGCTCTAATCCTTTAATGGAGTATGAATTTGGGTTTTGACTATCTATAGATCCAACCCATATATCCAACACTCTAATTCCTCACTATTGAATCATTATCCAACCTTACTTTCCTCTTTCAAGAAAAAGAAAGATTAAAAAGCTAAATCAATGTTTGAAACCATCAATTATTCAATTAAAACTTGAAGAAAAAAATAGAACCATGCTTTCTAATCAATTTTAAGAACAAATAATCAACACCCACTCAAGTCTAGACACCCATCATTCACACACACTCCTAGCAAGAAATTTAGCTGCTCATAATCAAAGAGAGAAAAATTATACCCATAAGAAATTTCTGTAGCTCATCATATTAAGTAAATAAATTCAATTCCAGCTTAAGGTCTGCAACAATAGTGGTTTTTCCTAATGAAGAAGAAAGCAAATATGTACTCTCTCTATCTCTATGATGTATTTTCTATATTCAATTCTATTCTCTCTTCAACATATGTGAATGTAGAATGTTGGTAAAATATTTGAAATTCTTTTTGCATAGCTCCCAAAATTGTCCTTGGAAACTTCTAAGGTACACTATGCATTTTTTGACAAGATTATCGTTCAGCAGTGACACGGCTCACTTGCATGGCACCTGCGTTTCACAAGTGCCCTTCTGCAGCTCGTAGATCTTCGCTCAGGATTAACCAGTGACCTTTTCATGCTGTCTACAGTAGTATCTGTGGTTTGAAAATACAAATCTATAGCTCGCAGGTCTGGTACCAAATCTTCAAGTGTCATCTTCTTGGCACTTGTGTTTTGCAGGTGCCCATGTGCGGCACACATGTCCCTTTTTCTTCCAGCAGATTGCTTTCAGTTCAATTCTTCCATTTTTCTTTTTCTAAGTTAAATTCCTACAGAAAAGAATAGAAAAGCATAAAAACTTCCTAAATTGAGTAAAAACAAGGCAATAACTCATGCTTAAAAGCTAAATGAGTTGATAAATTACCAACTCATCAAACCCCCAAACTTGAACTATTGCTTGTCCTCAAGTAAAACATTCACTCACAAGTAGATTGACTTGAGCATAACACATCATGATAGCTTTATAGAAAACCATTAAGATTCAAGACAACCCCAAAAATCACACAAAGACTCAAAAACATTAAAAAAGACTCAAATAAATGCATAAACTTCAATTGGAACCACCACAAGCACTTGGCACTATTACCATCATTCTTTCAATTCAAAATCGAGGATATTTTCATTTAAATCAATATTAATAAGCATCTCAAGTCATTGACAATCAACATTCAAGGTTTGCCTATAAGTTCACTACGCAACTTGTCGCATTCATACCTCTCAATTGAAATCACAATTTTAACATTCACTCCAAGGATGTAATGTCACTCACTAAAAGAGAGAATCCAACTCACAATTGTGCAATTCACAAAAATAGGGCTCATAAGATAATGAAGAGACACTCACTCTCTCAAAGGCATTCAAGTGTACACACATCGAACCATAGACTTACCCTTCATGTAACTCTCCACTAATGTAGAGTTGCCAAACTTGGCAGGTCATAATAAAGGCTAGGGGTAAAGGTAGGACATCATTTAGTTCAAGTGACTAGAACCTCCCTTATGCCTTTGTGACACCATTCAAACATCCCGCTCACACATCGAGAGTCAATTCCACCTTATCTCTCCATTTTTTCAACATCCCAATATTCCCAAAGAGGCATGCTTGTAACACCATCGATTTCTACATGGCCTAAAATGGCTCAATGCACAAAAAGAGGCCAAATACTACTAGGAGAATCGGAGTGACGAAGGCCGGTTGGCAATTGAGTTCCCAACCATCCATGACATTGTTTGTTAACTGGGGCTAGGATATGTGTTTGTAGAGTTAGATGAGTGTAACCCACTCTAGTGAGGGAGTTTTATGCCAACTGGAACACGACTTATGGATAGAGCACAAAGGTCAGAGTAAGGGGTCTAGTGGTCTGTTTCACTAGAAGATCATTCAATGAATTTCTCGGCATACCAGTTGAGGACCCAAAGATGTATTTCCAATTTCTTGAGAAGCCCCCTTACAGAGATATCCGCCACACATTGTGCGGAGAGCATTCAATAGCTAGGTGGACACGGAGTGAGACCGGTGTTCATTCTATACTTCCGTTCTCCTACTTGACTAAGAGGCCAGAGTATGGGTAAAATTGGTTAGTGCCGTGCTCTTTCCCAGGAAGCACACCACTGAGATAACTCAAGATAGGGTAGTATTAGTGTACATACTAATAAAAGGGTTGCCGATTAACTTTAGTTCAGTTCTTAGAGACAACATACGACTTTCCAAGCACAGGTTGTGCTATGCCTGGCGTAACGTGCCAGGGCTGTTTTGGCAAAGATATTTTTTAGGTCCAAAATCTAAATTACTAAGGGGACAAACAAGAATTTTTTCTTATGATTATAGATACATTACTAGTGCATCTGTAAAAGATATTGACAATTTTTTGAAGAATGCAGAGACAAGATTTCCATCTTTTAGGTTTTTTTCATTAATTTACTTCACTATTTTCTTGTATGAGAATGATGATTATTGTGGTTTCCGCTTTAATATGAGCGACTAATAACCTTAATATTAGGTTATGGCCACAAGCATGATGGTTGTAGTTCAATGTTCATTTAAGCTAGACATTTAAATCTATTTTTAAGATTGTTTATACTTTCTTGGTTTAATGATTGTTCGTTAGTCCGATCACCTTTCAAATAATATCTATTGACTCATGTGTTGAACTCAAAAGAGGGAGCACATGAGGGTGAAAAGAAGTATAAAGTAGGTTTCGATTCCTTATTAAGAACAAACGAAATTGGATTCATTTTTGTAGATAGGGGTATACCTTACAACCTACTTAGTTGAATCAAATACCCATAATCGGCCTTTCACTTTTCTCCTGCAACCATAAAAATATAGGTGCTAGGGTTAGTGAGATTGTTCTTGAATATTCAAAAGAATAAGTTTAGAAATGAATTTGTAAACTGAAACTAACAATCTTGGAGACTAAGTTTGGTATAATTGGACTCGATAACTCAACCTGAAATTGGAATTGCCAAGACCCTGGATTTTACTCATCATTTGAAATACAATCTTCTTGAAAATGAATTTTCAAAATATTTAATTTACATTGAAAACACTTAGTATAATTTACTTTAACTCTTGGAAACCTATTTTCTATAACACCCCGAAAGCCCCTAGGATTAAAATCTAGACTTGGAGTAGAAACTAGAAGAAAAATTTACAATTTGCCTCAAAATGAGTCATGGTATGACTCGTTATGTGGCACCAGGAGTCAGGATTAGACTCGTGGTGATCAGTAGTGAATCATCAGGCTCCAGATGTTATGATCCATGTGACGAGTCATTGTATCTAATAACTACCCATCATGTGAGTCCTCATGAGCCAACAGTCCAAAAATGTGTTAAGATTTTCAGAACCAACGAGCCAAGGGACGAATCATAAGAGCATGTAATGGGTTGTGGTGTGGAGTTGTAGGATGGAGAATCAAAGATATGCAAGATTTATACTGACCACGAGTCATGGGACGACTTGTGGTATCCAATGATGAGTTGTTATGGGTTCCCTTTATGTGAAGATCAGAGAATAAATTTTGGGCTCGGTAAGTGATGGATGGTTACCATTAGTCATGGTGAGAACCAATGACTCATGGTGTGAATCGTGGTCACTGGTAGACAGAAATTTCAGTGCGATCTTCTAGGGGTATTTTCGTAAGTTTTTATACTTTTAACTCCTAAATGAGGTGTTTTTGAGTTCTTAAGGGGTGTATTAAGAGGTTTTACTTAACCCTAATTCTCATTCTCTTCAAACACTGTAAGTTGGAAATCATCTCTCAAGGAAAATGTCACGACCCAAACATAGGCCCGGATCGAGACACGGGACAAGGAACCCCAAGAGGCTCCAAGTCAACCTATGGAATGAATATAACATCTAACTCAATTATAGATAAGCTGAAGATCAATGTAAATAACATAGCGGAAGTTTGATAATCTCATAACATCGGAATACATAATTTGAGACCGAAACTGATTACATTCTATGTCTGAAAAACCTCTACTACTGACGAGTTGATGGGACAAGACCACAACTAACTCACTGAAGTCTAAAACTCAAAGTATTAGATATAACTGAAAAGAAGGACCCTCGAAAGATGAGGACTCACCAACTTTGGCTAATAAGTGCTAATGCTGCAGATCTAGCTAATGACGGGACTGAGCGTGAATATCCGAGCCTGTATCATGAAATGATATAGCATAGAGTATGCGGTCAGTACATGGAACGTACCGAGTATGCAAGGTGATCTTGGGCATATTTATATGCCCAAGTGATACTCAAATGCGTCGTTTCGTCTTGTTTATCTAATGATGTTTGTACATTCTCATGTAAATTGTAGTAA
>JACEIK010000109.1:210405-222963 GCA_018107945.1 Datura stramonium | reverse complement strand
TAGGAAACAAAATATAAAAACTTTTCTTCACATTGTTGTCTGCATTTTTAGAGTTACAGTTTATTGACACTTGAGTAGATTTATACCGTAGTCCAGTCCCCGTGGGATCGATACTTGGCTTACTTGAGCCATTTACTACTTTTTTGACCATGTGCACTTGCGTGTAGTCATCCAGACCACCGAACACAAGGTAAGTAAAACCACTAATTAAGTAAAATCATAAATCATGCATATTATAAAATATAATCAAGATAAGATTCTGAGAGTAGGGCTTGCATGCTATTTTTTGAAATCACGATCTGAACAAAACTGAATCGCATAACTGAATCGAATGACCCAAAGCTGAAAACTGATAATCACAAGTAAAATTGAACATTGGGTCAAACTTGCTGAAAACATAATATCATGACTGATGAACATGCATAACTGAAATCATGAGGAACAATGGGAGACTCTTCATATAAGCAACATTACCACAATAGAGCTTACGTAGTCCTGACTATCACACTCAAGTGGGCAAAGTCGTCCAAAGCTTTGCCAGGGCTAAGGACACTACCAGGATATCGATATCAAGCTGAAGGCCCCTTGGGGGCAGGGGAAGCTCACAAGGGAGGTTCCAAATAATCTGAACATACCTACATTGGCGCGTAGTTCTGAGGCATAGGGTTGACTGACTCTTGGCCTACTCGGTGCTAGACACTACTCCCAAAAACATTCATATGCTCTCCATCATTTTTCAATGAAGCTGAACCATCATCTAGTGACGAAGTTGACTCATAATATACATACATAAATTTGAAATCATAACATGAGGATCCTTGGCTTAAACCATACCACAAGCTGAAAATAGTGGGATTCTAGACTCCAGAATCCATGTGGTAAGCTAATACATGTAGTTTAGATAAATTCATGAAACATACTTGATCATATGGGCTTTCCCAATACTTAAACATGCTTTACATAGACTTGATAATTTGAAAACATGAACATAGACATGGGTAATTCAAAATTATACTTTCTTCATAAACATCTCATCATGCTTGAATACATAATTTATAGATCTCAACTTTCATGAACTTTCATGGATGGACATCATAATATATAAAATTTAAAAACATAATTTATAATTGAAAACATTATAAAATATTCCTATTAATCATAATTCAACATTAGAAACATGCTTAGTTCATACCCATGATAGAAACTTTGAAAATTCACATGTTGGGTAAAACCCCCATAGATTCATCAACTAGAATTTTCATGAATTGAGAGGGGATTGGGCATGGGTGTGGACAATTACACCCATTAATAACCCTACATACCCTTAGAAATCTGATTTCACAACTTCCTTGATTTCCCAATGAGAATTTGGGGAAGAACTTGAGGAATTTAGGCATGATCACCCTTAGGAGCTTCTAGACTTGCATCCATGGAAGTGAATAAGCCCAGAATGAACTTACCCCTCTTAAAACACTCTATTCTAAGCTTAAAACGATATAGTTAGGCCTTAGGAACTTAGGAATTACGGCAAAGCCTTTAATAAATTCACAGGGAAAAACACACTGCTAGTCCCCACGAGGGATTAGACGACTCGTCGTCACTGACCACGACTCGTGGTCACTTCCCGTTGCCTGCAGTGGAATTTCATCTTCACTGATCACCACGAGGGACACCATGACTCATGGTGTTCCCGATGACTCGTGGTGACTGGTCGTTAGGTGCACTGCCAGAACATTCATCCTTCAGACCCATCACTGTCCACGACCCACTGGACGACCCTTGGTGATGACCACGACTCGTGGTCCCACCCGTGTTCAGCCTTAAACTCAAAATCTCATCCATGTCAAACCTTCTCCCCCCGAGTCACTTAAAGACTCGTGACGCATCTAACGGGTCACTGGATGACTCGTCCTGGACCTGGTGTAGGAAATTCTGTTTTTTCCATTTCAACTCCTGGGTCTAATCTTAGGGCTTTCGAGGTATTATAGAAAAGCTAGGGTTCTTCATCCTCTTCTTCTCAAGTTCTCTTGGGTCTTCAATTCAAGTCAAGGAACTCTTCAAGCAGGTATGTAGGGTTAGGAATGGGGGATTTTTTCCACCCTCATGCCCAATCTCAAATTAATTTCATGAATTCAGGTCTCTAATTATGAATTTCTTATAAATCTAGGTTAGATCTAATTTTGATGAAAGCTTCATGATCTCTTCCATTATGATTCTCTCATGTTCTAAATCATGTTTTATGATTGTAATTACATGTTTTCTATTAAAATCTATCTTGAAATCTATATTTTCAAGTTATGATGAATTACTCAATTATGCATGAATTTCATGAATCTCAAGCTTATGTATTATGGCTGGTCTACGACATTATTTTATTAGCTAGTTCACGTATATTATGCAATTTATGAATATCATGATTTCTAACTAGCCCATGTATGAGCACTATGTATGTTTTAGGAGTAGTATTTTACACCGAGTAGGTCGGGGTTTTAGTTGATAACGCTCAAACTCAAACTTCCTGACAAAGTATGAAGCGAACGTTGTCAATAAAGAACCCAATAAAGAGGTTGGGGTCGAACCCACAGAGAATAAGGTAAGAACTAGACTAATGCCGGTACTTAAAATTGTTGGTGAGTTATCCCCAAATTGGAAGATTTATAAAAAACAATAGTAAAAAAAGATTGCAATTGTGGTTGTTATCAAGATTTGCAAATAACTACGGTAAGTGTTCCCCATGGGTTCATAACTACTTCGGGTATACATGCGTGATCAATCCTAATGCTTACTTGTAGAACTGATAACTAGGGTTCATCCAAATGACTGGTTCATCCCTATTAGATGACTATATTCAATCATCGGGTCAGGTCACATGAGCGATTTCAAACTAACCGTTATCAATATGTTCCAAATTAACTTTCTTATGACCGCAACTCAAGTCATACAATGATCATAAAAATGAAGGCTTTGTTGTAATTCTCTTTTCCTAATCTCTACTTCTGTAGGTTCAAGAAAGTAAAGAATTCAGGCAAGTCCTAACATTGTGCACCGTTAAGAAATGTTTAAAAATGAAGAGAATACAATACAAGCGTTTAACATTGGTTTTGAATCACTTTGTGTAACCCTAATTCATTAATCCACTATGGTTCCCACAACGCTAGTTGTGGAGATTTTAGCCTCTCATGATTGTAAGATTGTAATTACTATTCATAGACAAACACATAATTGAATGCTTACAATGATAATTGGAAGAAAACCTTCTTTGAATATTGATGAAAAAAATCAAGAATAATTTAGAAAACCAAGTTTTGATCTCAAGAATTGCTCTCTAATATTGTTTACAAACTTGATAATAATTCACAAACAATTAATTATGAACCTTCTTTCACTGAATTCTGATGTTCTCCTACTAAATGAAATATAAAAGGTAATTATACAGACAATGGAAATCTTTTCCTAAGCTAACAGGGAAATATCCAAATCTGGCGCTGGCACGTCCTTCGACTCATCGTATAAATATCAAAATCTGGCACTAACACGTCCTTCGAATCATCATATGACTCGTAATAGGATTGCACGGTTCATGCCTTGCTCTCATACATTCCTTGGCTGCTGCAAAATTGGCTAAGTGTTGGTAGCTGGTATGACTCGTACCATGATACTACGAGTTGAATAATCCATCCACGACTTGGCTCTGAAAACTTTCACATCTTCTGAAGTTTTCTATAAGTGTTGTGGTATGCCTCGTACCCTGCTCCTACGAATCGCCTCTTGACTTCTGCCAAATCTTTTAAGACACCTGAAGCTTCCCACAACTCCCAGTACGGGTCTTAGGTAGATGCTACAAATCATAGGCGCTACCCATACCAGGAGACTTCAATTGTGCAACTTTTCTCTGAAGTATTCCACGACTCCAGTTACGGCTCGTACCATCTTGATACAGCTCGTACTGAGAGTCATACTTTGCATTTGCAGTATTCCAGCCTTCTGAGCTTTTCCACAAGTCTTAGTACGACTCATACAATCTAGGTACGGCTCGTACTGAGATTAGTATTTGGCTGATTTTCTGCACTTTTTAACATATTTTGCACATTTTTGCTCCAACACTTATTCTCCCTGAAAAAAAGTAAAAACACCTCATATGCGTATAAACATACCTAATTCCATGCTATTTTCCCAGTTTTAAGCATCGAAAGTACTGTAAACCACGACACATCAACACCCTTAACTTAAGACTTTTGTATGTCCTTAGGCAAAGAAAACAAAAACTAAAAATGACACGTTACTAGAAAATAAACCTAGGATACTACAACCAACACCAATCAAAATTTTCACTATAAAATCAAACAACTTTTGACCCTTTTCACGGTAAACCAAATCAGCATCTGCACATCAAGTAACCAAAAACCATGCTAAATAGGGGTCAAGATATGTCATCTAGTTATTAGCAAAGAATCAAGTCATTACCAATGCTTTTCACACAGACAACAGGCAGAATAAAACACAAACCATGTACCCTAAGAACAAATGAAGTCTCCAACTCACAGATAGATGAAAATATGAAATGTGGGACTGAACAAGTAAGACTCTCAAACTCACAAGGAAGTTCGAAATACTGCACATCGAATACCATAGGCTTGCCCTTATTTTCTCTACTTTGTCTCTTCGAACGGTCAGGCTAGGATCACTATAGGACTTTATTCATCTTGTAATGTAGGATTTCAGACTGGATATGGTAAATATGAAAATTTTTAGTGACTAAACCCTCCTTGACACTACATACACGTGGCTCCACTTTTCACTTATTTCACCTTTATCACTTTTTCAGCTTTTTCCTCCCTTTTTTCATTTTTATGCAATTGTATGGGTGTGGTTTATTTTCAACTTTTCATTCATTCTTCTCTTTTGTATCTTCTTTACTAATTTTTCTTTTCTTTTTCAGCTCTTTTTTCCTTCTTTTGTCATACCACACCTTATTTTTAACCTTTCTCCTTTTCTTTTCTTTTTTCACCTCCATATGATCTATGAACCCCTACTCTAGCCACCGTCAAGTTAGGTATTTTGTCTAGGTTAAGGTTCACAATATCCAAGGAGGGACCAGGGTAAAAGCAGGTTCATTATTAAAAATGGGTAAGGTTAATTTGTTAATCAAATAAAAATGGTTCATTTAAGGCTCAAAATTGGGATTAAGGGAATCATATTATTTTGGTAGGGTAATTTAATCTAAAATGGGCTAAAGAAAAAAGGCCTATGATCCTTTCCTAACCAACCATCCTAAAATCTATGTAAAGGCCAACCGGGAAAGTTCTAAATCCTCTACTCTGTATTGAACTAGGTATAGACCTCACTAACTCATGGTACACGTTTTGCATTCATTCTACCTGTCCGGTTCATACATGGCTAACTATAACTACTCATTTTAATATACTAAATGACATAAACAGTTCCATAGAAATCATGTTTTGCAATCAACAAGTACACAACTAAACATCAAAATTTTTTAAACAGGGTTAGTTTTTTTAAAACTTTAAAATTAGTGCACTTTATTGGCTAAGTAATCCTAATCTACTTTCTAATTAAAGAAAACATCCTAAATATGCCGGTTCTACTAGATAGCATGCCTGAGGAAAAAAACACGGCAAGAAAAACCCTCGGAGGAATCCAAAAATCCCAAAAATATGCAAGTACACCCCCTCCCTTTTTGAAAGTCATGCTTCGTCCCCGAAGTATAGAATATAAAAACAGAAGGAAGGGAACATACCTGCGGCTACTTAGACTTCACCTTCCATGGGTTGCCTCCCATGAAGTGCCTAATTTAACGTCGTGGTACGACATAACTTTCATGATTCTTCAAGCGTCATCAATGTACACCGCCTCAATTCCTATTATTTCCTCGGTATCTCCCAGCTATAACTTTATCCTTTGCATGTTCACCTTGAATCTTTTACCATCTTTATTTTCAATCTCCACTGCACTATATGGGGACACATGCACCATTTTATACGGTCCCATCCACCTAGATTTCAATTTTTCGAGATGCAAATGGAGCCTTGAGTTGAACAGTAGGACCAGATCACCAGCATTGAACTCCCTCTTTGCAATCTTCTTGTCATGATATATTTTCATTTGTTTTTTATAAATGGCCGCACTCTCATAAGCTCAAAGCCGGGATTCATCTAACTCATTGAGCTAATCAAGTCTCAACTTAGTTGCTTCATTCCAATTCATGTTCAGCTTTTTCAGGGCCCAGAATGCCTTATGCTCTAACTCAATCGGCAGATGAAATGACTTGCCATAGATTAGCTGATATAGAGATGAACCAATGGGAGTCTTATAAGCTGTTCGATGCCCATAGCGCACCATCGAGCTTCCTAGACCAATCTGTCCGATTGGAATTTACCATTTTGGCAAGAATGGTCTTTATCTCCTTATTTGAAGCTTCCACCTGCCCACTTTACCGAGGATGGTAAGGTGTTTCCACCTTATGCTTGACTCAATGTTTTTCCAGCAGGGTTCTAAAGAGGCGGTTACAAAAGTGTGATCCACCATCATCGATGATTGCTCTAGGAGTACCGAACCTAGTGAATATGTGCTTCCACAGAAATGTTGTGACACATTTTCCTTCATTGTTAGGTAGTGAAATAGCCTCTACCAATTTGGAGACATAATCCACCACCACCAATATGTATTTCATCTCATATGAGCTAACAAATGGGCCCATGAAGTCAACACCCATACATCGAATAACTCAACTTCCAGGATAGGGGTCAATGGTAACTCATGCTTGCAAGTAATGCCACCCTGTCTTTGGAACTGATCACATGCCTTGGCATAATCATAGGCATCTTGGTGAATAGAGGGCCTGTAATACCTGCACTGCAAGATTTTGTGCGTAGTTCGGATACCACTATGATGACCCCCAATTGGGGACGAGTTACAAGCCTCCAGAATGCTCAACATTTCTATCTCTGGCACACACCTCTGAATTAACCCATCTGCACAAATGAGGAATAATTATGGTTCATCCCAATAGTACCTTTGATTATCGAACAAGAACTTCTTCCTTTGATGGGGTGTCATCCCTACTGGGATCATATCCTAACCAAATAATTTGCAAAGTCAGTGAACCAGGGAATCAAGTCCTAAGATGTAGCTAATACCTGTTCATCTGGGAAGGCATCATCGATATCAATCTCCTCTCCTTGTCACGACCCGAGTCTATACCCTGGACGAGACACAACAATTGGAGTCACAAGTAACCCCAAGCCCACCTATAGTCTATCATAACACTGGCAATCTGAGTAATCATAGCGGAAGCTTAAATAAATAAATCATTTATGAAAAACTAAATAATAAAAGCCCTTACATCTGAAAGCAAAACTGAAAGTCTACACCTATGTGTGAAAGCCATCTATATATGATGTGTTGCTGAAAGCCATCTATATATGATCTAACTCTATGAGACCAGCTGGAATGACCTTATTCATGATTGAGATTGGGCAGTTTCTATATACCCGATTGGCTCTAACTGACTCACCAACTGGGGTAGAGACTGAGAATGGTTCTGAGAGGACTTCTAGACTGATGTCAAACTGGACAGCTACATAGGGAGTCACGAACGATAGTATGGCTCCCGGATCTAGTAGGGAATACATATCTAGATAGAAAATAAGTAACATACCAATGACCACATCAGGTGAGCTCTCCTGATCCTGACGAGAGGACAAATCATAAAAATTGTTTTGGCACTGACCGCTATCCGTACCTGAAATGTGGGCCTGCTGAACTGGTCGGCCTGCTGGAGCTGCTGAAGAGACGAATTGTGATCTCCCCCGTCCTACTGACGGGAATTCTTTGAGTCGATGACCTTGTTGTCCACACTCAAAGCAACCCTCTCGGCCCTGAAGGCATTCCCCTAGATTGTTCTTGCCACACATAGGGCAAGCTGGGTAGTGGTTGCTGGCGTTGTGACTCTAGGACTGTGAGCCAGATGCTCCATCCCTCCGATCCTTGCGGAACCAGAAAGTAGGGGCGCTGGCTGAAGTGGGTGTTGGAGCCCTTTGTTGCTGCTGTGGGCTGATATAACCACCATACCTCTGGTGTCCATAATCTGATTGGCCAGTCCTAGCCCGCTTATTCTCCTGCTCCAAGTCTTTCAGCTTTTCTTCCTCAATATTCTGGGCATGAACGATGAGGCTGGAGAGGTCAATATCTTTGATAAGCATTGCAGTCCTGCACTCCTTAAGGACCAAGTTTGATACTCCATTGACGAACTTCAGCATGCGACCCCTTAGCTCAGCTATCATGTCCGGAGCATATTTTGACAACCGTGTGAACTTTAGTACATACTCTTCCACTATCCTATTTCAAATTCATAAATTCTACCACCTTAGCCTTCTTGAGCTCCCGGGGGAAGAATCTGTCTAGGAAGGAAGTTGTGAACTCCTCCCACTCCACCAGTTCTGCTCCCGTTGGTCTCCCTTCTTTTCACTGATCGTACCAAATCTGGGCTAGCCCTTTCAACCGGTAGGCAGCCAGGTCCGCATTCTCAGCGGAGCTAACACCCATAATGCGGGTGATCTTCTGAATCTCATTCACAAACTCCTGTGGGTCCTCCCCCACCTTAGATCTATGGAAGGATAGAGGGTTCATCAGGTTGACGTCCCAAACTTGGGCAGCTGCTGCGGACCCATTCGTGTTAACCGGAACCACCAGCTGGTTCACCTGGTTCGTGACTGTCTGTGCCAGCAGCTGGATTGCCGCTCTAAACTCTGCTAAGGACACAGGGTCATCCCGAGGGGCTGCTGGAGCTGGTGGGGCAGGTTGGTTAGCTTTGCCGGCCCTTCTTTCATTTCCGCGTCTAGGAGGCATGATTTTACTGAAAAGAAATAGAGCACGAGTTAGGAACACATTTCTAGAAAAGAACTTCAACGCACAATAAAGAGTATGAACGAAAGGGATATTTCCTAATAACGTCTTGTAGCCTCCCTGTCATAAGTGTGGTGTGCTTAACACCAAGGAAAGGACTCTATTTTACGCGACTTTTAGACATCCTAGGATACTCTAAACCTAGTACTCTAATACCAAGTTTCTCATGACCTGAGTCTATACCCTAGACGAGACACGGTAGTTGGAGTCACAAGTAACCTAAGCCAACACATGGTCTAACATAACACTGGTAATCTGAGTAATCATAGCGGAAGCTTAAATAAATAAATCATTTATGAAGAACTGAATAATAAAAGCCCTTACATCTAAAAGCAAAACTGGAAGTCTACATCTATATCTGAAAGCCATCTATATCTAATGAGTTGCTAGGACAAGCCTCCAGCTAACTCTAAAGTCTAACTGAATGAAAATAATTGAAGGAAATAAACATTGTCCTCGAAAGATGAGGACTCACCACTGGTACAACTGATATCAGCTGGAGTAGATCTACTAGCGGTACTGAGACTGAGAACCTGCGCCTGTATCATAATACNACTGAGACTGAGAACCTGCGCCTGTATCATAATACGATACAACATAGAAGGTATACATCAGTACTTTGAATGTACTGAGTAAGTGGGAGAAAAATATAACATAAAGGAATATATAACTGAACTGTAATAACATGCAATGACCAACTGAAATATTGAAACTGAGTAAACTAAAATATAGATGGAATGGTCAAAATGACCTTGTTTGATGGTCGTAAACATGCCCTAAATCTGAGATACTGATCTGAACTAACTGTACTGAAATAATCTAAACAGAGCAAACTGAAGTTGTTCTGAGATGAGCTAAACTGAGACTATACTAACTAATGGGAGAGTCTATAACCAACATATAACCACGTGAGCTAGACGTGGAGTCCAATGTATACACTCCATTGGTATGACCCAATATACCTTGCCAGGGTATAAAGACATGAACTAGGTGATCACAAGTCTGGGGCTATAAGACTAATAAAATAACCTACGGTGGCAATGTAGTTCTGAGAATCTGGGTGCGCTGGAACCCCGATCCGCTCGGTGCTAAGTCCTACTCCCACTGGATAGTCCTAGACTGACTACTAAGCTAATAGTTCGAAACTAGGGTCCAAGACTAAGTCAGGAGTACCTGTATGGAAGTACCTTGAGAGTCTTATCGGACCGGATTTTGTAATTGGTGTTCTAAGACTAACTAGAGCTACTTATCTGGAAGCGTCATAACCATCTAAAGAACAAACTGAAATTGAAGCTGGGGGTTCTAAGACTGGTCATAGCTCTTATCTGGAAGTGTCATAACTGTCTAAAGAACCTCTAAAATCTGATGTCTGAGTCTAATAACTGATAACTGGAATGCACCACTGATACTTCAAGGAAAGACTGTAGTCAAACTGATTAGGCGACATTTTTGACTAATACTGAGTATGCTAATAATCTGACTAAGACTGGACTAACATACATCCGACTGAGATTTCAACATACACTAACGATATAGGAATCTAAAAACTGATAGAATGAAGACATAAGGAAAACTAGTCTAACATACAAGATTTTAATTTACTGAATTTAGAAAATAGGGCTAAATCATTCTACAAGATTCTAGTTCCACAAAATTTCTAGAAATTGGGAATAATAAAGCAACTAATATCATGAATAATATTCCACTTGAAATTTAAATAATTTTGTCTGAAACTCTTCTATAGTTCGAAACCACAGGGTTATAATTGATAGAAAATTTAGAAAGGGTTTTGGGGATACAAGGGAAGAACAATTCCCTTGTTGAATCCGCACATTCCTGGTGAAGAGTTTCCAGAGAGAATCACTTGAGAATCTGAGAAGAAGCTGACTGCCCTAGTTCTTGCTCTGAGTGTTTTTGAGAGAAAATTATTAAATGATTTTCTGAGGGGATGAGAGGGGTGAAGTAATTGTCCATTACCCCTCTGAATTCCCTTAAAATCACCCAAAACGATGTAGTTTAGGAATTAAAAAGGTTAGAAATTGCAAAAATATCCCTGGGGAAAAACTTGGAAAAAACTGCCGACAGGGAACCAATGGGTCACTCGACGAGTCATTGGTTGAGACCACAACTCATTGGGACCAGTTGTTGGTCCTACTGCCTGGGTTCTGGTTCACTGGAAGTGGAAACAAGAGGTACCATGACTTTTTGGATGAACCATGGGTCGTTGGTTCATCCCATTGTCACTGGATAGAAATTCTGGGTGGATCTACAACGGGCAACACAACGACTCGTTGGTGGACCCAACGGGTCTTTATGTCGAGTCATTTCCTTCATTGGAAAGATTATAAAAATCTCTGATTTGACATGAAGAGTGGTCAAGACGGCTCGTTTTGTGAGACAGCGGGTCGTTGCAACCACTCGTGGTCACTAAAGAAGGTTTCTGGGACTCTCAACCAACGATTCACACCACGAGTTGTTGTAACTCAGGATGACTCTTTGGTGGAGTCATGGGGTCCTAGAGGAGGGATTTCTGAGCTGGAGACCAACGAGTGACAGGAAAACTCATTATTTCTCACTACGGGTCATTCCATGTCCCGTTAGTTCCTGAAGGACCAAACAGGGCTGACCATGACTGACACAACGAGTCGTTGGAGCTAACCACGACTCGTTGTCTCAATCTTTCTAAGGAAACTTTTCTAATTTTTTCTGGATTTTATTGCAAGGTCTGAGTTTGGTCTAGGAAAGTTTGGCCTGTTACAATATCTCCCCCTTGGGATCATTCGTCCTCGAATGAAGGCTAACATTGCTGGAAAACTAGGAAAAGAGCTGCAATTCCCAGACTAAGACTATGAGCTAGTTTCTGAAGGAGTAATTGAATCTGAACTGACTTAATTGATGAAAGTAGAATGCACATAGAAAATCTAAATATAGTTGATGAGTACGGAACTGAACAACGTACTGAGGAGTGGTAGCTATTTTTGTACGCAAACTCGATAAGAGGTAGATGATCATCTTAACTTCCCTTGAAATCGATAACACACGCTCTCAGCATATCTTCCAAGGTCTGGATAGTCCGCTCAACTTGTTCATATGTTTATGGGTGAAAAGATATGCTGAGCTTGACCTGGGTACCGAGCCCTTTCTAAAATGACTTCCAAAAATGTGAGATGAACTGGGAACCTCTATCTGAAATAATGGACAAGGGTACCCCATGCAGTCTGACCAACTCCCAGATATATAGCCTAGAATAATCCTCAGCTGAGTCTGTAGTTTTAACTGAGAGGAAATGTGCTGACTCAGTCATCCGGTAGACTATCAGCCAGATTGAATTATGCTATCAACGAGTACGAGGTAGACCTGTAATGAAATCCATATTCACTTCTTACCACTTCCATGTGGGTATGCTGATATCCCGCATCATACCCCCAGGTCTCTGATGTTCCACCTTAACCTGCTGGCAGTTCAGGCACTTAGCCACAAATTCCGCTATGTCCCTTTTCATGTCAGTGATCTTGGGCAAAATTATATGCCCGAGTGATACTCAAATGCTTCATTTCGTCTTGTTTATCTATCATTATGTGTGCATTCTCATGTGATTTGTAGTTAAAATGTGAATTTATACTAACCAACATG
>JACEIK010000109.1:185711-199402 GCA_018107945.1 Datura stramonium | reverse complement strand
CTACTTGTTCGACCACGTGCACTTGCGTGTAGTTACAAAAACAACCGAACAGTCGTTCCCCCGGTAAATATCCCATAGATCACGGTACATCTTAGTGGCACCTGGGTGGATAGAATATCTTGAACTGTATGCTTCAGCCAGTATCTGCTGTCTCAAGTCATCTACATCTGCTGCGCATAGTCTGCCCTAGTAATGGAGTACACCATCTCCCCTTTTGGAGAAAGCCTCCACTTCTTTTTTGAGAGCTGCCTCCTTTATCTTAAGTAGTATGGGATCTTCATCCTTCCTTGACTTAACTGCCATGAATAACGAGGAATTTGATCCACTCTACACTACTACTCCTCCCTCAGCTGACTCAACCAACTGCAATCCCAACCAAGCTAACATGTGAATATCGTTTGCCAGTTCTTTTCTATTCTCTTCAACATGAGCCACGCTCCCTATAGACATCCTTCTTAGGGCATCATCCATTACATTAGCTTTTCCCGGGTGGTACAACACACTTACGTCGTAATCCTTAAATAGCTCCAACCACCTTCTTTGACAAAGATTTAAATCATTATGACTGAACACATACTGAAGGCTCTTGTGATCGGTGAAAACATCCACGTGAGCCCCGTAAAAGTAGTGCCTTCATATTTTCAATGCAAACACCATTGCCGCCAACTCAAGGTCATGAGTCGGATAGTTCTTTCCATGAACCTTGAGTTGTCTGGAGGCTTAAGCTATCACCTTACCCCGCTACATCAGAAGGAAGCCGAGTCTAATTTTGGAAGCGTCACAATACACTACGAACCCATCTGTTCCTTCTGGCAAGGTTAATACTAGAGCGATAGTGAGTTAAGTCTTCAAATCCTCGAAACTCTTCTCACACGCATCTAACCACTAAAATTCCACCTTTTCCTGAGTCAACCTAGTTAGAGGATATGCAATAGAGGAAAAAACTTCAACAAAACGTCGGTAATAGCCGGCTAGACCCAAGAAACTTCTGATTTCAGTTGGGGAAGCAAGTCTTGGCCAGTCTTTCACTGCTGCTATATTTTGAGGATCTACCTAAATACCCTCACCCGAGACCACGTGACCAAGAAAAGTCACAGACATCAACCATAATTCACATTTGTTGAACTTAGTGAACAACTGACGATCTTTGAGCGTCTATAACACTATCTCAGATGGTTTGCATGTTCTTCCTCGCTTTTGGAGTATACTAGAATGTCATCAATGAATACAATGACGAACATGTCTAGATATGGCTTGAAAACCCTGTTCATCAGGTCCACGAAAGCTGCGGGGCATTAGTTAGTCCAAAGGACATAACCACGAATTCATAGTGACCATACCGAGTTTTGAAAGCTGTTTTCGGAATATCACATTCTATGACCCTTAGCTGATAGTACCCCAACCTGAGATCTACCTCAGAGAAACAACTGGCTCCCTGAAGCTGATCTAAAAAGTCGTCAATCCTCTGTAGGGGATACCTGTTCTTAATTGTGACCTTATTCAACTGACGGTAGTCGATACACATTCTTAGGGTACCGTCTTTATTTCACATGGATAATACTGGAGCACCCCATGGAGAGATAATGGGCCTAATGAAACCTTTATCAAGGAGGTCTTTTAGCTGCTCCTTCAACTCCTTAAGCTCAGCTGGAGCCATTCTGTAAGGAGGGATGGAGATGGGCTAAGTGTCTAGAAGAAGGTCTATGCCGAAGTCTCTTTCCATCTCAGGAGGGACTTTGGGAAGATCTTCAAGAAACACATTAGGGAATTCACTAACAATTGGAACTGACTGAACAGTTAGGGCCTCGGAGCTGGAATGTTTGACCTGAACTAGATGATAGATTCACCCTTTAGAAATAATCTTTCTTCCCTTAAGGTTGGAAATAAACTGACCCTTAGGTGCTGAACTACTGCCTATCCACTCTAAAGCTGTCTCATTAGGGAACTGAAATCTGACGACTCTAGTTCTACAATTGACTGAGGCATAACCAGAGTATAACCAATCCATGCCAAGAATGAGATCGAAATCGACCATGTCTAACTCTATGAGATTAGCTGGAATGGCCTTAATCAAGATTGAGATTGGGCAGTTTCTATACACCCGGCTGGCTCTAACTGACTCACCAATTGGGGTAGAGACTGAGAATGGTTCTGAGAGGACATCTGGACTGATGTCAAACTGGAAAGCTACACAGGGAGTCACGAAAGATAGTGTGTCTCCTGGATCTAGTAGGGCATACACATCTAGATGGAAAAGACGTAACATACCTGTGACCACATTAGGTGAGATCTCCTGATCCTGACGAGAGGACAAAGCATAAAAACGGTTTTGGCACTGACCACTATCTGTACCTGAAGTATTGGCCTGCTGAACTGGTCGACCTGCTGGAGCTGCTGAATCAATGGATTGTGATCTCGCCAGTCCTGCTGACAGGCATTCTCTAAGCCGATGACCTTGCTGTCAACACCCAAAGCAACCCTCTTGAGCCTAAAGGCATTCCCTTGGATGGTTCTTGCCACACTTAGGGCAAGTTGGGTAGCGGTTGCTGGCGCTGTGACTCTGGGACTGTGAGCTAGATGCTCCACCCCTCCAATCCTTGCAGGACAAGAAAGTAGGGGCGCTGACTGAAGTGGGTGTTGGAGCCCTATTCTGCTACTACTACTGTGGGCGCTACTACCGCCATACCTCTGGTGGCCATAATCTGATTGGCCAGTCCTTGACCGCTTATTCTCCCGCTCCAAGTCTTTTAGCTTTTCTGCCTCAATCTGCTGGGCATGAACAATGAGGCTAGAGAGGTCAATATCTTTGATAAGAATTGCAGTCCTGCACTCCTTAAGTACCAAGTTCGATACTCCATTGATGAACTTCATGGCTCGGCTACCATCTCCAAAGTATATTTTGACAACCGTGTGAACTCTAGTGCGTACTCTTCCACTGTCCTATTGCCCTGTTTCAAATTCATAAATTCTGCCACCTTAGCCTCCCTAAGCTCTCAGGAGAAGAATCTGTCTAGGAAGGCGGTTGTGAACTCCTCCCACTCCACCGGTTCTGCACCCACTGGTCTCCCTTCTTTCCACTAATTGTACCAGATCTGGGCTACCCTTTTTAGCTGGTAGGCAGCCAGGTTAGCACTCTTAGTGGAGCTAACACCCATAGTGCGGGTGATCTTCCAAATCTCATCCACAAACTCCTATGAGCCCTCTCCCACCTTAGATCCATGGAAGGCTGGAGGGTTCATCGGGGTGAAGTCTCAAACTCAGGCAGATGCTGCAGACCCATTCGTGTTAACCAAGACTACCTTCTTGTTCACCTGGTTCATCACTGTCTGTGCAAGCAGCTGGATTGCCACTTTGAACTCTGTTGAGGACACTGGGTCGTCCTGAGGGACTGCTGGAGCTAGTGGGGCAGGTCGGTTAGCATTGCCGATCCTTCTTCCATTTCCGCATCTTGGAGGCATGATTTCACTGAAACGAAATAGAGCACGAGTTATGAGAACGTTTCAGGAATTGAACTTCAACGAACGATAAAGAGTATGAACAAAAGGGAGTTTTCCTAATAACATCTTGTTGCCTCCCCGTCATAAGTGTGGCGTGCTCCACACCCATGAAAAGGACTACTTGACGTGGCTTTCAGACATCCTATGATACTTTAAACCTAGTGTGCTCTGATACTAAGTTTGTCACGCCCCGAGTCTATACCCTGGATGAGACACGATACTTGGAGTCACAAGTAACCCCAAGCCAACCCATGGTCTATCATAACACTGGTAATTTGAGTAATCATAACAGAAGCTTAAATAAATAAATCATTTATGATAAACAGAATAATAAAAGCCCTTACATATGAAAGCAAAACTGAAAGTCTACACCTATATCTAAAAACCATCTATATCTTATGAGTTGCTGGGACAAGCCCCTAGCTAACTTTAAAGTCTAACTGAATGAAAATAATTAAAGGAAATAAACATCGTACTCGAAAGATGAGGACTCACCACTGGTACAACTGATATTAGCTGAAGTGGATATACTAGCAGTGCTGAGACTGAGAACCTACGCCTCTATTATAATACGATACAACATAGAAGGTATGCGTTAGTACTTTGAATGTACTGAGTAAGTGGGAGAAGAATATAACAGAAAAGAATAGATTATTGAACTGTAATGACATGCAATGACTAATTGAAATACTGAAACTAAGAAAACTAAAATATAACTGGAATGGTCAAAATGACCCTGTTTTATGGTCGTGCCCTGAATCTGAGATACTGATATGAACTAACTGTACTGAACTGAGTAAACTGAAGCTGTTCTGAGATGAGTTAAACTGAGACTATACTGACTAGTGGGAGAGTCTATAACCGACATATAACCATGTGAGCTAGACGTGGAGTCTGATGTATACACCCCATTGGTAGGACATAATATACCTTGCCAAGGTATAAAGGCATGAACTAGGTGATCACAAGTCTAGGAGTATAAGGCCAATAAAATAACCCACGATGGAAACGTAGTTTTGGGAACCTGCGTGCGCTAGAACCCCCGTCCACTCGGTGCTAAGTCCTACTCCCATTGGATAGTCCTAGACTGACTACTAAGCTGATAGCTTGAAATTGGGGTCCAAGAATAAGTCAGGAGTACCTATCTGGAAGTACCCTGGATTCTTATTGGACTGGATTTTGTAATTGGTGTTCTAAGACTGGTCAGAGCTGCTTATCTGGAAGCGTCGTAACTGTCTAAAGAACAAACTGAAGCTGAAGCTGGAGGTTCTAAGACTGGTTAGAGATGCTTATCTAGAAGTGTCATAACCATCTAAAGAACCACTAAAATCTGATGTCTGAGTCTAATAACTGATAACTGGAAGGCACCACTGACACCTCAAGAAAAGATTGTAGTCAAACTAATCAGCTGACATTTCTAACTAATACCGAGAATGCTAATAATCTGACTGAGACTGGACTAACATGCATTTGAATGAGATTTCAACATACACTAACAATTTGGAAATCCCAAAATTGATAGAATCAAACCACAGGGAAACTAGTCCAACATGCAAGATTCTAATTTACTGAATTGAGAAAATAAGGCTAAATCATTCTACAAGATGCTAGTTCCACAAAATTTATATAAATTGGGAATAATAAAGCAACTAATATCATGAATAATATTCCACATGAAATTTAAAGAATTTTGTCTGAAACTCTTCTACATTTCGGAACGTCAGGGCTATAACTGATAGAAAATTTAGAAAGGATTTTGGGGACACAAGGGAAGAACAATTCCCTTATAGAATTCCCACATACCTAGTGAAGAATTTCTGAAGATAATCCCTTGAGAATCTGAGAAGAAGCTAACTTCCCTAGTTCTTGCTTTGAGTGTTTCTGAGAGAAAAGTTACGAAATGATTTTCTGAGGGGATGAGAGGGATGAAGTAATCATTGATTACCCCTATGAATTCCCTTAAAATAACCCAAAATGACATATTTCAGGAATTAAGAAGGTGGGAAATTACAAAAATATTCCTGGGGAAAAACTTGGAAAAAACTGCTGACAAGGAACCAAGGGGTCACTCAGCGAGTAGTTGGTTGAGACCATGAATCGTTGGGACCACTCGTTGGTCCTAATACCTGGGTTCTGGCTCACTAAAAGTGCCAACAAGAGGTACCATGACTCTTTGGTTCCTCCTGTGGTCACTGGATAGAAATTCTGGGAGGATAGACAATGGGCAACACAATGACTCATTGTTGGACCCAATGGTCGTTTTGTTGAGTCATTACCTTTACTGGAAAGATTATAAAAATCTCTGATTTGACACAACGGGTGGTCACACAACGAGATAAAATGGATCGTTTCTACCATTCGTGGTCAATGAAGAAGGTTTCTGGGACTCTCAACCAACGAATCACACCACGAGTCGATGTAACTCCCGATGACTCGTTGGTGGAGTCATGGGGTCCTAGAGGAAGTATTTTAGAGATGGGGACCAACGAGTGACATGACGAATTGTTGTTTCTCACAATGGGTCGTTCCATGTCCTGTTGGTTCCTAAAGGACCAAACAGGACTGACCACGACAGACACAATGAGTCGTTGGGGCTAACCACGATTCGTTGTCTCAGTCGTTCTGAGGCAGCTTTTCTGGTTTTCTTCTGGATTTTTCTTGCAAGGTCTGAGTTTGGTCTAGGAAAGTTTTGGGGTGTTACACTCCTACTCTAGCCTCAGATTCCAGTCTAGACAAGTGATCAGCTACCTGATTTTCAGTTCCTCTCCAGTCTTTCACCTTAAACTTGAATTCTTGGAACAAGAACACCCATCTGATCAACTTGGATGTAGCATCCTTTTTAGACATAAGGTACCTTAAAGCAACATGGTCTGTATGGATAGTCACCTTAGTTCCAAGCAAGTATGCTCGAAACTTCTCAAACACAAAGACCACTACTAGCAGCTCCTGTTCGGTGTTCGTGTAGTTCTTTTGGGCCATGTTGAGTGCTTTACTAGAATAATAGGATAAAAAAATTTTGCTCTCCATTGGTCGAAGACAGCACCGAGGGCCACCCCACTAGAATCATACATTACCTCAAACGAAAGAGACCAATCTAGAGCTATAATAATAGGAGCAGTAGTGAGTTTCTCCTTCAGGAACTCAAAGGCCTTCAGACATGCCTTGTCAAATATGAACTTCACCTCCTTCTCAAGAAATTTGCACAATGGTTGTGCAATCTTTGAAAAGTCCTTGATGAACTTCCTATAAAATCTTGCATGCCCTAAAAAGCTTCTGACCCCTTTTACGGAAATAGGTGGTGGCAATTCTGCTGTTACTTCAATTTTCACCTTGTCCACCTCTATCCCTTTTCCAAAGATTTTGTGACCCAGTGCTAGTCCTTCCTTGACTATGAAGTGGCATTTTTCCCAATTTAGGAGCAGATTAGTTTCTTCGCATCTGTTTAACACTTTGGCCAAATGCTTAAGGCAAGATTTGAATGAGCGACCCAGAACTAAGAAGTCTTCCATGAATACCTCAATGGTATCCTCCACCATATCCAAGAATATTGACATCATACAGAGTTGGAATGTGGCTGGGGCATTGCACAACCCAAAAGGCATTCTCTTGAAAGAAAATGCTCCATTCGGGCAAGTGAAGGTGGTCTTCTCTTAGTGTTCCGGGGCTATAGTAATCTGATTGTACCCCGAATAACCATCAAGAAAATAGTACCAGCCTCTACCTACCAACTGTCAAGCATATGATCCATGAATGGCATCCGAAAGTGGTCTTTCTGGGTCTAGTGGTTGAGCTTTTGATAATCCATGCATACACGCCATCCTGTGACTGGTCTTATTAGTATCAACTCATTCTTCTCATTGGGTACCACTGTGATCCCACCTTTATTTGGCACACACTGTACCAAACTTAACCACTTGGTATCCGTAATGGGGTAAACTACACCAACATCTTGCCACTTAATAATCTCCTTTTTCACTACTTCTTGCATTGGTGGGTTCAGGCGTCGCTGATGCTCTATGCTTGGTATGTAATTTGGTTCGAGCTGGATTTTGTGAGTGCATATACCAAAAGGGATTCCGATGATGTCAGCTATGGTCCATCTGATTGACTTTTTGTTCTATTTCAATACTATGACCAAAGCTTCTACTTGCCAGTCTATCAAGTCAGCTGCAATAATTATTGGCAAAGTATTGTCTTAACCCAAGAATGCATAATTGAGGTGGGGAGGTAATGCCTTAAGTTCCAGAACTAGTGGTTCCTCCATTGATAGCTTTACTGCGGGGTTACATGGTTCTTCAAGTCAAGGTCTAACTTATTTGGTCTAAAGTTATACGACCCCATTCCTTCTAAAGCATTTACCAGTTCCATGTACCCCGGTACTCCATCTTCCTCATAATTCATCAACGCGACTACTAGTGTGTCAATATTCATCATCTCTCCCATGGGCACTAGTAGCCTCTTGTTTTCCATCTGGGCGGTTGCAGAGGTAGCTTCCTTGGTGTAACTCAAATGTATCACGAAAGAAAAACAACAAAAACGTAAACGAGAAAATAACAACCAAAAGTTAAATATAAGCAATTAATCTAATCTTAGACGTATTCCCCCGCAACAATGCCACTTTTTGATAATGCTCAAACTCACACTTTCTAACAAAGTTTGAAGAGGACGTTGTCACTAAAGAACCCAACAAAGAGATTGGGGTTGAATCCATAGGGAATAAGATAAGAACTAGACTAATGCCAATACTTAAACTTGTTGGTGAGTTATCTCCAAATTGGGGGGTTTATAAAAAAATAGTAGTAAAACAAGATTGCAATTGTGGTTGTTATCAAGATTTTCAAATAACTAGGGTCAGTTTTCCCCATGGGTTCATAACTACTTCGGGTATACACACATGATCAATCCCAATGTTTACTTGTAGAAGTAATAACTAGGGTTCATCCAAACGACTGGTTCGTCCCTATTGGATGACTATACTCAATCACCGGGTCAGGTCTCATGAGAAATTTCAAACTAACCATTATCAATATGTTGCAAATTAACTTTCCTGCGACCGCAACTCAAGTCATACAATGATCATAAAAATGAAGGCTTTGTTGTAAATCTCTTTTCCTAATCTCTACTTCTCTAGGTTCAAGTAAGTAAATAATTCAGGCAAGTCCTAACGTTGTTGTCACGCCCCGCCTTGGGAGGCATGACTGGCACCTGATGCCCTACTAAGACCTGGACTGCTGGACTAGCTGAGCCTTAGCACTTCTGGTGCCAGGCTGGCTCTAACTCTGGATTCAAGAAAGCGACGGGCTATATAACGGCTGTAAATACAAAACACTGTAGAATCCTCCTTAGTATCAGAAGTTAAGAAGCGATGATATGAGGATCCGAAATTGGTAATGCTAAGAGATAGCATTCCACAACAGAAGCAGACCTTGTTTGAGTGTGGGGCAGATAGAGTCCTTAGGTACCTGACTCATTTATGTGTGCCAAACGTGGGCAAGCTACGAGAGCAAATCCTGAGTAAAGCTCATTACTCTCGGTATTCAGTATATCCAGGGGCCACGAAGATGTAGCATGACTTGAAACAACTATACTGGTGGAACAACATGAAAAAGGACATCATAGGTTTTGTGGTCTAGTGTCCTAATTGCCAACAAGTGAAGGTTGAGCACCAGAGACCTGGAGACTTGACTCAGAATATGGAGATTCTAGCCTAGAAGTGGGAAGTGATTAATATGGATTTTATTACTCGGTTGCCGCAGAAAAGCAGGAAGTGTGAATCCATTTGGGTAATAGTAGATAGATTGACTAAATCAGCTCACTTTCTACCAGTCAGGATGACTTATGTCGTGGAGGATTATGCCAGGTTGTATATCTGTGAGATAGTTCTCCTACATGGCATTCCTTTGTCCATATTTTAGATAGATACGCTAAGTTTATGGCAAACTTCTACAAGTCCTTCCAAAAAGGTCTAGGCAATTAAGTAAATCTTAGCGCCGCATTTCATCCCCAGAAAGATGGATAGGCTAAATGCACCATTTAGATGCTCGAAGATATGCTGCTTGACTATATTTTAGACTGTGGAGGAAGCTAGGATTATCATGTTCCCTTAATAGAATTTTCCTAAAATAATAGTTATTAAGCAAGCATTCACATGGCTCCGTATGAAGCTTTATATGGGCGGAAGTTTAGATCATCAATCGAATGGTTTGAACTTAGCAAAGAAGAACTATTGGGGCCAAATCTAGTACAACGGGCTATGGAAAAAGTAAAGCTTATCAAAGATCGACTTCAGACAACTCAAAGAAGATAAAAATCTTATGTTGACATACGCCTTCGAGCGTTGAAGTGTATAGGAGATCTGACCCGTGTTATGCCTGTTGATGATGGCCAAGTTTTATAAGGAGATGACCTATATAGAGGTCCCAGTTGCTATTCTGGAATGAAAAGTCAGGAAACTTTGAACCAAAGAAGTGGCCTCAGTTAAAGTATTGTGGCAAAGTAATAACATAGAGGAGGTAACTTGGGAGGCCGAGGAAGAAATAAAGAAGAAGTATCCTCACCTGTTTACAATGTCGATGTGATATTGAGGTATGCATGTGATATCTAAGTTACTGAGTATAAATTTTGAAGCATGTTAAGCGAAGTTAATTCTCATTCGAGGACGATTGTTCCTAAAGAGGGAGGATGTTACACCCAAAAAATTTTATGGTGATTATTTGATGTTTCTATGCTATGTTAAGGGAAGTATGGGTTTTATATTGATCGTATGTAAGGAAGGAAACATGCACGAAAGTAAAAGTGAAGTGTATGTAAAGTTCATAAGTAAAGGTCATTTTTAAACAATCATATCTCCCAATCTATAATGTGTTAGAAGCCCCACGACAAATAAAATTAAAGATATTTGAGTCTAATTTTTAGAACATCAAACCGCTTGTCAATCGGAGTTCAGACTAAAATGTTATAGGTATTTTACTGGGGCACTATCGGGCAATGACGTGGCCCCGCCGACTTAAGCTAATTCACCAACCCACCCCTTATATAAATGAATTGTTTGCTGTCAATTCATTTCATGTTGATCCCAAAATCGACCTTCTTGCTAAGAAATTATTTCTCTCTCATTTTCAGTATTAGAACAAGGAAAATTGAAGAGGAAACCCCAAGCACAACTCAACCAAAACACAAGACAAGAAGAAGGATAGTTTCCAAAAGTGAAAGTGAGCTAGGGGCTGTTTTGGAGCTCGTTTTGGAAAGGTTTTAAAGGTGAATTACTGCATTTTGAAAGCTTTTTCGACTGCCTATATATCAATATTTGAATTGGTATTGAAACCAAGAGCACAGTCAAGGATTTCTCCCCCTTTAAACCCCTTAAATTGCAAGCGAAAGGGCTGAGAATTTGGCAGCTAAGTGAGCTGCCGTTGGGCTATTTTTGAGCTGCGTTTTTGCTCATTTTTCTTAGGTTTTTTGGTAGTTTTTTGGCTGGAAATATACTCTACTTTGAGGGGAAGAATTACAGCAGAAGTGAGGTAACATTTCCTCTTCTTTTCTCCCTCAAAAGCTAATGGAAACGAGTAGAGAAAATGGCTAATTGTTGTTGATGTTGTCGTGTGTTGTTGTTGCTATTGTGATTGCCTTTGGTAAGTTTTTTTGCGATGAATTTTGTGCTACAGATTAAGCTTATTGTTTTCCTATAAATCCAAGGGATTAAGGAGGTCGAAATATGGTAATAGGGAATGGGCTAAAGAAAATTTCATCAGAAATAAGGTATGTTAAGGTGTCCAATCCTCGTTGTTCAAGCATGAATATATACTGCTGAAAGGGACAATATTCCTGTGTCTTCACACTCATATTGAAGAAAGTATAATTCTATCTAAAGGGACAAAAATTCATGACATTGAATTTGAATCATTGAACATGTTTGGAACAAGTAAACATGAGACGAAATACGTGTTACTTCCAATTGTGTTGTACTTATAAATATAGTCTGAAGTCCCCTTATCATGGGTACCGTGAGATAGATGTATCTAGGTTGTAGGTTGTATCTATTTCCTACTCTTGTTTTCAGTATCTTAGATGTATCTATGTTTATTATTTCAGCCTTATATACCAGTACATTTCATTTGTACTGATGTCCCTTCACTTGGGGACCCCCTTCTTACAATCGTGCTATAGGTACAGGCATAGGCTCAGATTGACAATCACAATAGGATTCTGATATCAGCAGAGTAGTGGTATGCTCCTTTCTTCTAGGAGCTATGTTTCTTTTTCGACTGTTTGAGTTGTGTACAGTTGGGTAGGCAAAGGCCCTGCCCCATGCATTTCATTAGCTACTTTTTAGAGGATTGTATGGACTAGTTGTATAGTTGTTTAGTTTGTGTGGCTTTGTCGGCCTTTCATTGTGCAGTTTATCTTATTGTAGCCTTGTCAGATTTTCAGTTGTTTAATTATTATGGTGGAGACCTCACGGGTCCAATATCTATTTTGGTTGGCTTCATCAATTGGCCTAGTTGGCCTCAGTATTACCGATATAAACGTTGTATAGCTGGTTTCTCGATTATCTTCGGGTCGAGTATCAATTGTTCCCTTTTCCAGTTTTGTGGCGTGACAAATTCTTCTAAATTTTTGTTTATCCTTATTAACCATTTTACTCATAGACTCAAAGTAAAAATTAATAAGAAGACAAATTCAAATGTGAGAGTCATAACAAGCGCTAAAAATATGTTGAATGACTACATTTAACTTTTAGAAAAATGAAAATAAAATGCGAGAGGAGGGTGATTCCTGACAATATTAAGAACATGGTACATATTTCAAAACAACACAAAAATATCTTCAAATAATCAATTTTTTCATTATAGACTCATTTATAGAACTAACATAGTATTTTTTTTTGTAAAATAAGATAAACAGTAAAAGGTGAGTTTACTGACCTATTTTGAAGTAGCAAACAAAGGCGATCCATCAAGATATTCTCGTATTTGTTCCTCGAACTCGGCTTAAATAAGACAACAAGAAAATGGAAAAAAAATAAGGAGAAAGTAGTAGTTTATAGCTAATAGTTGGATGATCTGTAAAGAAAACTTATCCTAGACTGCTTTTTGAATGAATAGGGGGCTGATATTTATGCAAAAAATCAAAGTTCCAGATTTGAAAGAACTTCAAGAAGGGATTGAAGAAATTAGGTGAAAACTAGAAATGAAAATTAGAAAAGAGAGATAAATATCTTACGTTTTCAAATCTTAAAAGTGAAGGAATAGATCTATTGAACACTTCTTTTGAACTAATTTTAACCAAGTCTTCAAAATAGAAGACCTAGGTGTGCTTAAGACACCCATTTTAGGGTTTGTTGGTTGCTTTCTGCGCGGAGAAAAGTTGAGCAGAAATAGAATGGTCCTAGGTCATTGTTGTCTTCTTCAGCGATTTCGAGGGAAAGGCCGAGAGGGAGGTGGCGAGTGTCGGCTAGGTTGCCATTAGAGGTAATGAAGAAGAGAGAAGAGCGAAAGTGGGTTTGTCCAAAGTGGGAAATGGGAAGAGGGAAAGAACCCTTGGAGCTAAAAAAGTGATTTGGATTGTTTGGGTTGTTTTGGACCGTCCGATAATTTTATATACATATATATACATACACGCACACACATATATACATACATATATATATGTAGGTATAATTTTAAAAATATTTTGATCATTGGATGGGAAAGATTTAATGGCTCAATTCGAATATGCTTCTTTGACAAGGATTATGCTTTTTTAAATAGATGACATGTAACTATGCTATTGGCTCAAAAACCATAACTTGAATTGCTGAGTAGGATTAAAAAATGATTTTTTTTTAAAAATGGCTAGGATTTAAATATATCCCTACTTCATTTTAATTGTAGTCAATCATTGACAAAACTAGTCAAATTAATAAACATCAAAATCGATTATTTTTGCAAAATCACATCACTTAAAAATAGATAAATTTTGAGATAAAAATTAGGATAAATTATTAATGAATTAATTGACTAAGCTTCTTGACTTAAATAAAGTAAAATATTTAATTGCAAAAAATGGCATAATTATAGCTTTTGATAGTACGATTGTCCCAAAGTTGATAATCCAAAATACGTACTTAAATAAAATACTTGTTTTGGAATAAAGTAATTTTTCAAAATAGTGAATATGCTAAAATAATATGTAGTTAAGATTTATAAGCAATTC